>JAODJU010000014.1:10711723-10768699 GCA_026776725.1 Gnathonemus echidnorhynchus
CAAGCTTTGGGTAGGGTGCCTGACTATGGCCACAAAAATAAAAACACTACTGCAATCATCTTGTTTGCATATAGAATTTCATATAATACAGTAAAATAAATTGGTACTTAAGGTAAAATATATAAATATGTATATTTATATAGATAGACCAATTAAGTAACGCATAAAATAATTCAAAGGATTATTATAAAAACAGGCATAAGATATAAGGCACTATAAATGCTAAATTAAAACATTTTATATGAAACGTGGGAATTTGATGAGAATGGTAAAACTTCCTTTGTCCTTTCAGACTCCAGTACGGCACCCAGATCAGACCTTAAATCACAGGCTGTCGTTCTCCGATAGATGTTGGCAACACCGGCATTTTGTCCCAGTGACGCTCTCCAGAGGAAAGTCACAAAATAAAGAAACTAAAATCTACATAGAAAATTATTTATTGCATGTGAAAAGATGCATTTTGTCAGAAAACGGTTGTGTTCTACCGATGTGCATTCCAGTGAATAGTTCCCCCAAAATACAGAGATGTGTGGAAGCTTTCTATATATAACTTATTTTAGATATACATTTATAAATGTACTCATAATTCATTTATATATTATATAGGTATATATTTTTCTTGGGAATTCGTTTCAGAGGCTGTTTTGGCAAATCATACACGTCAACGTGGAAGAACTAATAAAATTTGTAGCAGCAACTTCATACTTTGCTCACCCCTGTTGATTCCACAATGTCCCAGTTTATTACATTGGTGTTATGGGCATTAGTTAACCATATACCTAAAATGGTGACATGGAGTGGGGGAAGAAAAAAAAATTGATACTGTAAATACAGGTACGCACATAAAATGTGCTACAAACTGAAAAACCAAAACAAATAAACCCCAGATAGCTAAAAAAAAAAGTAACGATTTCCTCTGTTTGAAGGTACATACATTAGAGCAGTTCTACAGCTTAAAAAAAGCTACACGTTGAACAAAAAAAAAAAAATAAAAATAATAAAACTATTAAGCAAAGGTTCTGTTTAATTCACTTCATCAAATGATAAAAGTTTGTTAAAAAAGAGAAATAATTTTACACAGTTAAAAATGAAGCACAGGTCAGCTGTATAATAAAGTACTAAAAAACTAAATCAATAAGTTTTATTTTCTTTAAACATTCCCCATCTTCCCTAATTATTAATAGTGAACCATTTGGTGGGAATTGGGCTTTATTATTATTGTTGTCATGTTGTCTTTCGTAATTCACCAAGAGGGTGGTGTCCCTTTTGAAAGCGTCCCTCGTGTTTGTGACAGTGGAACTCTGAAAATGTTCGCTGTACAGTGTGCATTGAGTTCCAGGCCATTCTGATCGCCATCTCCAGTCCTCCCGCAGTGGTTGGTTTTGTTGTCGTTGTTGTCTTGATAGCTATGTTTTGTCTTGAACCCACACGGAATCCTCGAAGTAAAATGAAACAAAATGAAAAAGGAAACAAAAACAAACAATCTTTATGCTGCTTCAACAGTCAGGATTCCTTTGTGGTTTCTCAGGGGTAGTTTATCAAACAAGTTAAATTCTTGGTCCACCTGGAATCTGTTTTTTCTTTTTTTGTTTGTTTGTGTTTCACAATTGACACTTAATCTGTCCATAGCTAGAAGTGAAGAAGTACTTCTTAAGCAGGTAGGTATGGCTGAAGAGCGGCTCTCTGGGTGACGAGGGTCCCGTTGCTTTTCCCCCAGGAACGGGACTTTTACGTTGCATAGTGATCAAAACTTCCCAGGTACTCCAGTCCAGCTCTGTAGCAGAATTGATACTGATCCTATCAAAGAATAAATAAAAGTGTGTAAATACATCTGGCCCATGTTTAATATTTTTATTTATGTGTTTTTTTTTTATCACTTATCATTTTCCCATTTCTCAATAAGTGTGAAACGGGATCCCATAATATTTAACAGAATATTTTAAACCATTTTGTTTACCTCAGCATAAAACCCTGCCTTAGAGTGTTTATGTTAACAAAGGCCGGTTCGCATTTAGCTAAACCATTAACGAGCAAGACCATGAAACTGGCACTGTGCATCTACCCATTTGGAAATAAGACAAAGAAAACATGGCCGGTTCAACACACACCAAACTGTCAGGGCATTTCTGCCAGCAAGGACTGATACCTGGAAAGCCAGGAACATCGTCAGCTGCTCTCTGACTGCCTCTGACGCTGGTGAATATTTTAAGGAGATACTCCCAAGAATATTTTTGCCATATATACATGTATTTTTAAGGGTATTTTCTGAAGCATGGAATGTCTTTTCAAAACACCAGCCAACTGTGGCAACTGCAGAAGGCATCAGGTGGAGACAGATGATCTCTGACCATCGTGGTCATGCACAAGTGGGGGTGTGAGAATTAGGGCACCGAAGAACAGTTCCAGGGAACTCGGGGGCCCAGTGCGCCTGTGGCAGCCAATGAACAGCTGTGATAGCATGTTGGGTTGCCGCGGGCGACAAGGGAGTCTGGCTAACGCCGTCCTTACCTCCGTCTGCACCATGGCTGGCCTCTGTGTTCTCAGCATTTTGACTGTCTGGAATATGTCCACCACACCCTCGTAGCGCATCCGCTCTAAGACGATGCTGAGGGTGATGAAGACGCCTGTTCTACCCACGCCAGCACTGCGGAGATTTAACGATATATGTTAAAATTTTAAAACTTGATGACTCGGGAGACAAATCAAGCTTTCCTTCAAATTTTTTGCTAATCACCTCCAACCCTCTGTGCAGAAAGAGCGATAAATGGCAAGGTTTTCTTTTTAAGGCTGTCTTGTTTGGACTTAACCCTGAGCCAGCGACATGTCAGCACCTTTGAAGGCTGCTGGGGCATAGGGTTCTGGGTGTCTAGAATGTAATTGATCTGTCTAGGCAGGGCTTCTCCCCCAGGAATGACCACAGGGGGGGAAAAAAAAGCCAAACGAGGTTGTTTCTACAGCAATCGTGCTTCAATGTGGTGATTCACATCACCTTTTGTTTCGGAGTAAAACAGCTGCATTAACCCTCTTTGGGTCTTGGGGTAGGGAAGACACTTTCACTGACTGGGGCATGGTCACACATTTCATTCAATATCATAAACTTAATTCATGGCAAATAAATTATTTCTTATATATTTGTTTTGGCATTAAACTGATCTTAATCTTAGTGTACTTTGTAAATATGTCAGATATATGTGAAGTTTGTAATTTGACATCAAAGTATAGACATTGCAAAATGCGATTTGGAACACTTGCAGAAACATTGTAAAAGTACATGTAACTATTTCTGGCTCCTTTCATTGAATATATAGCAACTTTCATGTGTATGAATGAGCCATTGACATCTGGACACATCCCTACCCCCCTTTTATGGCGCTGATGGGGATGTATCGGATCGCGTTTCACCGCTGCGTTGTTCATCAAATTACCATGCGAATGCGTTTTGAATACGCGGTAATGCGGCTATTTAGAATGCGAATAGCGATCTTTGGGTGAGAGCAGCACTACACGCCCCCAATGCAGGTAAAACAAAGTAAGGTGACATGGTTTACTTTTTTGCCAATTTAACCTAATTTTAAAAGCTTTAACAATGCACGTTTTGAAAAGAAGACAGATTACGGATTTAGTCCATGTTTTTTTCATGTTTCTACAATAATATTTCGGCGAGTTATGAACTGAAATAGACGAGAAAGATACACGGCATCATTGACGATGCCGTCGACCCCCAGAGGGTTAAGAGTGTTATTTTAATGAAAGAGAGGCCAATGTATAAAGTCAAACAGTTGCAGAAAAGAAGCTGTTCCTCCTTACCTACAGTGCACAGAGATGGGCCCATCCTGGCCAAACTGCTCCTTTGTTTTGTGCACCTGGCCAATGAAATCGATGAAGCCTTCACCTGATTTTGGAACTCCTTGCTCAGGCCAATCGGTGAACTGGAACTGCCTTACTGTTCGAGACTGTCCATCCTAGAAAGAGGAACCCAGGCCAAATGGAAAGCATTACTCCTGCCCTTCAGGGGGAGCAGAAGCGTCTGAGGAACTTCAAACACTTGCTCTGAGCGCAAGTCAAACAGGAAGCTACCTGTGACTAATTACCGTTTGGGGAAATGTGCTGGTATATCTCGAGGCAGTCAAGGTTAGTGCCGGTTGTTTACCCCACGCCTTAATGTCCAACTGATGGAATTATTGCCAAAAGAATTTACAAAGGTATGTGCAGTTATAAAATCCTTCTTACAAACAAGATAGGTCAGGGAACACTTTGATCTGGGGAAACTGTTCAGGAGAGATATGTCATTCTTCCACTGAATGTTTGCACCTAAATGTTTGAGATAACATTCTTTTTTTTGATGTGTGCAATTCGCAAGGTCCTTGCAATAAGTGTCTTTTAGGGAATGGTATTTCGGTAACTTAGTTTAACCATGATAAAAAAATGTGTTCCATGAAGGGTCTTCTCTAATGTTTACTACAAAGGCAACGTCAACATTGCATAAAACTGTTAACCTTGATGGAATTAAACCTACATGCGCCTCCTGCTCTCACATACTGGGCTGAATTCAGCATTTACAATGAAGGCCTGCCACCAATGTATATTTGTTCGAAAGTTCAAATCGACAAACAGCAAATAGCTAACTGACTAACAGAATTAATCAGCTGCTACTGGACACACTAAGAGTGCTCGAGAAAGATAGCCGGGGCACTCGGAATTCACAGCAGGATCACCACATTAGTGCATGAGTAAAGCGAAAGCAGCAGATAAGCCTGGCTGATCTTTCGTCTACTTCCCTCTAAATGTGCAACGAAGCAGAGCTGTAATGGTGAGACCGAGGAGATCAATGCAATCAATGGGTAAACCCTTTCCGACCACACATGGTATGGTAAAAACGTGAGTCATTTGTCCAGGAACAGTAAACTCACTTTGCTAGTAATGAAATTAAATTCTTGTGCCACGCAATGTTTATACCACATAAGTCTTCATTTAGGTGCACTACAGTCCTTAAGCATACTTTAATCAACAAAATAATTAATCAATAAATGGTACAACCAATTAATCAATCAACCAGTGAGTAAAAAGCCTTACAAGTCATCAGTGATTGACCGGTGGGAAATATGGAGAATTTGTGTGTCAGTTTTTCATTCGCTAAGGCGGAATCGCAGGCCTTACCCTGGCATCCGTCACTTTGAATTCCCTTAGTATGTATTGTGGCATGTTGTACTCCGCCATGGGGTCCACGACAAAGTACTGGTACCGTGCGGATCTCTCTGCGGGCCAGTATTGGTGGCATTTCTCCTGCAAGAAACCAGAGGCACCATGGGAAATGGGTCTCCAATCAGTCTCAGTCCTGTCTCTACTCCAAATCCACGCCATTTATTCTGTGCCACATGGTCTTCTGCTCTTCACGTCACTTACAGTAGCCAACATAACTTTTTCCCATTGACACTGCCACTCTTTTTTTTATTTCCCCAGTAATTATGATTTTCCCAGCACTCACGCGGCCCATCTCGCGAAGCTTGGTCAGCATGACTACGATGGTGGAGTTGTGTTCCCACAACATCCGCCAGAAGTCCTCCGTGGTCTCTGCCAAGGGCCCTTGTGTGGCGATGTAGGCCTTCTGCTGTCTGTAGTAGGACCAGAAAAAGAAGAAGAAAAAAACCCTTTAAACTGCAATTACAAATAATTTGTTTGAATCCCCAGAAAGAATGCTTTTATCATTCTAAAGATAGCTAATTACCTGATTGCTGGTGGCAAAGGTTTCCTCCAAAAATGGGATTTTCAGCAGACCTTTGTATAGTTAATACGCTTTTATCATATAAAATGGCATGCACCCTTCAGTTATCTGCTACAGGGTTGCAGAGATTGTGGGTGGTGTTGGTGGGGGCAAGGGGTTGGATGGTCTTGGTTGGAGACTATCCCATGCAGAACAGAGTAATAAATTCTGTGCATGTGAATAGGTAAGAACTCCAATTTTGGTATACACACTGAATATATGAAATTTTGCATTGCACTTTGCATTTAATTACAGTTATCTTTTAGCCGGCTGTCATTATTCTTGGTGCAAAGTGACCTTAATCAGCAGCTTGGAAGAACAGCGATGTAGGGATCAGGTGCATGACAGGTGACTTTGTCACGTTTTTTTTCAGCCAATGACGATATCATGTGACTTTTTGCGTGTAATTTTCGAATGAGAAATTGTTAAAAAAAACTTTTAAAGAATTTCAATTCTCAAGTCAAGGAGTGCTGAAGTGTGTGTATGTGTGCTAGTGCATGCGCAGACAGGTAGGTGTCTGCGTGCGCTCATGTGACTGCAATAAAACGAGGGCGGCATTTATTTATCAATCAATATTTGCCAATCAATAAGATTTATCAATACTTGTGATTTTTGGTGCAATTAATTTAAAAACCACACACATTAGGAAACTGAGGCCTGCAGATTTAATGACTTGAGACACCGCTGAGGATTTGCCTTCTTCTACAGCAGAGAAACATCGTCTGTCAGAGCAGACAAATGCACAGCGAGCCCCGGTTTACCTGGCCTGCTGTTCAGTGACTGATCAGGAACTGTGTGCACGTTCATCTGGAGACTAACACAGCTATGAACTCTAAGCCCGACGAAATGAGCATGTGCTTTTAGAATATACTGCAGGGTTATTAGCGGCTGCTAGATGCATCAATCAGAAAAACAACTGAGCAATCAAGCGAAGGAAGAGCAGTGGGACCGTACCTGTATCCATCTATGAAACTGGCATTGATGTAGTCGGAGCCTTCCACCCCTCGGATGGGCTGTAGACACACTCGCGTGGACTCATATGGCATTATGTTAACGAGGCGGTTCTTGAACTTGTTGCAGGGAAGATTGGCGCTGATGAATCTGGATGTGTGAGCCTTAGTGTTGGCTAAACGCTGCGATAGGTGGGGAGGAAGTCACATGAGGGGGAGGGGCAAAATACACAGAGACGCCATTAGTCGTACGCTTTTGCGATGCTGAAGCACGTGAATATCACGCGTTACTGTTGTGAAGACGGGGTAACGGGGAGAGCGTAGGAAGACGTCACGGATTCACGTCACGTGAAAAGCTGCAGCTGCCAGAGAAATCACCAGTGCAGATTATACTGTGTGGTGACTCCGCAAATGTGAGACAATGGGATATTATTCCAGTGCTGTGTCAATCCACAGAGGAGAAAATCTACCACAAATAAAGACGCTGCTGTGAAAGGACCGACTGTGATGTAAGTGCCGCCTCGCCCACTTAATGCCGACCGCAAATCCTGCATCTCACCTGAGCATCAACGAGAGGCTCAGAAATGGCCTCACAGCAGCAGGCCCACGGTCTGCAAAATTTACAAGTCAATTTACGGCCCGGGAAAAGGCTGGAGCCAAACAGCAGAATGTAACATTCTCTTGCACCATGAAAATAGGGGACCGGGTTCTACGGTTCCGGTGAACGGGGAAACCCGCCCGGGGTGCGCAGTGAAAGGGCCCTGTTCCCCGGGGATGTGGGGAACATGGGTTTTTCACCATAAATGACTGATGAGCAGGAAGAGCAGCGTGGGGAAAAAAATGCGACAGGACCATAAACATGGCCAGTCGGCCTAAGCACCAGTATCTGACTACTGTATTTTTCTTTGGATTCTATCAAATAAATAAATAAGTGTGTGTGTGTTGGGGGGGTGGGTGGGACTCTGCCGAATAGCAGTAGCTGGACCCAAAGTAATATCTGTCAGGATGCAGTTGCGAGTGCCTTTTACTGCTGTAGAGGTTTGGGGTCTCTCATTTCTGTGCTGGTTTAAGTGCACTTGCACTCCTAGGACCCGTCCATTACTTTGAACTCCCCAAGTGCTCCTGACCGCTTCTGTTCTGGAATGGTCTTCCCCCTGGCCATCCGCGCAGAGCGAGAGGAGAGGCATGGGGCGGCGTGACCGAGACCAGGCACCTACCTTGAACTCCAGCTCCATCCCGGTGACATTCTCCCCGGACTCGATCTGCGTCAGCTTCTGGATGTAGGCGTAGAGGTTGCGGGCGGGCACCTCGGTGTTGCCGCACGTCACCGCCTCCTGCAGGGCGTCGTGGATGAAGACGTACTGGTCCTCCGTCTGCACCATGTAGTTCCTCTGGGCTCTCATGAGAGTGACGTGGCCGTAGATGTCCACGGTCTTCTCATGCTTTATCCGCTCCAGCATGGCGTCGATGACGATGAAGCAGCCTGTCCTGCCCACGCCGGCGCTGCAAGAGGGAACAACGAACAGCCCGTTTATCCATAATTACTTTTTACCAGGCAGAGGAAAATACAGATAGATAATTTATTTTAACACGCTGCACGTTACAGCAGATGCCCTATGCTTGCAGAGGGATAAATGGTACTTTATTTCTCTCAAAAGAACAGCCAGAGAAGGACATTATCACAGTAAATCTAGAGTAAAGCAGCAGGGGACATAGTGATGGATGACCTCTACTATGGTACATTGCTACTTTTTATCAAGGTATGGGATCATTAAATGGAAATAGATCTCAAGTAACAAAAAAAAATACTAATGTTCAAAATCTGAGACTATATGGGAACCTTTAATGAGTTCTAGACTTTTATCATACTGTTATGTCTCCTCGCCCAGCTCAAGCTGGCTGACTTGGATGTCTGGTTTCTGGGTCCAGTGGTGCACCAGCTTGTTTAGAACACGCAGCACATCATACGGAAGCTTACTTTTCCATCCCTGAGAAGTTACATCTCCATTTTAATTGGTTTCACGGGGAACATGTAATCAGGGAGCCTGATCGGGGAGCGGTTTGAGAGGACACAAGCACTGCTCTTGGAGCTACGGATCTCGCACTCTTACTGCCTAGATGTTAGGCCAGCATTTAAAATTAAATTGGTTCCTCGTTGCGTTAGAAGAACATGGCCGCAAGGTGCTCTCTGGACGTTCTCCCGCACGCAGCATTTGGTTTGCATTTACCAGACAGCGGTAGGGTGGCTCTCCGGGGGCGACGTCTGCTTAACGTCCTGCGACATGACGCAAGCCGGCCGTTGGATGAAAATAAAGACACATGCGGGAGCCATTCAATGCCGGAAGCTTCCACGTGTTTCGTGTTTAAGGGGGACCCCTGACTGCTTCAACTCAGCACTGAGATCCCCTCCCCCACCCCCAAACCACACTGGAGCTAAATCCGCTGTTGGGTCATGTGGAGGTTTCCGGAACCTGCTGGTTCACTGCCGCAGAGCTCAGTCTAAACTCAGGAGTCAAAATCGTAGAAACAACAACTCAAGAATAAAGAATTCAGGCACTTGGTGAAATCAAAGGAAAACAGAACAATACACTTTTGGATTGAGTCCTAACATTACAGTAGTCACTACCTGACTTTCTGACTTGCCCAAGGGCACAAAGGAGATGGAGCTACTCTGCAGAGGATGGGATTCAAACCAATGACAATCTGATCACAGAGGCCCAATTCGCTAAGCCACACATCACCCCCATATATAAGTCATTAAATTAAGTCATCAATCAGTGAGTCTGGATTGTTTTGCATGATTCACGAAAATGTATTATGCGGGTATATCTGCACGTCAGTGCAGGTATTGGTGTCATGTTTTTAGCTGGGCGCCATGTGGTTGTTGGTTCAAACATGACAAAAGCCAAGCGGGACCATGTGACAAGTGGCAAGGCTATGAGGGCTGTATGGGGGTGGGGGGCAGTGAGTTTACTGCAGGGGATAACGAGATAGTGGCGGCTCTTCAGTTGACGCAGCTGTTAACAGTCTGACGGGGCGGGGGTGAGGCATGCAGGCTGCAGCTCATGTGTAACAGTGCTGAAGCCAGGCTGGGACCCTCCCCCCAAATGCCGGCGCACCTTGTGGACAGTGACGTGGGCTGATTCCTCCCGAACGTTTCACTGAGCATGTCAACGAACGCTCATTTTCCACCTCTCCAAATGCATTCCCCACAATTAAACCCAAAGGAGCTGTGAATCCCAGACTGAACACTAGCCGCGTCGTTAGCAGGCTCAGGGCCAGACGAGAGGCCCGAAACGCGTCAGACTTCAGGTCAGACTTGGGTGGCTTCTGATTTTTCCTACCATCATACCTTCCAGGTGTTATACCATGACATATTTTGATAGTATTCTCAAAAGCAATGTTTGTGTGTTATTTTGAAATCTTGCCATTGGTGGTCCTCATGACAAAATTTGCGGGAGACAAAAAGTGGGGAGGGAGGCAACTTTATCACCAAGATTTCAAAAAATTTCAAAATACAGCAGTATGCCCAAAATACCGCGGTATACCCAAAATACCACAGTATGCCATATTCCTTTAATACCACCCAAGCCTATATCAGGGTGCATCCGGGTCACACAGAGGAGGTGTACTCTAATATAAGGGGGTCTTTCTGGCCCCTTCGCCCCCCCATTCTGTTCCTCTGAGGTATGTGCAAGCGAGACCTGAAAACACCAAGCTCTGTCCCGTAGGAAGGTCATAAAATTATGTTCAGACTTGCCGCAGATGGCTGAATTCCTTTCCTGTGCAGTAACTCTCCTCCACAGTTCATCACAAACAGCTGTTCACTCAGGGGGGGTCACCTGATTACCTATGCCAGAACTGGCCCAGGTTACAAGTCTCAAGTCATACTGTGATGAATGCCCATATTAATACAAGAACATCAAAAAAAAAATGGCCATTTCCCTTACAGGACAGGTGGATACAAGCACATATGCCAATCATGTTGAAGAGACACAAGGACATTGATAAATAGATCACAGTGTGCATCTAAGTTAGCGTTTGTGAATTGGAGACTCCAAGAAAGACCGTTTCATTAAATTTTTCTGAAGTAGGTTCTGTTGGCGGCTGCTCATTGACCAGAATCTTCAGTAGCTGTTCTGCCACATTGTACCAACCCCACGAGGAACCGCTTATGTTTTTAAACAAGGTAAGATGCTGAGCATGGAGATAGCGAAGCGTGTTTGTGATAACGCTGTCACCAACCTTGAGCAGCACGGGGGACAGTGAGGGACTATGTGTGGTCATGCAGTCCTCCAGTCTCAGCGGGGATCTCGATTTAACCGGTGACTTCTGCGTGTAGGAGAGAGTTCCCCTCGTGGATAAAATATCTCCCTGTCCAAAGCTGGTTTTCTCGCACGAGCTGCTCTGGGAGTAGGCGGTCGTCATCTCCTTTGCCAATTTAGTCGTTCTCTGATCCTTCCGGTTTCAGTTCAGAAGGTTTGAGCATGCACAGACACCAGGAACAGCCCCATTTAAGGCACTCACTTCACCCTGGACACACCCTCTTATGTTTGGCAAGGAAAACCTGCCGCTCAATGGCAATAGAGCACCGTTCACTGAAGTGGTCCGGTGCAAAAAGTTTACTACCATTGGATTCAATATAAGGTTTTAGAAAAGGTAAATAGTGCATCAGATTTCAAGATCTGAATTTAATCTGACCTCCCTGTGTAAACACTGAATATAACAAGAAGTGGGCCTTCATTCAAAGGCCTGCTGTTGTGGATAAGCCATGGGAGGAGGCCTGCCAAGAAAGGCTCTTCCTCAGATATAAGGTATATGGCCAAAAGTATGCGGACACCAGCTTGTCCAACATTCTAAAATCAAGGGGTTTGATGAAGCTGGTCGACTACTCTTCTGGAAAGGCTTTCCAGGAGATGGTGAGGGGATTTGCTGCCATTCAGGTTGGCTGTTGATGTTAGGTGATCAGGCTCTTTCTATGCACATCCTGTGATGTCACCAAGTTAATAGTCACTAACGTCATCTGTGCTGCCCTCCATTCTGCTGCCAGTGTTTGTTATTGCTGGCTCTATGGCTGTGTGTTTAATCATACATGTGTGTCTGCAATGGGTGTGGCTTAATTAGCCAACTCGACTAATAAGTAATGGGCTCTGGACCCTCCGTGACCCAATGGGATAAGCGGGTTGGAAAATGGATGGATGGATGGATAGATGGATGGACTAATAAGTAGGGGTGTCCACATATTTTGCCTATTTGGCGTAGGCCTATTATGCATATTTTAGTAATTAAATGTGGGAAAATGCTTAAACTGTTTATACAGCCGCACATTTATTTATCAACTAATGCAGTTTATCTTTGCGGATGCAAAGTGGGATATATATGTATATATATACACATACACACACACACACACACACACACACATATTATATATTGACCCTTATATATTGTATATATAATAAACTCTGTTTCACCTCAATTATGACACAAGGTTTCATTTCCATCTGTAAAAATCGCAGCAGGTAGACGTACAACCCAACACATGCTAGAAATGTCATCAGACACAATTCCCGCCGGCAGCCTCTCCATCAGGCCCCGCAAACTGCGTTATATAATGCTGGATGTTGAAATGCTGCTTTTAACAGTCAGCCCATTAAAAAGTTCCTGTTAATAACAGTAATTAGCAGCTGAGAGGTTGTAGAAAATGCGGCGGCAGGAAGATATGGATGTCGACTTGTACCATTTTAGCGGTGCCCCTGGGCCCTGCACGTCACTCGTCGCGCCTCTGTAGACCCGAGAGAGCTACGTGTGAAGGGGTGACTAACAAAACTCACTAAGTAACATTGCTTAATGAACTGTCACTGGCAATGTAGAATTGCTGTATAGGGACAGCATGGAACACCTTTATGAAACACTGTATATAGCCAGCTTTCCATACAGGAAATACATGTACAACAAATGCCACAAAGAGTTCATGACAAACAGATCCCACTTGGCTGCTCTCTTTCTAAGGAGATAAACACATTTATGAAAAACACAAGCTTCCGCCGACTGCTTAGTTAGCTAATTAATGTTTTACCTGAGGATGCCGTACTGACTGTTAACTTCTTCAAAACTGATCTGGAATTGTAGACTTCGTCCCATTTAACGTAACACAACATGACGTAAGCCTAGCGAATCTGAGAGGGTCAAACCGGCGCGGTGATAAGTCCGACTCTTCTGCGGTCGTGTTAAATTTCGTTGGAATATGTGGAGAGAAGCCCGTCAAAAGCGGCTCCTTTAAACGGATGGCGGATGGAGTGATTTTAAGCTCCGCCGCCGTTTATCTGATGCGAGGGAAGGGAATTAAAACTTCCAATCTGCGGTGTGACATTAATTCCCGCATTCGGCGCGGGCGCAGAAACCGGGATTTTCAATTTAAACTGATTCCGCTGCTAGCTCTAATTAACTTCTGCACGTGGTAATTCAATTCTTCGGTAATCCCCCTTTTCACACTTTCCTGGGCAAGTTTCGCAGTCTCTGTCCGTAAGAAGTGGGCGCTTTGTTGACTGTCTGCTGGGAAAAGCCTGCCATCTTCTGTTCCGCTTCCTCTCCCTCCGCACCGCCGGGATTCGAGCTGTTTATGTCTTTTACTGCACTAAGTACTGTCTCTTTATGTATTTTAGATATAATTACCCCTGGGCATTTATCACTGTTGGTGTGAGACACCCCACGCGCATGATGAAGAGGCGAGGCGGTGGTGAGTCGAGAGAGAGATGCAGTTATCAGGCAGACGGGTGGGACCACATCCTGGGCTGCTGTCTAGCTAACGCCCAGTAGGATAACACCAAGTACATGAGGCGCCACCCAAAAGCATTACATCACTCAGCCGCTCGGCACTTCAAATTTTCACTGAAAATTCCAGAATGCCTATGCATACAAAAGTACAAGAGCAATTCCCTCTCGGAACTAATGAAGCAATTCAGGTTAATCACCTTGAACGAGAGTGCTATCGCCGTCCTTGCGCTAGGGCATCGAGCACGTTTGGTAATGGGTAAGACCATCCAAGGACGTGACTCACAAACCCTCTGCACCAGTGCAGAACCAGTA
Organism: Gnathonemus echidnorhynchus; assembly: GCA_026776725.1. Classification (NCBI taxonomy): domain Eukaryota; kingdom Metazoa; phylum Chordata; class Actinopteri; order Osteoglossiformes; family Mormyridae; genus Gnathonemus; species Gnathonemus echidnorhynchus. The sequence goes on from JAODJU010000014.1 coordinate 10,725,524, forward strand.
AACCGCCCCCCCCCACTGCGGCATGTCAAGGGCACCGTGCCCCTGTCCCGCTTGCTCACCTGCAGTGCACCACCATGGGCCCCGCATCAGGCGGGTTGCAGGCCTTCACCCTCCTCAGGAAGGCCAGGAAGGGGGTGGGGTGCTCAGGTACCCCATGGTCGGGCCAAGCTGTGAACTGGAAATGCCTCACCTCCCGCTTCTCACTGGAGCCATTCTGCCAAGAGAGGAACACATTTTATATTTATTTAGAAGATGCTTATATCCAAGGCAGGGTACAAATGGTCCCTGGAGTAATTGGGGAATATGGGTCTTGCTCAAGGGCTCAGTGGTGAAATCACTCAGTCAATCATGGGATTTGATCCCACGACCTGCCGGTGACAAGCACACTGAACTACCCGGCTCAGAATCCACAACAACGCTATTAAAAAGAAAATGCCGAAATGAACAAAGCGTGCCCCGATTCAGGCGCCGCACTGAGGAGCTCTTGCGACACAGCGGGGCCGGGAGCTTACTTTATAAAGTGCGAATGTCCTGACGCAGTACGCGGCCAGCTCCACCGTATCCAGCAGGGTCACCTGGATCAGCCCGTACGTCTCCGTGCCCCTCGTGGGCCAGTACTGGTCACACTTCACCTGAAAAAGAAACTTTCAGTGAGAAAAAGAACCAAAAAAAAAAACCACGCACAGCTATGCAATGAAAATTTATGAGCCGTTCCATTTGGAAATAGAAAATAAAGCCCATTGCGGATTAACTCATTTTATCTACAGTTCTGTAAATCAAGCTAAAAAGACATTGCTTTTAACCAAAGTATGGAAAATTCCTGTGTGAGAAATAAGGGGACCTGCTATGCCTAACACTGTATTCTGCTGATTTATACAATTTCACAGGGGAGGAATCAGTTTATAACTTTCCACTGATCTACAGACAGCGTTATATATACTGGCGTGACAGACTCCATAATTACAATCTCCACTGCGGCGTTGCAAACTTGGTAAGAGATGCAGGTTTATTGTCATTACTCTGCTTTGTTACCAGCAGTAAACATTGCTCCACTGCAGAATTACTTTTTTTCCCCCTAACAACAAACAGAAATGAACAAACGATTTGGGTAAATAACAGACGGTTTGGGGAAGCATCGAACTTCGACAAACATTCTCAGAATTTAAATCCTCCACTTGGGGATAAGGGTCAAATGAAGTATGCTAAATTTAAACATAAAATTAAATTAGACAAGCCATAGTGTATATGGTAACTTTATGATAACTTTGTCATCTTTACGAGACACAGGCAACAAACTATGCATAACACAACTGTCTGCTTCTAAAAGAATTTTCTCTACTTTATATAAAACTAAATTTCATTTTACAGAACCAGCAAAACTGTCATTGGTTCACTTGTTTCTGTTTGTAAGTACACTATAAACAAACAAGTTGAAACACCAAATTTGTCTGAATGATAGACCAATAATAGACCTGACCAAGTAAATTTAAACATTACCTTCTTAAATTCCCACAAACAGGAACAAGAAGATGCACCCAAAAAGTGATAGCCAACAAGCAGAGAAAAGCATGGAAGCATTTGCTTTCAAATCAGGCTCTATCAGCTATTCTATTGTGCCTTGTCTGTTTTTCATAAATCCATTCCATATTGTAATATAAAACAAAAATACAAAATAACTATCACAAGATTAATTTGGAGAGGAACAAAAACCATTTTAGTCCACTGTGATTATCTTAGCTAATCGCAAAAGAAATATTAATTTGGATCGCTGATTTGTCCTCTGCTTAACAATGCCACTTGTAATTAAAAATTCAGAGCTATTCTTACACAGCAGTATAAGAAAGACAACAAGGAACTTGCGTTCTTTACTGCATCATGCATTTGCTGTTTAACACGAGTAGTCGCTGTGCTTAACACAAGTAGTGCTGGTGTTTGATTATTCCAGACAGCATATTTATGCAGATCTAGATTCTGTGTATAGAGTGGCAACCATTAGCATTTAGCATGTAGCATGTGAGAAGTGTTGGGTGAAGATAGTTGGATGACATGCCCCGTGATTAAACCTTGGCATTCTCTTGGCAAATGGTTAATTCTGGCATGAAGCGAAAGTGAATGAGCCAGGAGACCATGCGACAAATTATGAATGGCGCGTCATTGGCTAAGCAGGAATGGCAGGGAGTGAGGGGGCAATGGCGAGCGAACGACGCCCAGAGACACAAGATGAGGGATGTCTTGCCTTGGAGAAGAAATAAGAGGGCATCTGAAGGAAAATGACGAACAAATGCAAAACAAAACACAAACAAAATCATTGAGCTGGTTAAGGAAGCAAGAAACTCATAAAATCCAGAGCATGTTCGGTAGTCTACAGAGGGAGCCTACATTTAAACAAATTCTACCCACAATGCATCTGTGAAGATAAAGAAGATTTAGAATCATAACAGAGTAGAGATTCTTGTGAAAATAGTACATATGATAATTAAATGTAAATGTAATCTAAGCTTAACACTGTTGCCTTACATTTCCAAGGTTGGTGGTTTGAATCCTGCCTCCATTCTGGGTGCATGCAGTGTGCATGTTCTGGGTGCGTGCAGTTTGAATGTATTAGATTCGTGCAGTGTGCATGTTCTAGGCGTGTGCAGTGTGTATGTTCCGGGTGCGTGCAGTTTACATGTATTGGGTTTGTGCAGTGTGCATGTTCTGGGTGTGTGCAGTTTAACCTTGTTATACTGGCTTCCTCACACAGTCCAGGGACAAACAAATCAAAACGGCTTCTGCCTATATATCTGCTATTTGTGGTTATATATGCCCTGTGATGGACTGGCATCCCATTCAGGGGGTGCCCCTGCTGCGTGCTCTGTGCTGTCTATGATAGGCTCCAGGCCCCTCCCCATGACCCAGTACTGGATATGATTGGATGATGGAACTCCCTCCACTCCCCAACATGAATTCTGTATCAACCCTGGGTTCACTCTGCATTCCCTAGGCAACAGAGCATATGTTGTGTCTGTCTCAGACATATGCCTCCCGTCTCTCAAACCATGTCCAGTGAACAAATAACAGGTGCATACAGACCAAACCGATTCCCTCAACCCCAACCTGTCTCTTGCCCATAGCGATGATGATCAAGCATTCATTAATCATCCGCCACTTTTTCCCCCCTAATTTGTAGTTCCCCATAACTTTTGGTTATCCATTAAATGCAGTTTTCAGTAGCTGGTAAAATTTGCCCACCCTTGATCTCTCCTCCAGTTTCGTCATCATGACAATACTGGCACTGCGCTGCTCCCAGATCATCCTCCAGAAGTCGCCAAAAGTCTCTGGCAAGGCCCCCTGGGTAGCGATGTAGGCGTTCTGCCGTCGGTACCCATCGATGTAGTTGGAATTGATGTAGTCGCTTCCGGGAATGCCTGGAATAACAAAGACAAGGCTCAGTTCCGCCTGCAGAAGGCATTCGGCATGTTTTGACTGCGCCAGGATCTGTAAACTTACGTCCTGGAGAGAGAGATACAAACAAAGAAGAGGGAGATAAAAACGAGGACTCTGGCCGGACAGGGGACTGTTATAGCGGGACAGCCCTTGGTGTGCACCGGCCCCATCTCGCACCGTGTTTTCACTTCTTTAACTTTCAGAAGCATGAACCAGAGAGCCAGCTCCTGAGGACCAGAGAGCCAGCTCCCGAGGACCAGAAAGCCAGCTCCCGAGGACCAGAGAGCCAGCTCCCGAGGACCAGCCAAAGCATGGTTCCCATGTCGGATTTCACAAGAGCTTTTCTTCATCTCCACACAGCTGTTAGAGAGTCTAATAACGCACGAACAAAATAACCGGCTGCTGGCACGTTCTTGTGTACGGACCAGGCGAAGGTAATAAAAAACATAGTTGGAAGCCGTTGAACAGAGGAACTCGCAGTAATTAGATTAAGTATATTTTACTCAGCTCCACAGGCACACAGCATTGATCCTCAGGAAACCTTTTGCTTCTTGCCTATTTTCCCCCCTTTTTTAACGTGGTGGGGCCCCTCTCCCGCTGGGATAGGGCTGCCTGACAGCTAGTCACCACGCTACAATGGACAGCTGGGAGCGGTGGCCAGGCATGGTCCGTGGAGATAAGCCCAGTCCGCATCCACATGGCTCTCACGTCGGGCCCCTCACGTCGGAACCGCCACACACACCCTTATTCAAAATCCCTCTGGGTCTTTATGTGTGCGTTTTAATTCTTGCTGGCTGTGTTTCAGCATACTACTCCAGACCGGCCGTCTGTCGCACCCCCCCCCCCCCATTCACGGGCAAACGTGAGGACAGCTATGCCGGGGCCCTTCGATGAAAGAGAAACCAAACACTAGGGTGTAAAGTGAAACAAAGATGCCCAACACCTGTTCGGGGTGTGTTTCTAAAACTACCCTTAATAACCCAGCTGTCATCTAGGACTTGTGCAAAAGTGTCACATTAAGTCAAATTAATTAGTCCCTCTGCTGCCTGTATACATTCCCATATCTAGGAGTCAAATTAGATACAAAATAGATGAAGGCCTATTCTAATCCATCAAAATGCATTAAAACCACAGTATCCTCCCACAGAATTTAATTGTTGGATGAAATGACTGAGACTGGGTGAGCTATTTCGGACTATTTAGTGTAAATTGCTGTTACTGTTAACATAAAACAGAGTAAGCGCCTTCCACTTTGACATTTAACCTAAGCAAAGACAAACGCTGGCCTGTCACAGGCTGACACCCTCACTTATCATGTGGCGGAAGCCATTGTAAAAGAAGCTGGTAGAAGCTGTATTGGGCTTCAGCTTTTATATTAACAGACTAAACATCGCTATCAACAGAGATCTGAAAGATCTTGGCCTGAACAGCCTTAATTTTGTTTTCTTAATTCTACTTTCAAAGGGGTGTACATTTTAGAGGACTGCATGCAATATTGCCTGATGCATCTAAATAAATATATGAAATAAATGTTGTGAGGGGCCTGGACTCTATCCCGCGCAGCAGCGCTGGGGTAAAACGCGGACACACACGTGGGGTTGCACAGCACACACACACAATTTAGAGATGCCAACAGGCCTGTCTGCACGTGCTTGGGACTGTGAGAGGAAACTCTTCTATTGTACTTTTTCAAGTTGTCAGGGTTAGCACCTGTTTTGTCCCAGTCTTGCGTCTTCTCCCTGTTTGGCCAGCAGGTGTCGCTGGCCATCCTGTCTTTCCCTGTTGTCCTAGTCTGTAGTGTTTCCCCTCCTCCCAATTGGTCACATGGTTCAATGAGCTGAGCATGTGATTGCCTGTTAACCCCTCTGTTGTGTGTTCGAATCCCGCCTCCTCTGTTTCTGTATTTTGTTCCCTAGTCTATCAGTTTTTCTAGTTTCTGTGTCTTGTATTTGGTTTTGGTTTCATGCTTTGTGCCTGTGCTTGTGTTTTTTACCTGTCTGTTATTCCCCTAGTGTAGATCCTGTTTCCTTGTTTCTGTCAGTGTCTTGTCAGTCTTTTCTCTTCTCAGTCCCTTGATTTAATTATTAGTTTCATCTGTGGCCTGTTTTCCCAACCTTTGTTAATTAGTCTCACCTGTCCTGTGTTAGTCTTGTTACCCATATGTATTTAAGTCCCTGCCTCTGTTCAGTTCCCTAGCGGTTCATTGTCTGTTGTTAAAGGTCTGTATGCCATTGATGCCTGCCTGCCTCCCTCCCTCCCTCCCTCCTGCTTGTTGCCCTGACCCATTTGTATTAGTCTTTGTTTTACTTTGACCCCTCGTGGTCTGATTTTGTTTTGTAGTGTTTCCCAGTGTTTTCTGTTTTTGTTTAATAAACCCCTGTCCTGTGAGTTGCCAGTGGGTCGTCCACTAATCTGCCTGCATCATGCCTCGTCTGTGCACCAAATCCATCTGGATCTGTGACACAAGTAGGTGGATGGAAATTTTCAAGTTCAGAGTTATCGGGAATGTATCGCTACATCGCGATATGTGATACTCCTAATCCACACATATCAACACAGATCACCAGTTCTTTCTTATCTCCATACATTTTGAGATGGTGGTGGTGGTGCAGGCAGCTCAGTTTAGTCATGCTTTTGGCCTTGCAGGGCTACGTCAGCGCAGGAATGGATCGGGTGTGGCTCGGTTCTCGGTAGCAGTGGAAAAGTGCCATTAGTCTGATCTGTGTTTTTCCTGTTTATTTCCTCAGATGTGAGCCAAGTATTATTTTAGCAGACTGCTGTTGCATGCATTTCAGCTCCCTGTCAATTACCTTAATCCACTGTAGGCTTTTACTAACGAGCTGAATCTTTGCAGAATGTTTGTTTCTTTAATGCCTCGCGTTGTTTAGTCGTTCCATTCCGCGGATGAGAGCTCACCCTTCAGGCAGCTAGCTGTCACATCCTGAATGTCATTCCTGTGCACTTGTTTTTCAAGAAATCGAATTGAAGATTGTGGTTTTGAGTTAATAGCGGTGAAGTGACCGGAAGGAAACCCACACATTATGGAGGGAACATGCAAGCTCTACACACACAGATCAGGCTGAGATTTTATCTCCTAATCCTGGAGGTGTGAGGCCACAGTCCCCACCCCTCCCGAATATACCTTGCCAAGGAAACAATCCCAAAAGCTCAGCATGGGGTAATTAAGGTATAGCTTTGGAAGGGAGCCACACCAAGCACCAATCAGGAGGCAGGAGATGGCTTCTCCCATCTGGGAAAAGCTGAGAGGGGCAACGACGGCGGTCATAGGGATGCAAACCGGAACTAAATCATCAGAACTTATTTCAGACGGGTGAATTCTTAGAGCGGATAGGCAGACAATCCCGGTGGCTGAGGGAAATGGGAATCTGTCGAAGTGTCTGGAATGCAAACAACGGGGTCCCTGCAGTGAGTGCCAACTGCTTTGTCACACGCGATGGAGGAGGTGCGGGCTGGCCGGGCGTGGGGTTTACGCCGAGTTAATGGAATTCATCAGCTTTCCCTGGCTTTCCTTCACCACGGAGAAACAGAAAAGGGCCTCAGCATCTGCTTCCCCGGCGCCTTCCCCTGCCCCATCGACGCTGAATTTGTTTTAGAGCAGAATTTCTCCATCTGCCAGCCCTCAGCCAAGAAACATCAACGCTCGGCCACTATCTGCCTTAAACAGACGCGACTCCTTTTCGGTAAGATGTTGTGTGGGAGCAGAAGCGGCCAGGCGGCGGAAACGTGGCAAACGACAGCGAAGCCGTCAAGGGAGGCCGCTGCTCTCCGCGTTACGCATACACACGGCAAAGTGGGTCCGATCTGTTCCTGCTTTTCGCAAACAAACCCCCAAAAGACGAGTGCAAATAACACACTCGCGGGAAAAACCCATAAGGGTGAAGCGGCACCAATGCGAACGCGGCATCCCGCTGGACGCACCCTTTATAGCTACGGTGTCTAGTACCTAGTGTCTAGTATTTCCGCTAAAATCAACCTGCTGCTTTATTGCACAATGCTCATTTTCTGTGCTAGGCACATGATTTTATTTTATTTTTATGTACAGGTTTATCTATATATAATCTATTGTCTTGATTTTCCTTGATTGTTTTGCTCAAAACCATGAAGTAAATGTATATCCAAAATTCCATTATTTCAGGAGCATGAGAAACAGATTTTCTCAGAAACTATTTTATGAAATAAACCTAAAACAATGTAATGTGACACCGTTAGCACCACAAATAGAATCGTATTTCTACACAGCCATCAGCGAAAGGATTAATGTTTTAAATGGATTCCTATCAGTGAGGCAAACATGTCATTGTCGACAACATCTTGATTTATATTCATAATTAATTATGCTAGTTAGTCAGCTATCAAAATATCAATATTAAGTTGTTAACATTAGCGCTGTGAAATATCCATGAAACGACCATCGTGAACACACATGTTGACTAGTACAATAGATGACTTCATAAAACATCTTTTCATTGGGCAAATAGACGTCAAACCCTATCGATAGACAGGAGAATGTGATGTTTCACTGTAGATGGAATATGCCCAATCAGCAAAAAGTGGATGTACGTGATTTTCATCGGACAGAGACGGCAGGTAAAAGCACTTGCTGATAAATAAACGATTCTGATTTTTAAGATATTACATTCTTCCTTCATCCTTGAGACAATCGTGGAATATTGATGCACTTCTGACCAAGGCCTGTTTTGTGCTGAAGTCTGGGGTCTTTTCAGCAAGCAACAAAAACCATTTTGGTGGACAGAAAAAAAAAATAGTTATTGGCAGTTACAGCCTGTCTGTGAAATCAAAGTTATTCTGGTGGCGTGACGCGTAGCAGTCTGTGACAGCACCGCGGGGGCGCCCGAAGCAGCGGCCTTATGCTATTCTTAGGGGGAAAAAAATGAGCCATTCTACCCCAGTGACCAGGTCACAAGAACGGTGCCAATATCCCGGATGAGGTTCAAAGCGGGTCAGCTGACTCACTCTTAAGAAGGAGAGTGAGGCTTTCGATGACACCCCGAGAGGATCTTATTCCATTCTGTGTCAGGAGCCGTCAGCTGAGGGGAGACTTGATTAAGGTATTAGACATCGGGATATTGGAAGAAATGAATAAGTTTGACCCCAGCCATTACTCCTGTATAAATAACCTAGTGGGACACTTCTAAAATAGCACTTGGTGAGATGGATGTATGCTGAGTCCTTATGGGAGGAACCGCCTGTGCATAGCATGGCTGGAGATCGGCAGGCATAAATGACATGTGAGTGTAAAACAGCTCTGAGCGTGACTCTGAAAGTCAGGAGCCAGAAAAGCAGCGGGTAGGACGAGGCTGATCCCCATAGAGCCGCATCTGCAGGCTTACCTTCGATGGCACTGAGCAGCACCCGCGAGTGGTCGTAGGCGATGACGTTGGCGTATCTGTTCTTTGGCTTGTTGACCTCCAGGTTGGAATGTTCCCAGGTGAACTGCTGGCCTGGATCGACGGACTGCGGACGGGGCGGGAGAGGAGACGAGGGGAGATCAACGGAAGGGCTTTTCAAAACCAGGCCTGCGGAGTGGCCTCCTCTCATCTGTACCCCTCCCTAAGTGCTGCTCTCGCATTCTTCTCCCATGGTTAAGATTAACATTACTAATTACCTAATTTCCCTTATAGCCCTGCCGTCGGTTGTAAGCATCTGCTCTTATTTTCGGTACCATCAAAGAGGACTCCTAATTAAAACTGCAGATATTTGTTTGACTCCCCAAGAATGGCTAACGCTAACCCGCAGGCCCCATTTACGTCACGTTCACTGATGTTTCAAACTGTTCGGCGGAGAGTTTGCTGCGCCATCAGCATGAATGGCATTTCGCATAACCGCCCACTGCTGTTAAATTTAGCTCCTGCGATGCGCCTGTCACATTCTGTAGCCTCGATTCCCCTTGAAAGCTGAAAAATCATCTATCTTTTCCGCAGCCGAGGACCGTTCTGTGGTAGGTTTTCTAATGGTAAAAGGGACAGGACTTTAATAATAATAAACCAATCTGTATCTTCTCCTTTTTTCGTTCGCTCCTGCCATGTTTTGGAGGTACTGAAAACACCGGCAGTGATGGTCTGAGAAAGCCAAGAATTACCTCATCCGGATCTCATGGCTGCAGAAAGCCAAGCTCCCATAAGGCCAAGTCCAAATCCCGGCAGGTAACGGGTGCTATCCGTGTAACCGTCACGCCGCATGCGCCGGCGGAATGCCATTTTCATGCATTAACATTTACCGTTTAATAAATAATAATGCCAAAATGTCAGCTTTTATGTGTCCCTAGATAATCTGTTTAGATTGAATAATTAAGACTCTTACCATACGAAGAACGACATTAGGCTTGAATGAATTAATATGAGAATCAGGTGCTGCAGTATTTTGATGGTGAAGACGTTTTTTTTGTTCTCTTTACGTGCTGCTAATTCCCCAATCATATTAAATGTGTCTTTTGAGAGCTGACTGCGGGCAATCATTTTATAGGTCAGGTTCATATTGCTGGTCTCGATTCTGTAATTTCTCAAAGAAAAGGGTCTTTCTGTGCTCTGACCTGCGGCCCAAAGTGCTTCAGAGTTACAGGGCTGGAAGAAAATGCTCAGTGTGTTTCTGAGCCTTTAAATCCAATCACAATGGCTTTCGTCGAGCTCTGGCATCTGCAGTTATTGGTTTTTTTAGCTTTATTACAAAGGAGCTGTATTAGGGAATGATTTCATTCCGTTACGGCTCAAAACGTTAGCCGCCGACAAACGACCACGCCGAATTTGCCTTTAAATCAAAGCAAAGGAACAATCAGCCAACAGAAATAAAATAGAAAATGTCGCTTGGAAAACAATTTTCCCGACAAAGGGGTCGGAAATCCCACAATCCCACTCTGACACCTGGCAGCTAAATGCTGGGTGGCTATACTGAAAATTATAGAAATGCTCAATTCCAGACATAATTCCATCTCTGGTAAACAGTGAAAGAATGGAGGATATTGGAAGCAGATGATTGCTCATGCAGGTGTGTCTGACCCTCAGAAGTGTAAGCAGTTCATCCCTCTCTGATTCAGCACTTCCTACTTGGGAAATCCTCTATTAATAATAATAATAATAATAATAATAATAATAAAATAAATGCTGATAAAAAGTAGAGCTAAGGCCCTGCTCTGGAAGACAAAATAAAGAGCAGAGTCAGCGGTGACTGATGAAAACGCAGTAATTGATATACGTGATGTCTGGGAGCGCTGTCTCTCCCCACAGAGGACATTATTTCTGATGTCAGCTTGTCCACACTAACAGTATCATACCCAAAGCAAAAAAGGCAATAGTAATAACTAGTTATGTCACAGCGAAGGATTCCTTGCACTGTTGGCTAATTGCTCTACAGGAATGACAGGCCAGACCTGGAGTACTGAATCCTTCCTGGCCCCTTGGCCACTGCAGTGGCGGCGGCGTGCGGCTGTGAACATCACCCTGGATAATTACAGCCCCAGACGAAGCTGCGATGTGTTTTATTGCTTTGCCACTTGTAGGCCCCTTCTCCACCTGTGCACAGGTAGCCTTGGTTTCCCGTCTCCTGAGGCGACCGAACATGGGGCATCACAGAGTGAGTCAACACGCGCTTTTATAAAACAGATGTCCAAAAAAATAAAGAAAAATACAGCCACAATTGTAACTATAGTCTTCTGATGTATAGTAGAGAGTTGATTCGGAAATTAATTAAAATCAAAAGATTAAATTTCCTAGGTACTGTATGCTGAATAATTTCAGCATACCTTGGAAATACCCCAGAGTTTTATATAATGCCGTTATTTACCAGGAAATAAACACTTTACTTGCAATGAGGTCCCATGCTCTAGTATTATGAGCATCAACAGATTAGCTCTGTGCTACAAATGTAGCTGCAGCATAACCGCAGAACTGAGAAATCCACCAGCACGTTCGGGATAAGAACATAAAAGCTTGTGTTATGCAATGTGCGGTACTAGGGAGGTTTTCCTTTGCCTCTACGGCTGTGCAGAGATGCCGACTTTCGAGATAAAAAGGCGGGGCCCCTTGATCAAGGGCTGAAAATGAGGTTCCAATATTCATCTATCCATAAGCAAAGAGCCTGCTTGTCAAATCGGCATGTTAAACGCTTAGCTCGTTAAAGTGTTTACAGGACTATGCAGGGGAACAAAAACAGGGAACAAAGCCACAAAAAAAGGTATTTAAAAATGTATTCAATTTATTGTAATATAATTTGTAATACTGATATGTGGAATAATTATATAATGTATTACATTTACTTTAATTATATTTATTTTATTGCCAGTTAAATGTTGCATTAATATTCTGTTTACTATTTTAATTATTTTCATAACTTAATTGTTACACAGACTACTTCTGATTTTAGGCTTCAGAGGACACATCATCTTCCACAATTATGATACGCAACACGTTGTGTGGGTTTGCTTGAATAGTGAAAGTGGGCAAGGCTAGAGTGATAAATGGCTGGATTTTATAAAAATGACTTGAAAGCGTAAGGTGGGTTTGTGGTGGGCCCTTGAGCAAGGTCCTTAACCCCTGATTGACTGGCTGACCCTGCTTGATTGTACATTGCTTTGGATAAAAGTGTCCGATTGTATATGTAAATGTTTTGCCATTATAAATTCACAATCATAGCTCTTTGGATTGCAATGTAATACAGTACACTCCACTGTTAACCTACTGTCCTCCTGACACAAGCATAAAGCATGTCATTGTTCTTCAATAGCTTTGCTAGACAGCTTCTAAAACAGTCACAATATAGTTTGCATTTAGAAATAACCTTTTGGAAGAATGACTATATTACATTTTTAAATCCTCAGCTAAACGTTGATGCTAGTCATTTTGCTCTCATATTTATTTACACTGAGTTACCTCAATTATGTTCAAGAGTGCTAGCTTGTGCCTGGCTTTGAGCCCTGCCACTCTAAAGCATCCGGATGCTCTACTCCTGAATCTGATGGTGTCGTCAAATGGGATTACTACCATGGAGCACTGGGACACGCTTCCGACGAAAAGTGCTCACTGGATTGTCTGCAGTGCTCTGCCTGTGAGGGATAATGAGATTACAACACACTGCAGACACCGTGACCTTTTCAGAACTCTGATAGTAAAGGGCGAACTAAGATGTCGTTTAGAGATGTGTGAATGTGCCATTCGATCAGGCACCGAAACTGCCATTTTATCAGACAAAAAAGAAGAGAAAAAACTAGATAAGGAATTTATACTAAATGTGAACTAACATACTTGGCCAAATACAGTCCACTTTTAATCCTAAATTAACCAAAGGCTAAAGGCTATTTCAGTTGAAGAGGATCAAACTGATGAATTGGATTGAGCCACGATAACACCATTACAAGACTTGATTGGTACTTTACTTGAAGCAACGGATGTCAAGAAAAATCTTTTAATGCTAAATTTCTTGTTTAGAATGTGGAGCAGAATCTGGCAATTGCCGAATGATATCCAAATCAAAACATCAAAGAAAATTAAAGGCTTAAAGCAGTGTTTCTCAGGCCCAGACGGTCCACATTTTTGCTCCCTCCCAGCTCCGAATATCTGGCACGGGTGTGTTGGGAGTTGGGAGGGAGCAAAAATATGGACTGTCTGGGTGTCCCTGAGGATTGGGCTGGGAAACACAGGTCTAAAGTTAGTAATATACATACCTCGTATTCTTGAGAGAACTTCAGGTTGTCATTGGCTTTCAACCGTTCTAGATGATCAGCTAATTCCATAATGGGAATTGGTGGGTGACTAGCCATACCTTGGAATGGGAATCGAAAAAGGATTTTAAGACATAAAAATAATTCATTAGAAGCACATGTGCATATTCAGTAGCAATGAGATGATGGATTTTGTTAGGTTGTCTGATTACTCAAAGTGGTAGCATGCTACATGGGATACCAACAGCTAAAGTACAGAGGAAGTCACCAAGCATACTTCCCTAAGTGGGCATTCCTACTGTGAAAGAAAATGTTATTTAGAACAAGCAACAACAGAGTTAGCAAGATGAGGGAAAGGGAGGGGAAAGGAGATTTGATAGGCTCCATGGTGATGTCTATGTCTAATAATGCAGTGTTACAGTATGCCATTTCAGACCCCGCCCCTTGCAATGGATGCCATGGAAACCCTGCAGATTAGATGGAGTGAGGTGGGGCTACAATACTAATCGGAAAGTAGATAAAGGAAAGGACACCCAAAAAAGAGACTGACGTATGCATAAACAAGACCAACTAACTTGACAAACGGACGTTACCGGGGTAACCGGGGACACCTGAACCTGTAAAGGAATGGCGGCATATATAAAACTTCGTAGACGCAGCATTGCGGCGAACATTTCTTAAAGTGAAATAGGCCGTCACCCGAAAGAGGTTAAAGCACAATTAGGTGTGCGGGCTACACGTGAGCTACACGTGAAGGCAATGGTGATTTATTCAAGCAGCGTTTTGCACGCAGGCACGCCAGGAGCGGGGGGGTGCCAGAAGATCGTCATAACGCTGCATGCACCGGCACGCGCTGATGCAGAGCCAGCTGCAATAACCAGAGTTGCAATTGCTGCTTTAAAGCAAGATAGCAAAGCAGAATGCGAGCGGAGTAAGGCCAGCTTGGATAGGCTTCACATGCGAGAATAAGAGGTCGCGGGATTGGCCTGCAGTTGAGAACGGAGCATTTGATAGGCTGTCAGTAAACTTGGCTGAGGGCAAGCCAGCAAGGTCACTGGGGTGTGGGTTCCAGATCCCCCAGTCCTCATAACCATAGCTGTGTGAAGCTTTTGCCACTTGTGGGGGCAGTGTGTTAGATTGCGCTCCTTTTATCTTGATGACAACTATAACGGGCATTAATTAATAGAGAGACAGCTCCCCCCCACCATAGAGCAGGTGAAGTGATCCTACTGCCGGACCTCTCAAGATTCATTTCCAAACACAGACAATGGAGGTGGTGTCTGTCGCATGGCTGTACAAAAACCGGCAGCCTTTAGGGGAGAAAGTGCGAGCGGAAAGGAGGCACTACAGAGCTCAATGTCCCGAGGTTACGGAGAAGAAGGAGAATGCCTAATATAACAGCTGAGGCGTGCTGTGAAAGGTGCGCGCTACAACACACACGAAAGAAAAAACAAAACACAGTGGCAGTGATACATGTGGTCTCTTCGTCTCGACAGGGTGCTCTGAGAGATGGTGAGGTGCATTCTGGGTAAGTTGCGCAAAAGCAAAGCAGCACACATGTACACAGCTGTGTTTATGGATTTGGCTGTAAGGGGTGTAGTCGCTCATCTGGAGAACCGCCCCCCCCGAATCGCCTCCTCTAGCTTCTCCATAACACGCACCACTTAACCGAAGATACCGGCAGGGCGGTTTGTCGTTCCCCTCTTTGGATCCCCACCGCCCAATTTCCTGTCGCAGATGCTGCATGTTATTCAGCTGCAATTTCCCACTAAATGTCAGGCTTGCATTCAGATGTGTCTGCATGCTGCTGTCGGTCATGCCATGGGCACGGCAGGGATGGGAAATCTGGTCATGCCATGCACACGGCACGGCGGAGATGGGAGATCCGGTCATGCCATGCACACGGCACGGCGGTGCCGTCGGTCAGGCTGCGGGAGCTCGGAGCTCAGGGTGATGCCGGGAAGCTACATGTTAGTTAACGGTGAAGTAATTAAATGTCTGGCATGTGATTAAAAGCACAAAACAAATGAGGATATTAGACAGCGGCGGCGGAAGGCGCTCACATCTGTTTGGGCTCGCATTTAATGCGTCTCTGCAGCAGTGCCATCCAAAGACCCTTAGGGTGGCAGCAGCTAGACCCAGGACTGTCACTTGTGAGCGCTCTCCGTCGCATTTCATGAGGGAGGGGGTATGTGCGTGTGGTTGGAAAGGGGGATCATACCAGGTGTCTGGAAGTTAAGTCGGCGCAGTTCCACGGGGTCCGTGGGATGGTGCGACGGAAGCTCCTTGCTGCTGGGGAGGCTTCCCTTCCGGCCGTCGGACTCCGCTCGTTTCCTGAAAGGACCGGCAGAGCAGGTACACCGTTAGCATCACATAATAAGCCCAAAATAGTAGCTTTGTCAGGTTCTGTTTGGAGGTTCTTGTGTAGCTCCTGCTTCAATACTGCTTACACTAGTACCTGGGCATCCATTGGAAGCTCAGCCTAGCTGCGCTTATGCCTAGTCGACTCCTTCACAGCATGCATGTTTGCAATGTGCTATTTGCTCAGTTGTATGTCGTCATAGACAAAAGCATCGGCTAAATAAAGTAACTGGAAATGTAATGGATACTGGAATACAAACCAAGAGATGTA
Organism: Gnathonemus echidnorhynchus; assembly: GCA_026776725.1. NCBI lineage: Eukaryota > Metazoa > Chordata > Actinopteri > Osteoglossiformes > Mormyridae > Gnathonemus > Gnathonemus echidnorhynchus. The sequence goes on from JAODJU010000014.1 coordinate 10,741,273, forward strand.
GGGATCACTTCACTACATGCTTAAAATATAAAAAAAATATATATGAAAACAATTTAATATTAGGATCCCATATCAGTGTTTCTCAAACCAGTCCTTGAGCAAAAATGTGGACTGTCTGGCAGGGAGTTGGGAGGGAGCAAAAATGTGGACCGGCTGTGGGTGCCCAATGACCGGGCTGGGAAACACTACCCTATATGACATCATATGATATTTCTGAACAGCCCGCCAATCCCTCCACTAAAAACATTATGACAAGTGAACCACAGCGGCAGTGGGCATGTGGATGGATATTAGCTAATGAAAAATTATTATAATTATTACAAGACTAGCTATACGAATGCTTCCTTATAAACTTCCTTATAAATATACGACTGCCGCTGTATGAGATGTATAATGTATTTTAGTTAAAATATGTCAAATATGTCAAAACATCTCTCTGAATCCCACTGCAATACTCAACCTGCAAAATCGTGCTTTTGACCAGATGTTAATTAAGTTATCAAACGTTAATTTATTTTTGACTGGGGTGACAAATCAAATAATTGGCAACACTGCTAGCCTGCGCTGCACAGCGCCCCCTTGTTCTGTCCCGTAACATGGTTAATTCAGACGAGAAACATGCAGGCGGGAAGCGAATGACTGAAATAAGACGAAGATGGAAACAGGGTCGAGGAGCTATTAATGTGGTAAAACAAGCTTAAAATTGAAATGGCATGGGACAGCAATCAGGAGCAGTGGACGGAAATAGTCCCTACGTGGCCTGGTGACTCCACACGGGAAATAGCCCCTATGCTGCCTGGTGACTCCGCACGGGAAATAGCCCCTGGGAAATAGCCCCTACGCTGCCTGGTGACTCCGCATGGGAAATAGCCCCTACGCGGCGTGGTGACTCCACACGGGAAATAGCCCCTACGCGGCGTGGTGACTCCACACGGGAAATAGCCCCTACGCGGCGTGGCGACTCCTGTGTGGCCCGTATTACCAAGAGAGATGAAAATGATCACAAGGCCCAGGTGGTAGAACAGCACTTGGATTGCTGAGGACAACCCAACAATCCTGACAATCGGAGACACTGGCGACCAGGGGTGGGTCCCACGATCTCAGGGAGGCTGCAGACTGTGCTTGTACATGTATGCTCACATGAGGAGTAGGGCAGGAGGGCCGCAGATGGGGGACTTAAGGCAACTGCAATTAAGTTACATCGAACAGAAAGGTTTGGCAAACTTGGGTCCCCAAATATTATGGGTTGGGACCGCAGTGATGTCACTCGGTTTACCTCGTTAGTCATAAATGAATAGCCGACATCCATGCTGTCTAACCCATGACCATCAGATTTATTACGGAATGTACTTTAAAGTATGAAAAAAAAGAGATGTTATTCTCTTTCACTGAGCAAAACATGAAGAGGTCTACATTCAGAGGTTGTTTTATCTCATTGAGGTGCATGAGTACCATCCATCCATCTTCCGTAACCGCTTATCCTATTCAGGGTCACAGGGGGTCCAGTGTCTATCCCGGAGGCTACGGACGCAAGGCAGAGAACAACCCAGGATGGGGCGCCAACCCATTGCAGGGCATATGAGTATCACACTGGCGCTTTTTCACTATAATTTGAGAACTTAATTCAAATATACAGAGCCAATGTTCTGTATTCACTGTACTGACAGCCTGACAGCACGTATTAATGGGGAACGGAGTGACATGCAAAGACTCACCCACAAAATATCCAAATCTAAATATTTTGCCCAGTTTAACAAAACCAGCCGAAACAAGATACGGGACACACATTAACTCTTCCTCTAGTATGAATACTTCGCATCGTAGGACAGGACCCAGTAATTACACTTTGTAAAAAAAAGGTATTGAAATATACTGAATAATGCATTTTTGCAACAGGCAAATCTGTCAGCTGCACAACAAAAGAACGATTCAGACGACTAGCCTAGTCCTTCCCTTCAACAAATGAATATGCAAAACAGCTTTCTCAAGCACACAGCTCACCTGCCTTTTTAAAAGTTGCCCAAATAACATGCTCATTACAACATCTACCCTATCATATTAGAGCCCCCCCGCCAACGCATTAGACCTCTATGCCTATCGTCCGACAAACACCTTGTTTTTTTAATCAACGGTATGACAACACAGCCAATCAGAACATGGTAGTGCCTGGCACACACACACGGCATTTTTGCAGCAGGAAAAGAACAACAACAGACTCTTCTCATTCCAAGCAAGTTGGGTCCTCCGTGTAAGAATGAATGAATGAATGTCACATTTATGCAGTGCTTTTTCTAGACACCCAAAGCGTTTTACTGAATCAATGGAGAGCCACTTGAACCATCACCACTGTGTAGCACCCACCTGGATGAGCAGCCAATCAGTGTAAAGGCTAATGCAATTACACTCTCATCCTATCACAATGGCTCTGGCTGATGGCTGATGGCTGATCCTGCTTTAACAGATTCCAGGAGACACGGATTCCCCTCCATAAGCCTGAAACCCATTTCCCACTTGAACACCATTAGCATTTACATTGGTGATGGTCGGGGGTTTGGGAAAATGTAACGTAATGGGCAACTGAACTGGAGGGTGATGGACCTACAGGAACACACAGAAGGGTCCTGGATGGGGAGAGAGTGGGAGAGCACCTCTCCATGCCCTTACCTGTCTGGTTTGCTGCTCCAAGTGTGAGCGAATGGGAAACAAAGGAGAGAGTTAGACGGTGGCGATGGCCACCGCACAGCCTGCGATTTCCATGGGGCGGAAAGCAGAGTCGTGTACTTTAATCACACCAGATACGGGAAACGCGGCGGACAGTTTGGCGAGAGACAAGAACGGCTTCTGGATTGCGTGAGACATTTCCTCGTTCCCTCTGCTAGCTACGCCATGTCCAGTTTTATATCTCCCAGTATCGGGGACCAGCTTCAGAAGACCGTTGTTTCTCCACAGCTGCAGACCGAAATGATCCGTTTCCCTCAACTATGTATCTTTTTTTTTTATTTTTATTAATTTACATGCTGAGCTGCCGTTTATTGCCAAATGGAGAACGTAACACTTTCTTTGTTTCAAACTCCTCCTGCTCTGTAATTAGAACTTCTAATTAAGTCTTAGAAAATCAGATTAGACACAGATTATTCCACAGAATATGTTTTTTGATTAACTGGAGTCCAGACATAAAATGCTATAGATACTGCATATTTTCTATATATTGTATATATTTAAATTAATAATCCAGTTACTGTCCTCCAAAAATAGGCACCCTTAAAAATAAGAAGATATATACAAACACAAAATGATCACTCTGTTTGAAATGGCACTTTAGATGGTTATGAGTGCTTAGTGCTATATTTAACATAAGTGCAGTAACTCGTTCTGTTCAGTGATTTGCTGTAGTCGAGGATGTAATTACTGATGACCTCTGATCCTCTGATCTATTGAAATTCAAAAATGCGCTTTGTTATTAGCAGCTGCTCCCCCCACGTGGTGTCCCGGCACCATAAAAATGCACTAACGGCAAAATATCATTAGCATACAACCACGGAAAAGGCCAGAAATGGCAGAGATTCCAGGATGCACCAATCTCAGGAAAGCCCAGGCGTGGAAAAGGTCAGGGCTAAAGGTGTGGTCACACTAGCGTGAAAAAATATTCGGCTGTCGTTCAGTTCCATTCTAGACATTTTGACGCGACGAGGAGAAAATTCGCTTCCAGTACTTTAAATGAACTTTGACCCGGGAATTCGCCATGCTAAACCAATCCGGTGCGGCATGGGTGGAGCTGACCCCATAGTTTCACAGATGTGCAATGGAGGAGGATATTTATTTTATGTGCATTTGCCTTGTTAGGACAGGGACGTTTTTTAATAATAAAAAATTGTGTGAGAAGAATGCATTTGCGCTACTACGACAAGACATTATTGACACGTGCAGTGTCATGTGCACCTGCATACCAGCTATATCAAACCCAGTTTATAACACATTGCTAGGTATCATGATCCTCATGTATCTTGCAATACAGTATTTTCAAAAGCAACACTATTAGCTGAAAGAAAATATCGCGCTATACCCAAACTACCACGATAAACCCGTATTATTCGGTCACTCCCACTTTCTCTTTACCCTGCGAAGACACTGGATTTTTTTATTTTTTTTTTCTTGTGCTAGCGTCACCGTAACTTACGAGAGCGGACAAGGCATTTTTTGGGAAAGACTGGAATAAATGAGAAGCAAAAAGCAGCAGGAAGATCCCAAGAATAAATGCAGTACTGAGAGTAACCACTGGGTGGGCAATGAGAGGACTTGGGAGTGGCTTAGTGGTATCAGGTGGGCGTGGCCTTGCTCACAGCCTATCAGTGCAATCCATGATGCGAGAAACATCAAAGGTCCAAACTCCTTCCAGCAACAATCAAATGAGTTCTTACACAAGTTAAACACAGATTAACCTCTTTGCAGCCAATTTATAACTGGACACAAACCACCTGATGCCTCTCAGACCACTGCCATGGGATTCTGTGTGCACTGCAGGTATCCTTACCAGTCTCAGAGCTGTTAGATCTTCCTGAAAATGCAGAACCAAACTCTCTATTTAACACCTGGGGGAAGGTTGTTTACCCAGAAATGACACGTTTTGCTTCGGCGTGCTCTCGCTCGGAGGAGCCGCTGGGTGTGTCACTTCGCCGGGGAGATTGGAATGGCTTGCTTCCACCGATATATAATTACATTTCCTTCTCTTTTCCCATTTCAGAAAATTAATTGTGTTTCTCTAGCTGCAGTATCTTGTAATTCTCCATTCAGCATTGCCCAGTCCATAATTTTAATAGAATGGGTATTATAGTTGATGAGGCATTAAAGTGCACAAGGGAAATGGACATCTATGGTGAAAATGAGAAATTAATTTCTTCATATTTTATTTTGCCTCGTCCACCTCGCTAGTCCTTACTGCCATGTCACTGCAGACCCCAGAGACTGATGGCAAGACTTTTGTCTAAGCATTTTTAAATCCATCCATCCATCCATTTTCTGAAACCACTAAATCCCAACTAGGGTCGCAGGGGGGACCGGAGCCCATCCTGGGAACAATTGGCACAGGCAGGAACCAACCCTGGGCAGTCGCCAACACACCACAGGGCGCACACAACTACAGGGCCAATTAAAACTCACCAATCAACCTATCCGGGGGATCTGAATATGTTATTTCTAAACAAAGAGCTGATGTTTAAACATGCCAGAAATACCTAAATCCAATGCATACTGCCAACCATCCATATTCTAGACCAGGGGTGTCAAACTGCAGTCCTGGGGGGCCAGAGCCCTGTGTAGCTTAGTTCTTTCCCTGTTCCATCACAAATGATTCACCTGAAAAGCTGTGTGATAATTACCATAAGGAGGTGCAAGGAGCTGAATCAAGTGTGTTAAATGAGGGCAAACCCAAAAATGTGTAGAGCTCTGGCCCTCCAGGACTGGAGTTTTTTGACATCCCTGTTCTAGACCATTAAATAAATGTTTTGGCAATACTATAACTCGCTGTACGACTTCAAGCCATAATGCATAGCTTGTTGTCCAAAAAAAACTGCTCTGTTTTCTTTTAGAGTTTAGAAAAATATAGATACTGTGCAAAAACAGTCAGATGGTGCTTGTAGTAGCAGTTAGAGTTCTTGTGCGATGAAAAAGGTGCATTAAAATGATCTCAGACCTTTGTGTGAGATGCTAAGCTATCTCAATTACCAAACTACGTTTGTCCAGAAGTCCTGGAATGTTTTTTGAAGGTTGTCACATGACTGTGCACCTTTCTATAAGATTAATAAGTGGTTTTCAAGCACTCCTTTGATATATTTTATTAGCTATTTCTATTACTCAAGTACTTCTGCATCCATCGTAACTAGCACATAATTGCTAGATTGTCCATGAGGTACCATCATATAATTCTCAAATTAGTCCTGACAGGTGAAATACCTCCTAGTTATACCCCTGGTTAAATATCCCCCGCTCACATGTGAACATACTGGTGAGACTGACTTAATTGGCATACTGCAAATTTGCTGGCAATTAAATCTTCAGGACATCTATTGTTAGCCTACAGCTGTTCCTCTCATAAAGGCTGCTATTGGAATGATTATTTTCTCTCAACTAAATTGGCATTTTAACAAAGATGACAGTTGACTGATCATTTAGATGCCCGAAATACCAGAAGGATAACTTCTAGCAGAAGGATAACTACCAAAAAAAGCCTGTAATAACTGCCTCACTTTTATGTTGTCTGTTTTCCTTTTCAGAGCAGAGACAACATGCAGTTACTCCTCCTCACATAAGGGGGTGATGTTCAAGTACCCGCTGCTTCCAGTTCACAGGGGGGTGATGGAAGGTTATTAACACTAGGCTCCCTGTGCTCATAGGTGCTCTTCCCCATTTCCTCTCCTACCTCTTGTACAGAAGGATGGCGATGACGATGCAGATGATGAAGACGACGGCCAGCACCGGGCCCACCACCCAGATGAGCCCCTCCTCTTCGTCGATGATGGGCTGCGGGTCATTGTCGGCGGACACCACGGGGTCCGAATAGGGGCTGGTGGCATACATAGTCTGAGGAGGGGGAGATAGGTCAGGTCAGGTCACATCAAGGGGGCCTCTACTGTCACACCAACCAAATTCAGTAAACTGCATATGGTGGCATGAAATAACATTCCCTGGGATCGTGATGCTGCATATATAAATAAAGTACATAGACAGAGAGGACAGGTGTAGAAAATAACCATAATAATATGAAAACATTAACACACAATGTAAATGTAACATCAGAATGTTTCCAATTAAAGCTATGATGAAGGCAAGTGAATTGCACATAAATAGTATGAATAAGTGAATGAATGAACAAAATAAACAAATATCAAAGCGATAAAAAAAATCCTGTATATGCAGGTTTTAGGGATAACCTTTAGGTCAGCTGTTCAAACCCAGGCGTGAGGACTCCTCAGCGGCCCTTTCTGGATAAGATTACCCACCCCTGCCTTAGAAAAACCACACACTAAATGCCATATGCATAAATACACTAAAATGGGGATCCAATTGATGACATATAACTACAAAGTAAGAATAAATGTGCTCCAGGAATGCCTTAAACATATATCATTTCTGATGGTGTTTTGGAAAATGACAGCCATCATGCCAGTTATATCCATAACCGCATCAGACAGGGGACACCCAGGATGAACACACACGCAAACACACACACGCATGCACACATATTATATACATATCTTTGTGTGGACCATGCATTCAATCCATTCATTTCTATGGGAAAAACCCTAATCGCAACATGATGACCTTAACCCCTGCCCATCCCTAATCTCAGTCATAAGTAACCAGACAAAGGCATTTTTAGTTTGTTTGATTGCAGTCACAGATTTTTTTTTATGAAATTGAATTTTCCTTTGTGGAGAATGAAAAAATGGTCCCCATAACAGGAAAAAAAAACCCTGGTCCGGATTTGTACTCTCTGAACCTGAACTTTCTACCTCTGCCACTATATAATCTACACATAACCACCCCCCACCCCCACCAACACACACACACAATGTGTAATTTACAGACACAATTCAAACTGGGGAACACTCAGAAAATCGAGACAAACATGCAAACAGAGAACTTGCATGCCCCCTTCCACACAAAGTGAAGGTTTGGATGTGAACTCCTGACTCTGGAAGTGAAGAGCACCCCCCCTGACCCCCCCCCAACCTGATATAGTGAAATCATGCCTGATTAATGCACTCCACCATTCTGCTTTCAGAACCACATAGTTAAACAGTCATGCTGTCAGCACAGTGTGGGCTGACCTCTTCCTCCAACATGGCTTTGTCTGCATCTGTATGCCCCACCTGACCCGATCAAAGAACCCACTGCCCCGATGGGACCGGAAGACAATGTCACTCACATGGTCAGACATCTCGAGGACGGCCAAGACGAAGAAAATGTATTCCTGTCCACTCTGGAGCGGCTTGTTTTCAAAGTCGCCGTACATCTTGGCATCTCCCAGGGTGAACTCGGAGGGAAGCTCTTTGAAGTAGGCGGCGATGTAAGCTTTGGGCTCCAGCTCCCTCCTGAAGCGAAGGCTTCGGCTCGTTCTGTTAATCTCTTTGAGCAGCTGAGTGAAGGCACAGCATCGCGGCGGTCAGTGCAGGCACGACGGGGGATGGGGATTCACACATGCCACACCTGCTCTCAACTCAGACACCCTGCCGTAAGAGCTGTGCGTCACTTTGTCATCCTCGGTAAAGAATCACGATCCATGCACTCTCCAGCAACAAAGAAGGGAAGTTTGAGGCAGTAAATTAATAGTGGCAAAGTATTTTTCAAAGCATTGAATCCTTTGTTCTTTTAAAAACATCCATCCATCCATCCATCCATCCATCTTCTAGCCACTGTGCAGGATCTGCAATCTGCAGGATCACAAAAAGTCCAGAGCCTATTCCAGGAAGCACAAGGCACGCCTTGGATGGGACGTCAGTCGCACAGCCCCCCAGACACGTGGATTTAGAGACACCAATCTGTCTAATTTTATGCCTTTGGACTGTGAGAGGAAACTGAAGTGTCCAAAGGAAATCCAAGCATGCATATTCCACACAGAGAGCCGGGGGTCGGACCTGAAACCCCCACCCTGGAGGAGTGACGCTGCAGTGCTAAGCACAGAGACACAATCATACCCGTCTAGAAAACATTACAACACATTTGTAGGACATCAACAACACAATTCCCAACACAACTAGCTAGGACATCTAAGATTGATGCACCCATATGTAAATTCACTTACTTCACTGGAAGTCAGAAGCTGTAAACACACATGATTTAGCCCAGATACATTAGCTGTTGCCAATAATGGCAAGGTGTACAGCAATTACTCCAGCGCCAATAGATCAAAGACAAAATTTGATTCCACTGCCCATATGTCTAAATGTACGCATCGGTACTGTCATAAATTATATGAGCTGGGGTGAGCGATGCAGAAAAGCTGTGGTATTATGGAGAATGCTTACAGCTTGAGAAACACCGAACGGCTCTGCCCTCCTGCACAGACCCCCCCCCCAGTCCTACCACGTGTTACATCCTCCAGTTATCAGGAATGTCAGCTATCTCATCTTTGTGCTTTTTTTTTGCCCCTGAGTATACTTGGCAAGTGTGACACTGCCGCGACTGTAATTTTAATCAATTTCGCCCTGCTGCTGCCGCCTGACCCTCCATTGCACTTAAAAGGGCAAAAAAGGTCTGAACTTTCCTCTGTGGTCGGCTGATATTGCCATAATCATGGTGAAACACATAAAACATCTTCCCCCTTCCCGCTGAGACCGCTACTGCACATACACACCGAGGGATATTTGTGGTTTGTTTCTCCCATTTTCTTGAAAGTGAGATGAGATGGTTCCTGGTTCTATTTATACAGCAAACTAAACGAAAAATGGATCCAGGTAAGGATGAGCTGCTACTTTAACCTTAACTGGCCGTTCACCGCTCTCAAACATCATCACGGAGCCTTGCTATTCTCAGAAAACTGAAACAGACTACGATATCGAATGGCTGAGTTTCACAAACACCTACAAGATGCAAGCTTATAAAGCTAGATGGATTCCTCTACACACATACTAGCACTGTCATCGCAGAAGGGGAAGGACAGCCAGAGGTGGAAAGTCCAGGTCCAGAAAGTACAAATCCAGACCGAGGTTTTGTTTCAACCAACCAGTTGAGTAATCTGTGACTGTGACTCTATATACTCAACTGGTTGGTTGAAACAAAATCTTGGTCTGGATTTGTACTTTCTGGACCTGGACTTTCCAGGGTTAGGAAAGGCCACAGCTCTCAGCTGTGTAGCACTGCACGGAACCCTGGCAGAGGTATTCACGACTTGTGCAAAAGAAAACAAGTGTGGATGTTAGTAAGAATGCACATATGTCATAAATAATTTAACGTCCGACTCAGACTGTCTCCGGGGCCACAGCAGACCTGACCTCTAGTCTGGCTGGACCCTAGCCGGGTAGTGCACTTCATCCATATATATCTTGCTGGATAATCGCTTTTTTTACGCAAGGCAGGTCACACAAGAGTACTACTGACTGCTGGGAATTAATACTCTCTCTGCTAGCCAGAGGCAGTCTGCAGACTCCTTAACAGGCTGCAGGAAGTGATACTGCAGTGGCCAGCCAAGACATGCTTGACTTCTCTGCGACAACTGGCAAAATACAGCACGGCTTCCACTGGGAAGAATGGTGTGAAATGGTTCATGGCAGTCCGAAGGCAGACTTGGTATTCATCTCAGGGTGGTATTTGATACAGTCTAAACACTAGTAATTAGACAATAATACGGCACTGTTTTGTCCAAAAGATCTTCTCAACAAAGCGGATATATCTACCATTCGACTTGCAGGATCTTGCTAACATCCCTGCGAATATCGCCCGTGCCACTGGTGTGTGTTGTTATTACAGGAACATGAGGGCATTACAAGTCAGGCTGAACAAAGAACACCTTTCAGAGACAGATATTAATAATTCAAGCGACGTCCCTAACAAAACCATTACACAGATTAACGCTTCATGGGTTGTCCTTTATTAAAATTCTCCTCCCCGCGTCGACGGTGGATTAACTGGCCTCTAAGTCTGCCGCGGCAGTGACCATAGACTCTGCGTGAAATGTGCTGGGCAGGGACAGACGGCTGGATGCTAGATTGCCTGGTGAAAAGGTGTGGTGCTGCTGGAGAACATCTCAGGAGCTGATGCATCTCCTGGGAGATCCTCAACACTATGAAGTATCTCGTGGTGCAGGAATTCTAAGTGTTGTGTAGGAGACTATATAATTGGAGGTGCAGCTCATCATCACGCTATCGAAGGAAAAAAAAAAAAAGTAAAATAAGCTGCAGCTGTTCATGTGCATGTTTTGGGGACGATAAGCCCTAAATACAGAGACCCTCCAGGGCAGCACTAAAGGACCCTATGGTTATTGCTACTGTTAGCGCCTGATGGGAATTCAACATGCCCCTCATTTCCATGCGAACGAGGGTGGGGTAGCGGGGCTCCCCAGCCATTAACACGCTCATTCCACAAGGCCGATCCGGGGGTTATTTCCTTTAGCTCTGAATTCACCCCCTGCCCCCCCATGCACGATGTGGACACAAAGAGCCGGCGGCCTGCGTACCTCATCCAGATTCATCTCGTCGGGGCTGTCCCAGGGCTTGAGGAACTTCCCAGTGCGCTGCTTCTTCAGGGGTACCACCACGATGTAGTATCCCCTGCGGACCAGATGGGGGCACAAGCAGAAACACCAGCTCAGTGCTGTGCCAGGCACAGAACCGTGTTTCTAAACCTGCTCGACCAGATTTTCTCAGCCCGGTCTGCGGGAAGCCCCCTCCAGAACAGTTCATGTTTTTGCTCCCTCTCAGCTCTCAGCCAGTCAAGAGCAGAGAATGTCTGGCGCAGGTGTGTTAGGAGCTGGGAGGGACCAAAAACGTGGACAGTCTGGGGGTCCCTGAGGACTAGGTTGAGAAACATTGTCCTAGATCAGAGGTGTCAAACTCCAGTCCTGGAGGGCCAGAGACCTGCACATTTTTGGGTTTCCCCTCATTTAACACACCTGATTCAGCTCCTTGTGCTAATTACCACAGAGCTCATAAGCTAAATCATTTGTGGTGGAACAGGTAAGAGCAAAGCTACACAAGGCTCCGGCCCTACAGGACTGGACTTTGACATCCCTGTCCTAGATTAACTGGCAAATTTTATTTTGCTATTACCAGTTCTTTTCATCTCCGATATTTGCCCAGAGACCGCAGGAATGGGAAAACAGCTAAATAACAAATATGACTATTTAGTGAGCAAGGAAATTCTTGGCGATTTTTATTTCATTACAATGGTTTCTTTCCCTTCGGGTTTGGATTTAACTGAAGCGTGATCAGCAGACTTGAGAGGCCTGTCACACCTTGCCACGGCCACCCAGGATAATTAGGCATCTCTAAGTGAGATGAAACGGAAGGCATTCCTGAGTGTTGAGCCACATTAAGATAATGACCCCAGCTGCCTTCGGACCCCTGGCTGAGTGCTGTGCAGGTGGTTGGGTCTCAGAGTCAATACTGCAAGGTAATGTGAAGCTAATTAGACCAGCCCCTGGCGGGGGCCGCGAACATGCCACTCCGGGGCGGCTGCGGGGATCAAACCGGAATCTGTTTTGAAGCAGTGGCTCACACTCAAAGACCATCTTCGGTCAATGTTTGCCGGCCGTGGGCGACTCTAACGACCCATTGCTCTGTGTGTATTGGTGGATTTCTTCAGTGGGAAAGTCTTGCAAAACAAACTGTAATGTAGAAATTGCGCACAGTAGAAGAATGAACAGTAGTAGAATCAGCAACAGTATGTGTGACCTGTGAAAAAAAAACTTTTCACAGACAACACATACTCATGCTGATTATTCTACTCTAGATACATACAGGAAATTGATGTACAATTCAGCAGAATCAGACAAGGGCCCAAGGGCAAAATCACCCTGCCAGTGACGGGATTTGAGCCAATGACCTTCTGATTAAAGTAATAGACAGTAGGTAGCACTGTTGCTACATGCATTCAATGCCGGGGTTTGATTCTTGCCTCTGCTCTGTGTATGGAGTCTGTATCCTCTCGTTGGCTCCTTCAGAAGCCCAACGTCATTATGAAAATTACAGGAAATTCTTTGAGAACTGACTTGTATTCACTTGCTACTCTGTATGATGTCCGCGGGCCCCCCCCCCCCCCTCCCTGCCATGCCCCCCCCCCCTCACCTGACTTTCTCAGTGGTCTGCACCGATGGTAGCTCTACCGTCACCATGCCGTCCGAATTGGTCTTGCTGACCAGGTAGGGCTTGGTGCGCAGCACGTCTGGCGCCGTCATGGTGGACACGCGGTGCTGCAGCCCCCCGGCACTGTTCCCGCGGTTCGTCAGCAGGAAGGAGTACTGCGTCTCGGGCTGCAGGTTGGTGATGAGCTTCTGGGTCAGCTTGCCGTCTACCTCCACGCTCTGCCCGTTGTCATACAGGATCTGCGGACACGTCAAGACGGCTTCTTCAACATTAGCTTAAGGCGCTTAGCACGCATGGCTACGCTTACACATTTTTTTTTTATCTACAAGTGTCTTCCTGGATCATCATACGACAATAAAAGTTGCATAGAATCATTGTTATACATTCGCTCCAAATGCAGTGCACAGAACTGCATCTCCATATACACCGCATGTCTTACGTTACAAATAAAATCTGAAAGCGTTAAATTACAAAGTATAAGGTGTTTTTCCCCTAGAGCATATCGCCATCTAATATAGATAATTTTGTCATGTCACACCCAATTAATGGAACGAATGTTGAGACCTCCATACTTTTAAATGTAATTTGCAGTCATGTGCTCAACACGGAATATACACGGCATACAGATTCTGTCACTGCCGAATTCCTCTCCTAACCTCTGAATTAAAATGTTTCTGCGGAATTAGGCAACCAGACGATATTTAACACACTAATAACATTTGGTCTACATCTCATGTAATAATGAGACAATGTAGCTAAAACATTTATTTCTCCCTGATCCTGTACTTTACTGTAGTGATATTTAGTCGTCAGATGATGGATGGATCGAATAATCATGCAGAATCATACAGAATTAGACGCCTGCTCGGCCATGGAATCACGCTTACGGTGAAGGGCTGGGCAGGATTGTAGCTTTCCGGAATCTCCCATGTTAGCAGTACCGACGTCTTCATGGCAGCTTTCACGTGAAAATTTTTTGCAAACACTGCTAAAAAAAGGCAACGCAGATGATTTAGATACATCACAGACACCCCCGCAAAACCTCCACGTCCGAGCAGCCCCTGCCTTCTGGAAAGAATGAGGGAAGCATACGTACCTGGCCATCAGAAGCTAAAGGTACTGTGACTTTAAGAGGCTGCGTCCCACTGTTTACCTTACCTGTTACCAGGCAGTGACCCTCTTTACTCACCTCGCGTTTACGCCCTGTGGCCAGATTGGGGCGATGGCTACATAAATACTGTACCTTATTAACTGTGACTGTAGCTACATACACACAAAGATGAAAGCCCCACCTCCAAACCTAGGTGATTCGCTGAGATCGCTTGGAGGGAGAAGCTCCTACCTAGATCCAGTGGCTGTGTCCTGAACTGGACACTGGGGCTATAGGGACCGGGGCCCTTGCTGGTGAACGCGCACATTTTGATATCGTATGTGGTATCGGCCTTCAGGCCATCCAAGGTGATGGTGGACTCTGGGGCGGTGATGAAGAGCTCCGTGGGACTCCTGGGGCTGTTGATGTCTTTGTACTGCAGGGCGTATTTGATGATGTTGCCATTTCGCTCGCTGAGCTCCAGTGGCACCCAGCTAACCTGGATGGTGGTGGCTGTGGTGCTCTCAGTCCTGATGCCCCGAGGGTACCCGTTGGGCAGGTCCTCCGGGGTGGAGATCTCCTTCACCGTCTCTTCGCCGAAGCCAACTTTGTTGCGGGCAGACAGGCGGAAGGTGTAGGACGCGCCTTTGTGGATCTCCCTGGTAGTGTAGTGGTTCTCCCTCTCGGGGAACTCGATGACCGTGAGCGGCTCGACGTCCTTGCGGCCGAAGCGCAGCCGGTAGCCCTGCAGGGGGCCGTGTGTCAGCGTCGGTGGGTGCCACTGGAGGAGGGCCGTGCCCATGTTGGTTGGGCTCACCATGAGCTTTGGCTTCTCTGGAACTGGAAGGGAAGAGGTCGCAACATTCCAGGGGAAACTCCACAAATAGCCATTAACGCAGAGCCTCAGCGCGTACGTGACTCATGCTAGACTCCATTTTAGCGGAGCCTTAAAATGAATTATGTGAGATTCATCTGAAACCCAACTAAGGTGGCCACCTAATCCATGTCGGGGGGGGGACACCATAAGCTAGGACCCAAATTTCTCTTAAGCACCGAGGAAACATGCATCAAGCAAATAAACTAGTCAAAGCTCGAGAAGATCTGAACTATTTAGCCGAGCACAGGAGCCTTTCAGTTTTAAAGTAGTTTGTAAAACCTGAAGTAGCTCAAAGTGTCCCCCCGACATGGATTAGATGGTCACTCTAAACACAACAAACGGCCTTCTTGGAGACCCGTTATCTTATAGCTCCTCTCGCGTGACCTGACAGGATGGTTTGGAATGAGGCACCAGATATAATATTTATATGTATTATAAAATATGGATAGTCATATAAATTATCATATACAATTTAGGTGTTTAAAGAGAAAAGGAAAATAATACCATTCCACCTGATTTACACACAAATACCTCCTTCATGAGGTATTCAATCCAGGCACGCAGTCCAGTCAAACTGGTAGGCAGGCAGAATTACAATGGCTCTCCTAAGCGACCAGGCAATTAGGAGTTTTCACATCTAATGGCTCTGGGGCAAAGGTCTGCTTTGTGTTGCAGTACATGCAATTTCACGCATTTACAAATCGCCGTGGTGCATTTCTGGTGATCGGAAACATATGGCACAGCTCGGTACAACAGTGAATAACGGGTAATGAGTTTACCAGCGCCGGTCGTGGACACCAGTTTCGGCTTGCTGCGCGCGCCGTCCCCTTTCGTGGTGTATGCCGCCACGGCAACAGAGTATGTTGTTTCAGCCTGTAGGTCCGTAAGGACCATCTCCTGGAGACAGAACCGCAAACAGAGGTTCTTCATTGAACCATGTCGAGAGAAGAATGGAGAACTTTCCCACCCAGACCCCCGTCTCGCCAAGTGAACTGGAGGGAAAATGAAATCTTTCAATAACAGATGTAGAAAAGCAATCCCATGTCAAAAAAATGAGCATCTGAAAATATATTGGGTGCTTTCATAAGACTGCTACTATGTCCTGCTCCAGGCTTTTGCATACTTAAAAGACAGGAATGGTGTTAGATCACAGTGGAGTTAGAGAAAAATCCTTCCCTCAAAAGTGAGTAAGTGGCAGAATTATTTTTAAAAACCGCTTATAGGGCTCCTTGCATCAGCCAAGGCCATGAGATCAGAGGGGACAGTGGCTGGTCACATGACCTCACTTCAAACAAGCGACTCGAGCGTAATGTCAACTGGCTTAACAGTGAGGCCATTCATTCCAATCCAAAGGCTACAACATCCAACCCAACACCGACTTACATTTTATGTTACGGTGTCACACTGTTATGTTTTTAAATAATTATAGTGCCGTAGCCTTGGACGTGTAATCGCTACAGTAACGTGCCAAATCCACGCACTTAATAGCAATGAAAATGCTTCTAAACTACTGGGATGTCTTTTCTTTAATGTATTATTAAAAAGGAAGCCAATATGTTAGTCAACCGTTAACCAAAGTATCAGAATTGGTGACTGAAAAGTCCAAAACAAGCAAGTGGAAGTATGAATGAACCAGAAGCCCCTCCCCCCGCAGCCCTGACCAGGACATGGGGGTAGAAGACAGATCGAGGGACAGATGGGTAAAATAAAATATAAGCCACTATAAAAGAAGCAAAACATTTTAACTTATACTTGAAAAGATTCACCATGCATAGTTATACAGTGCAGTCGAACAGCTATTACAGTTGTCTGGAAGTATGAGGTTTATTTACTCACATGTTCAATTGGATCATCATACTCCCACTGATTACGATGAAGACGTGGACAGAAAGGAGAGAAAACAGGTCTAAGTAAAGTCAAACTACACAGTGTGCAAATAAAGGGCATCACCATTTGGCTGTGACGTACAAAGTGGGATGGAGTATTTGCAAACTTTAGGACATATCTCAACAGCAGAGTAATTTAAAATTGTAAGTTTCATTTTGCAATGTGGCTAGGTCAGAATCTATATCGTACTAGTTATTTCAACAGGTTTTAATACTCATGACAGTCATTAGAACTCTATTTTTAGGTTTCCATGTTTATCAGGCTGCGTCACAACTGAGTGGTGAAGCAGGAAGTGCTAAAAATCAAGGAAATTAAAAATATTTGTATCTTAGCTAGTACAACAATTAACGGGTTCCTGGCATTCTTTGAATGATGGTAGATAAGGGAAATTAAGACGATCAAAGAGCAGAGGGAGGCAGCTGATTAAAATTAATTTCAATTCAATTCAGTTCAATTCAATTCAATTTATTTTTATACAGCACCTTTCACAAAAGATTACCTGAGCATCATCGATCAGGATGTCCTTGATGAGCGGCTGTCCAATGGGTTCTGCGTTTAACATCTTGACGTAATGGACTTGGTAGCCTCGGATCTGGCCGTGTTGCCTGTTGGGCACCGGCGAACGCCAGACCACTTTAATGGACGAGGAGTTGACGGCCTCCACCTCGACTTTGCGAGGGGGACCACTGGGAACTGGAAGAACACCATGGGATAAAACAAAAGGTCAAGATCACAGTGACCACCTCCTCCAGGCCAACTCCGGAGAGTCGAGTTTGGAAAAGAAAAACGAAAAAAAGTATTCAAAGGGCAGTATCACAAGTATTGAACGACATCAATATTTCAATGATGGCAAGGAGAAAAAAAAACCCCGATAAGCATCTGACCTAACGTTCTGAAAGACATTAAAAAATGGAAGTTGTGGATTCAAAATATGGAATATAAAATGTAACTGTTAAAAAACAAAAAAAATTAAAAACAAAAAAGAGCCAAAATAGATGCTTCAGTGGCTGAAGCATCCAGAAAGAATTTGGCCATGAACTGTTTGAAAAAATAAAATTAAAAAAAATTGAAAAGAAAAAAATGTTAGCCGTGGCCCAAAAACAGCTAGCGTTCCATGTATGTCCCACTGTCTGACAGGGCCTTGCCTGAGTTCATAAAAATAAAAGCAATATTCCGTGATTCACATTTTTTTTGTTTTAAAAAAATTGATATTCGACAATGACAGTTGGGAGCGATGAGAAGAAAAAAGCCAATAGTGTCTCAACGCCAAAAAAAAAAAAAAAAGAAAAAAAAAACCTTTAAAACATCAAATTTTTACTTGTTAGGATTCAGATACGGGGGAAAAAGCTTTAAAATGTCGCTAAACAGTTAAAATCAAATATATAAAAAAAAAAAGCTCAAAAGGAGGAGGGGTCCAGGTTAGTAATCTGGGCTCAAAAGGAGCGTAAAAAAACAGCACCACAAGTTGGGAGAAGTTAAAAGCGGGAAAAAGTAGGGGGGGTTTGGACAGGCGCAGGCAAGGAGGTGTTAGAGGCTGAAGCTCCAGGGGCCACAACAGGTAACAGTCAGTAGCAGCAGCTGGCGGGACGTACCATCCTCGTCGGTGCGGGTGAGCTGCGGTAAACTTTCAGGGCCTGGGCCGACGTCCGTGTGGGCACTCACGGTCACGCGGTACTCAGTCCATTTTTCCAAGTTCTCCAAGAGATACTGAGAGCTTTCAGGAGGCACGTCCGAGATTTGGCGGGTGGATGTGTCCTCTCCTTCCACGGCGGCGTACTTGATGGAGTACTTGGTTATAATTCCGTTCTGTAACTCCACTGGTGGCGGTCTCCAACTTACCAGGATGCTGGTGGAGCTGGGGCTAGAGCATTTAATATCTTGTGGAGGTGCTGAGGGCACTGATTGAAGGGTATTGCAACGGGGGGCGGGATTTTCGTTGAAATTATTTCATTCGTTTGGTTTATTTTGTTTGTTTCGTGGAGAGGTTTCGGAGGTTGAAGTAACAGGGTTTTTGGATGATGATAAAAACAAATAAAGAAAAAAAGAACATAAAATGAAAATGAAATATAAGGACAAAAATGCTTGCAAACAAATGGAACATAAAATCAATAAGGTTTATCGTTATGAGGTGACAAAATAAAACAAAGATTTTCCTGGAAATGTGGTTCAACTGAAAAAAAAAACAACAAGCACAACGCAGTAATGGAATGCAAAGGGAAAGTAATGTAGTAAAATGACACCTTTACAACATACAACCTACCTTTGTTGTTTAAAATGCAATATATGCATCTGCTAAAACCCTATGTTTAATTTTATACACACAAACGGTTTCCATTCTCAGTGCCTTAATACATCAGCAGTTTTGCTTCAATCAGTTTGTTTAATTATTTAATTCTACTTAAAAGACACAAAGTATACAATAACGTAAAATTCCAGAAATGTAACTCGCATACATTCTTTTCCCTGAACATTTACAAGCAATTACCATCAATCCAAAAAATAAAGGTTGATGTGTCATATTTATCAAAGTGTAAAATGTTGTTTTGCTCACCAACCTTTCCGAAGCCTGTTGGTTTGAGGTAAAAGCCTGATCACAGTGCACAACAATAAGTATTTGAAAAACACAGGACTAATTTTTCAAAGGTTTCTTCACATACTGACATGCAAAATGCTCTCTGGATTACCTTTCTTTCACATTGCTTGGGACTGATTTCATACCTACCTCTCGTCTATATAATTCTTTTCTCAGACCTCAGGTTTATAAAGATATACCCCAAATGTGTAAACAGAGCCATTCCCCAGCACGGTTAATGCCACATTTTGAAAGTTGTCCTTGAGCGTATGACCGAATCAAGTTTGCATGCTTGAATTTTTCATTAGCAAAAACAATTGGTTTTTTAATGGAATAAATCTGAGGTCGGCATCAAGACCAAACTCCGACACTGCTCTTGTCTTGAATGAAGCTTGTGTTTGAGCTTTCTGGCTTGAACAAAGACCATCTCCTTTACACGATGTTGAGGAAAAAGACCCTTGATAATACTGTGGGGAGAGGCTCAATGACCCCTACAGAAGCTATTTATGTTTTCTGATGTTCTTCGAAAACTCAATCACAGCATTCAAATGAATATAGGAACAGCCCTTGAATGTCAACAGACAAGTTGTCCCATATTGTGTGAACACACTTTTCTGTTCAAATGAGATGCGACTGAATAACTTTAGAAGTTCAAATGAATAATTCAAGCTTTTTTCTTGAGCTTATTGGGTTGCATTATCAAACCTTAAACTTCAAAGGTGCAGCGTAAGAGCTATTCCTGTAAACTGCATAACCTTGTCCGTTGACTTCAAAGGTAGACCACTGGAAGCCCTGTCCACGCAATCCTTTCACACTGCAGGGGTGCGTGCTCAGGTCAGGTTTATGCATACTACTGTTGTGCATAAAGATTATGCAAAATAGCAGATCTGGCCTATCGAATAGTTCCGTTTTCAAAGTGGACATTCTTCTTGTAACCATACTTTGGAACTTCTGTAAGAACAAATATCCAAATGTTTGCTGATCACAGAAATGGATCATTCAGGCCCAGAAAGTAAAAATCCAGACCAAAATTTTGTTTCAACCAACCACCTGCACTCTGTGACTTAACTGGTTGGATGAAACAAAATCTTAGTCTGGAGTTTTACTTTCTGGATCTGAACTATCCAACTCTGGCTTATCAGAATATGAGAACCATGTGGTAATGTTGCTAAAAAAAATCTGAAAACGGAACATTCTTTTTCTCTTCTGATTGGAGGTAAAAACAGAACACACAACACAAAGGGAAGGAAGGAGACCTACGTGTTTGGGGAGTCTCAGCAGAGATCTCATTGGTGTATGCGCCTATGCCTAGCTTACTGCGAGCAGCAAGCAGGAAGGTGTACGTGGAGAAAGGCTTCAGGTCCTTAAGCAGATAGGTGATGGTGGGCTCAAAGCTGATGCGTTTCTGAAAGTTAAAAACGGGTCGCAGATCAGTCATCGATTACATCGTGCCCATATGGCACTTTCCAGAACCTTCTGCACTAACAGATTACCCATCGTTTGAAGCACTCAAGCAGCTGACTTTGTCCAACAGCTGGTAAAATTAAAAGATATGAGTAATTCAAATATGGGCAGTTACCTCCTCTTTTTCATCTCCTTTCTTGTAAATAAGTTCATATCCAATAATTTGATTGTCTTGACCATTCTGTGTTGGGGGTATCCATGACAACAGGATACTAGTTTCAGATTTGGCTTCCGCTTTGAAGTCAGTAGGCTGAGATGGAACTGGAGATACAGAAAAATTCATAAAACATCAGATTAAATAATGACACCATCAATGACCAACACCTTTTACAAAATCAGCAACAACAATCATCATCATCATCATCATCATCATCATCCCATCATCAAGCCAAACAATAACAGGCATTCTTTAAAGCAATTCTTTAAACCAAACATTTACATTCAAAACTTTTAATTCATCCGGTGACCCTGGCCAGGATAAGTGATTAGAAAATAAATGGATGGATAAATTTTTAATTCAAATGAATCCATTCACTTGCAGGCATGAAAGCTCGAAGCTGATTGGTGGCTCGGTAATCTCCATAGAGACTGCTGTTCAAGGTCTTAAAGACAGATGGTACGCTTATCTGTTTCGCAATATAAAAACGTGTCCTATCAAAAGAAAGACAGTGGCAGCTGACGAGGTCCCCTGGCTCTCACTGTTATATCAGTGTCTTTACATTCATCCCATTTGTTTTGATGGAAGATGCGGGGAAACCACAGCGAATTGTAAATCGTACAATGATGGCTCTAAGTGCAAAAGTACTTTAACAGCACTCTCATTCTAAATATGCGAAGGGTAAACAAACAGGAAAAAGAAGATGTGTGGAGATGTGGTAAACAATCTTAGTGGAACAGCTAATGGGCAGAAACACTACTTACCTGAGGCATCAAGAGAGAAAAGGGCTTAGCTTTATACTCTGTTACAATGCATGAAGCCCTTTTCTTGGATAAGTAATTGCGTTTATGGCCATTACAGAATTATTGTGATGACAAAGGATAACATAAATGACAAACAATATAGCCACCAAAAAATACCAACATTGTGGAAACTCAACATACCCATGACATAATCGGTGAATAACTGACTTGTCAACCAAGCTGTGAAAAGCTAGAGTTGATCACTATGTGTTTGACAGATTTGCATCCTTTTTGGTAACATTTTATATGAATTCCATGTCTATAAGAATCTATGAACACATTCATAACAAATAATAATGCATTCATAAAGCATTGTAAACATGACTATAAATATTTATAAATAGGTATAACACACAGCCATGTTTATTATGCATAATGAATGCTTTATGAAGCTCTCATTATTACTGCAACATAGATACCTTCATAATGCAATACAAATCACCCTTAATTCAAATACCAACCATTGTAATGCATTATGAAGGTATGTATAGTGCATTATAGATGAGAGCTTCATTGCAGCTTATGAAGTATTATAATCAACTCTACAATGCCTTATTTATAGAAGATGCTGTAATGCTTTATTAATTCTTATACAGACCATTGTGATGCCTTGCTACTCAACTCAATGATTATTTAAACTTGCATCACCTGCTTAAACCCTTCCAATCTGGATTCAGAAACACAGCACTGAAACTGCTTTGCTCAAGGTAACCAATGACTTACTTAAGACCGCAGACTCTGGGATGGCCACTATTCCAGCTCTCCTTGACTTAAGTGCAGCATTTGATAGAGTTAACTGTAATATTTTACAGTCCTAACTTTTAGGTATTGGTATTTCAGGTGCTGTTCTTGCTTGGTTCATATCATACCTGAGTGATCGTCAGTATTACATCCTCATTAGGGAACATAAATCTGACACTGCTTCACTAATACAAGGTGTCCCTCAAGGGTCAGTTCTAGGTCTAATTCTCTTCAACATCTTCACACTCCCGTTAGGTGCAATTATATGTCAGTCTGGTCTCAGCTTCCACTGCTATGCTGAGGACACACAGCTGTATATAAGCATTGATCGAGCCGCATCTTCATCGCCAGTCTTATCTTTGTGAAATCAAACATTTTGTGTTTGATTTTTTTATGACTTAATCTGATAAAACAGAAATCATATTGGTTGTTACTAAACCTGTCCTCTCTACCCTTCATGGGCTAAAAATTGATCTTGACAGGATCCTGGTGGAACATTCAGCATCAGTCCGTAATTTGGGTGTCATCATCGATCAGCTTCTTACCTTCCAACCACACATCAGCTCAATAGTACAGACAGCATTTTTTCATCTCCGTATCATTGCTCATCTGCACTCTTTACTCAGTATGAAAGATACTGAAACATTAAGTCATGCTCTCATTTCTACACGTCTGGACTATTGTCCTGCATTATTTTATGGTCTCCCTACTAAATATATCAATACATTACAGTATGTTCAGAAATCTGCTGCTTGTTTACTAACACGCACCAAAAAGTCTGCTCAGATCACTCCTGTCCTCTATGCCAGTTTCTTCAAGAATCAAATATAAGATGTTACTCATCACCTATAAAGCCCTGCATGGTTTAGCCCCTAACTATCTGTCTGAGCTTCTGCTTCCTTACACTCCAGCCCACGTACCATGATCATCGGATGCTAACTTACTCACTGTACCTAAGCGCAGGTTATCAACTATGGGGGGCAGAGATTTTAGTGTAATAGCCCCTAAAATTTGGAATGCTCTTCTTCTCAGTCTTCATGAGGAAAAATCTATTATCCATTTCAAGCTCCTGTTAAAAAACACCTCTTCAAAGGATATTATTTGTCTTCTTGTATTTGTACTGTCTTGTTAAATGTGTTTTTTGTTGAACTGTAAATTGTCCTTGAGTGTATGAATGCTGCTATATAAATAAAACATTATTATAATTATTATTATTATGATGAAGGTTTCAATAAAACATTATAGGCGTCATCTTTAAGTGCTAACGATTTATCTTAATCTTGGTTTTTGAGAGTACCTCCACAACCAATAAGTTGTTCCTCTAGGATTGGTTCAAACATCCACCCATATTTGTTCAATCGCACTGATTCATATGGACAAATGGGTCACAGTCCTATCAGGCAGCAAGTATACTCACCCCCGGTTTTAGCCACAATCTGCAGGTCTGGAGACAAAGGTCCATCTCCTACAGAGGTAAAGGCCAGCACCCTGATGTAGTACGTCTTGTTGGGGGTAAGCCCCTGGACGGTGAGGAAGTTTGCTCCGCGCACCATCTGCTTTTCCCAGTAGTTGACGTGCAGAGTAGGCTCTGTGGTATAGTAGACCCGGTAGCCCATTATCTGTCCATTGGCTTCCTCCGGCTCATCCCAGTGGATGATGGCCGTGGTGCTGCTCAGCATTCGGCCTCGAACCTGCCTGGGTGCCGTGCTGGGTGCCTGCTCCGCCGTCCGGGCCTCGATGGGCTCGCTAGGCGGGCCGCGCCCAATATTGTTCACCGCCACCACGCGGAACTCATAGTCCGAGTAGGGGCTGAGGCCGCCCACACTGTAGCGGGTGGTAGCCACACCATCGATCTCCTTGTACGTGTCCTCGGACAGCTTGGAGCGGTGCTGGATGATGTAGTACGAGACGGGCTCGGGGTTTCCGGAATCCCACGTCAAGGTAATGCTGGTGGCCGTCCGCTCTGTCACCACGGGCATTCCCGAGGGCTTCGGCAAGGCTGGGGAAGGAGTGGCAACAAACAGGCTTGTTAGGGTGAGTAAGTAGAGCGTGTGTGGAGAGAGCAGCCAGAAGGACCACCCCCTTTCTAAGGCCTGCATGGTAACACAAGGATTAGAATTCATGTGCTATGCACATTCGTTTCCCAAGGGAAGTTAGCTGGAGGACACAGATCGCGGCTGCCACATGTCAATCAACTGTACCCCTCATTCTAGAAAACAGCACTACAAATGATACAGGTCAAGTGATGACCTTGAAAGGTGCCAAGGTCAAAGTCATTTTCTTGTACCGATTCTTTGTTGCTTAGCCCAAATAACATACAATAACTCATTGTTTTAATCTGCAAAGCGACGGCGTGCAAAACGCGAGACCCCGGAGGCTATTTGTTTTCCTCAAGCGGCACCTCCAGAGGGAAACTGTGGGAAGCTGCACTACAGCTTTGCTCGTGCTGCGTCTGTTTTTTCTTTGTTGTGTCTGTGAGTAAAGCCATGAGTCTGGTTCACAACAACTTGTATCAGCCAGATCCCCTAATCCAATTGTTAAATTTAACGTACTCGTCGTGTCCATATATAGCCATGGAAAAAATTAAGAGACCACAGCACAATTTTTTGTTTCACTCATTTCTCAATTTATGGGTGTGCGTCTCACAATAATATATTTTTTTCTGCAAACTCCTACCTACTGTAGTTCTTGTCCTGCTGCTCAGTGTAGCCTTCTACCAGCAGGATTTAAAAATGCAGATTTGTGTAATTTTTTTCCATGGCTGTACTGTATATCAACATAAACAGCCCTACTTTGCATGGTTATGGTATACACTGTATAAATGAATACCTATATCTTACGTCCTATGTTCTTATTTATTGTTGTTACACGTTATATGGTTTCCAGATACCCAAAACAGGAATTGTCTTAAGAAGCAGCGGGCTGGAACCTTTGACGGTGATCTGAGCCACAGCCTCGATGACTCCCAGGGTAGACATGGCCACGCAGGTGTAGTTAGCGGACTGACGGACGTCTGTCAGCTCCAGAACGTTGCGTCCGATCGGCATGTCGTCCTCCGGGGTCAGGTCCTCGGCGCCCAGCATCCATTTGACATAGGGCATAGGGGAGCCCACGGCCACACAGGTGATGTTCACGCTGCCTCCAGGCATGATCTCATTGTCTGTCGGAGGGATGGAGAACCTCGGGGGAACTCGCCGAACTGGAAGAGAGCACAGCCAGGGGTAACAACGCACACCAAGATGGGGGTAGAGGTCTGCTCTACCAAGGAGAAGAAAAGATCAAATCATTGAGAAGTTGTACTTTTTCAGATTATTTCTCACTTATTATATTTGAACAAATATCTATATCTTTGCATACACTTAGGTGGATGGATCGTAATAACAGTTGGACACACATGTTGACTTTCACCCTAACAGGGCTTGACAGTGGGCTGTGTACAGACCAACAATACACGAACACCATGCACAAAGGTATACCAAGAGTACAGATATCGAGAGTAGCACGGGAGCAGGAACTGGAGGATCGACAGCATGCTTGAGTTGTGTGTGGGGACCAACTTCGATGCTGCGTACTTCCAGTTGATGTGAAGTAATGTGCAAGGTCCACATTGTCACATCACACACACAGTGGTCCCTGGCGGGACATGTCCAGCTACGGCGTATGGATAACTTGTGATTCGATTGCCAAAAAACTCAATCAAAAAGTGGATGCAGCCTCAAAAAGACGTACCTTACACTGACACTCAAATAAAGGGTTAAACCAACTGAAAGAGACGATACGGGTAACGTAATCGAGGAACTGGAGACAGTTTATGCAAACGGAGAGTAAAACGGGACCAGACCGGCTCGGGTCTGGAGCGCCGGCCTTCATCATGCACGCAAGCACATGGCTGGCTTTGGAAGGCAACCATGCTGAGGATTGGAGGGAGAAAGACTGGGGAGGGACCCAACAGATAGTAACACAAGAAGGACAATGAAACCAAAATAACAGATGGCACAAAGTGGGAGTAAGCCGGCTGTCGCGAGCACCAAGTCGTAAGACAGCGGTGGAGCAGAGCAGGGGATGTGGTGGGGAGAGTAGGCGAGGTTAGAAGCCGCAGAAGCGGGAGGGGCAGGGGGGCAGTTGGTAGCAAAAGACAAAACACAAACGAAGACACAACAGAAAGCGGCCGTTCAGCGTGGACAGACAGACACGGCACTCAGAGGTGGCTGATGATGGTACCAGTAAGTCCCTTGGGAATCGGGGGAATTTAAAAGACTTTACAGCAGTGTTACTGCTTGTAGGGATCAAAATGTATATCTTAGTTATGCACAGTGTATCGCATGTAAACGTTTAAGAGTTTAAAACACTTTCAGCATCTACTGAATGTAAATGAGAATAGCTCAGCAGTGTGTACAGTACACTGCAAAGGTCATGCAGTATATAAACAGGACCTCTGACATCTATCTCCTTCTTAAAGGAAGTATATATGTCAAATATGGGGAGAACAACAAATAAATATTCACCTCATCTAATCCATTTATTCTGCTTGTACATCTGAGGTATGAGTTAAAATATTTTAAATAAACAACTAAAATGTAATGTATAAATCACTAAATCAAATCCGTTAATGTGTACTCAGATTTTTTCAAAGATAGTATTATGGTCTTTCATTAATAGCCCATTATTAATAGCTTTCTCTAATAATCAGTAAAGAATATGTGATCTATTTACAGAGCACTGACTCTAAAAATATAAGCGGGATGAGTGACGGTTTATAAATACATCCATTAGAAACTGGCAAAATGAATAATAATAATAATAATAACAAAATGAATGAAATGTGGAAAATGAGAGCTTCCTTGGATCACATGACATATTACCAGGCGCTACCAGACTGTGGGATTGCAGGGGGCGCTGCATGCTTGCACTCAGCGGCCTGGCGAAGCATCCCTTTACCCTCCCGTTGCTATAGCAACATGAGTAACCAAGCAAGAACACCGAGAAGCTGACAACACGCAAAGGGGCGGGGAAGGGTGAGGGGGGGGGAGGGGGGGGGA
>JAODJU010000014.1:10783432-10794767 GCA_026776725.1 Gnathonemus echidnorhynchus
GGGGGGGGGGGGCGGGGGTAATGAATGCAAACACAAGGACGACGACAGGAATGATAACAGTGACAGTCTCTCTTGGTAATTCACAACTGGGTAAGGAAAAAGAACTTTCTTGCCTCGAAGCCATTAATTCCTTTAATTTCTGAAGGCACGTCTGAAGTCATTAAACAAGACTGCCTGGTCTAATCAAGAAAATCAAGTACTCTTTACAGCTGCTTAAATTCGTTTTCCCTCCTGTTGCCTTGAGCAATATAGGATTTAAGTTGTGAAATTTTGTTCTTTTGTTCGTTAACGATCCTAATGTATCAGCGCTGACAACAAGACTAGGTATTCCATTACAAATATGTGTAGACATTCCACTACCACAGGAGAAAAAAAATCCAACCTCAGCTCTCTGCAAACACTGTCTTGGTGAAAAATGGTATTTCTGTTCTAGCTTTTGAAGGGTCATTTCCTCTGCAAATTCCCACTTGATTTCATAATTAATTGACTACTGCTTATTTGTTATTAAAACACCCTCAGCTAATACTGAAGATTATGGGAGTCCATTGCCAAGCTGATCAATTCATCATTCTGTGTTGTAGTCTCCAAAGGCTCCTTCCCAGGCAAACAATCCACATCAAGCCCTCTCTTCTGACACGATGGAAGAAAATAAAAAATATGAAATTGACAGAGAGAAACCAAAACAGCGATGTAGTCTGGGACTGGTCTTCCATCCATCGATCCTTCTTTCAGCTGGTTCACCTCAGCTGGGTAGTGATGTAGACGTGGTCTTTAATGTTTATGTATTTGACCATAACAAAAAAAAAAACAAATCTTACACTCACTGTGGTTTTTCTCGTTTTTCAGATTTGAAAACAAATCTTTTATAAATGCCTGTTACCCATCTCAAGATGATCCCTCACAGACAGGTGGGGTCAGTAATTGACAGAAACTGGACCTAAAAATAGCACAATATATTTATATTATATATAAAATTGTCCCACCCACTGTTCAGTAATGAGTTATGTCAATTTCCATGTTAACAATTTACTCATTTGAACCGTCTATTAATCCCTTACAAATTTGTCTCCATATTTGCTTGGATGAAAGATTTTAATTCTCCAACAAACACAAAACATGGAATTAATACTTATTAATAAAATAATTGCCTGCTGTGTCATGTGGTTATTCACATCGTCCCGGGGCCTCCTCATGCTCAGCAGCCTTAATGGCGCCTTAAGCTATTGAAACATGCTAAGTGCCATCAGACCTATTTCAGTTTGAAGTGTGATCGGCCAATCACAGAGAAGCTATCCCAGCATCCGGGAAACTTGCCCTAAGCTTCGTCTTGCAGTGTAGTAGCCCTTGCCATTACTCCGTGAATGTAACCCTTTGTGACATCACAATGAATAATAACCAAGTGTGTTTCTGCCCTCAAGTGGCGCCATCCGTAAACAAAACGGATGACCCGTGCTATTCTTCCATTTAAATACACGCGCACGGCATGATCGGCCCCCAGGGTCAGTGGGAAATGGATAAATAAAGAGGGAGATAACGTGAAGATCAAGCGGAATGGGCAAAAGTGCTCTATGGCGGATGGCGGCGCAGACCGCGCAAAACCCATTACGCTAAAATGCTCCCCCAGCATTTCAGACGCTGATTCTGCCTGCTAGCTACACTGCGAATGCAGTGAGGCTCCATGATTGAAAGGTATAGACCATCCGGCACTCAGGAAGGGCAATTTTTTACTTTTTGTTCCTTATTTTTGTTTACCATTTTTTTAGTATATTCCATTCGTTGGCTGTTACACAGAGCAGTAAGTCCCTATGTTCCGTTATCTTATCTCCCATTTGTCTGAAACATAACCTCTAAAAACTGTAGCTCAATTTGTTTAACCTACATGTAAAAATAATAATTTAAAAAAAAGTGTGTTTGTCAGTCTGCCATCAGCACACTAGTGTTGTGATTAGTAATTTTCTGGAAAAAGAAAGCTACTTCGAAATGGATTGAGACACTTGCCAAGCAGCACAAACTCAAGGAAATCCCGATGAAAGAGGTGCCAGTAATGGAAAATCTCCCTAAATCACCATGCTTGTTTAAGTTTGAACATTATTATCTCATACAATGTCAAGATTCCCAGAGCATCACAGACTACTGTCAAATGATATACACATACCTACTATTTATTATGTTGGAGCAGATTACGCTGATCATATCACCTTGTAACAAACTATTTTAAATTATATACTGTAGTACTTGTGTTCCAGATAGATCGCTACTACCGTCCGGGACTCTTGAAGACAATAAATGTTGATTTTTTGTATCTGAAAAATATGTGAGATGTGAAATATGTGAAATATGACTTCGGTCATTTAAGGTCTGATTTACCTGTTGATGACCCCCAGAAAACTGCATTTACCAGAAAAATAACGTAATAAATAATTGATGGGCCATTAGTCGAGAGCATGAGGTTATGGTTATATAGATTACTCTCAAGACAAAACTAAGCAGAAAAGCGACTCTTCCCATGTGACCTTAATAGACCAAGATTACATCACCCCTTCAATTAACAAAGCCCCAGCCAATCCTGACGCAGATGAAGTTGGGACTTGTGAATGCAGGGCTCTGGAGATTAATGCTGTGCTATGGACGTGCTCTCCATTGAGGTCAGAGAACATCTCAGAGGGTTACAGATCTAGTGACCCATCATGAGGCCAGGACCTGTGCCGCTCTAGGGTACATGTTTGTTTTTTCAGCATCTAAGTTTGGAAAGAATGTTTAGGTCTCCTTTAAGATTGTACTTTTTACTTCCATAATCCTTACACCAGAATCCTGTCTTGACCTACTTGATTCTGTGACTAACTTCAAAGAAGTAAATAAATATTTTTAATATCTCACACCGTTTTATTTCTCTGTTCCAAACTGCTTTAAACCTCCTCTGTCCAGCTTTCAAACTATTTTTTCAAGAAAGCTTTCATAGTTTCTCAGTTATACTGTTACGTAAATTAGGGGTGACCCTGCTATGCCCGGCTACTCCGATTTAAAAAAGATCAAAGTCCCCAAATTATAGCCCTCTCAACTCCTAGGTTAACGCACCCAGATTCCCTCAGACTGCCTGCTATTTGGGTGATAGCACAGGCATTCTGCTGAAGGACTCCTGCCAGCTGAAATTACCACAGACGGGTTATGGAAAGGCCAGCAAATTCAAGGATTCAAGGCCGCAAAATGAGTGACAAAACAACAGCATTGCAAAACAGCAATGACTGCGAGAGGGTAAGCTGTAGCCCTGCTCTTAGAAGTGCTTGGCCAGTGGTTATCATATTAAGAGTTCAGGGGAAGTACTTATACAGTCCTTGGTAGCCAAATGATAATGAATGACTTTAAATAAAGCATTGATTGTAACAAAATTCACAAGAGGTTATTGCTAATGCTATATTACACTATCATCCCCGTGAAGTTTCCCCTAAAACTACAATATGCGTGTAGAAACTACATGTGTTCATTTGTTTGATAACCAACAGAGAAAGTTTTCGTGATTCAATATTACATGTTTATGTCTTTTCCCATTCAGTGAAAAATGAAGATTTAACACATCAAAGGTCAGAAATGACCTTATCCCACATCAGCTCAAGGTAAAATAAATTAGCACAAGATAGAATGACTACCCTAGCAATACTAGAAGCCTCACTGCAGATCTTCCTGGATTGGTGATGGTGATGCAGATCTACATTACTGTCAGCCATGGGATGCAACTCTATAACTGGGAAGCAGGAGTCGCAGTGTGTACTGTGGTATGTGCTTTTGTTGTGACAGCTGATTAAAGTCGGACACAAGGCCAATGTCAGGGCATGCAGTGAACATGGAGCCCTAGAATTTGGGACCTGGGGTGACTGATGATGTAGTCAGGGTCAGAAGTAGGCATTTCAGGTCCAAGAAGTAAAAATCCAGACCAAGATTTTGTTTCAACCAACTAGTTGAGTAATCTGTGACTGTGACTCTTTATACTCAACTGGTTGGTTGAAACAAAGTCCTGGTCTGGATTTTTACTTTCTGGACCAGAAATGTCTGCCTCTGGTCAGGGTTAATGCACTCAGTGAAGGAGGTCTGAGTCTCAACGCTAGGTGGCCCTAGCAGACACGGTACAAAACGTAGCAAATTCAGCATTTATTCTCATATTTCAATAGGCACACAAGTGGTGCTGTGACTTAAGTCAAAACTAATATTAAGAAAACAAATACCATCATTAATACTCACATTTCACACTGGGATCTGCAGATGCTGACTTTCAGCATACCCCGCCCACACAATTGACCCGCTCACAAATTCTCTATAGATGCGCAAAGGCGCTAAACGATTTTCCTAATGGAAATTCAAATAGGCCGGACCCAAAATAAAGGGTGAATGGATCTACAGGGCTGGGTGCTGTATGAGAGCCGGAGTGAATTTAAATAACCACATCTCCCCCTCGTATTGTCCTCATGGAAACAGACTATGGGAGGTCAGGTGCTCACAAATCTGCACCTTACAGCTTCTGTGGAAAACATATATATATATATATATATATATATATATATATATATATATATATGAACACACAAATAAATAAATAAATAACAAGATGAGCAAATTCCATAGCAGGGAAAGGGCACATTGCACGGTACACAGAGTCCCACGGAGGATAATGAAAGAGGCTGTACGAGGACCCGTTCACACGCAATGTCTCCCACAGCAGTAATAGAAGGCACACGCGCTATTCACCACCATCTCAACTTAAACGCTGGCTCAGGATTTCAAAGCTTTTTAATAAGCTACCCCCCCTCCCCCCGCCCCCCTCACAGAAAGCGTTCACCTGGGCAGTAAGATAAGTTGCCGGGTTTGAAAAGGCCTGCTCCGAGAAGGCTGCGAGGAGAGCGAGAGACGTGCGCCCTGCGCCCCCCGTTTCCGACAGTGGTATCTTCCGCGATGGCTTCCTGCTTTTAGATTCTTAGCTATTTGTTAATGAAGCTAACAGACACATACGGCAGGTCTTGAGGGCGCGTGAATAGGTGAGCAACCTCATCATCAAACTAGCAGCATGCCAATATCCAGCCTCATTGGAGAATGGGGGGAATCTTTATAAGCTATTCATCTTATTCATAATTTGGGAACTTTCCAAAATCTGTACAAGACTCTTAATAGAAGACGATTGTAATTTAACATTGTTATTATTTATGTGACCAAAACTATTACTGACGTTTTTGTTTTCCAAGTCTGAGGCGTCACATTTACTGCTGTGAATATAAAGCCAACTGCTGTTTTTAAATCAGACTGTCTGAATCGTGCCGTTAGCTTACAGAAACACACTCATATATTTTTCATGATTTTTAGGGAAAGTAAATAATAATTAAACAGTTGAATGTAAAATGCAATGTCCTTTGGGTTTCACGAGAGCTGGGGGAGCTGGGATCGTAAAAACGGGTTCTGGAGTTTTATGACTTGTTTAACGTTTTTCACAAGCTAAGTCATGTCTAGACGATAACGCTTAAGGGTATGTTAAAATAAGGAACTGCAGCATTGAAGGCCCATTGTATTTGGGCTTGGAATAATTATTAAGTGCATTAAATTATTTGAATTGCTTATTTGTGGTGTTCTAGCAAGTTCTAGGAAATCTCAAGTGTACTGTCGCACAGTTGCCAAATGAAAGTGGGCTTAAAATCATTAAGTGGAAGACATTTTGTACCTTTACGTATATTGCGGTGCGGATGCAAGTCTCAGGCTGTTGTACATTTAGACAGCACACGATGCCCATTGGAACTGCATTCTCCTCAGTCACAGCTCTCCACCCAAAGAAAAATCCAGAATCCAGAGTGCTTCATAGTAAGAATACTTAATAACAATAACATGCTACGAACCCACACTGAAGGTATGGTGACAGATGTGTTAAGAAATTGCCAGAACAGATGCTGTGCTTCACACGGCACATAAATAACTGCCAGAGAGCTCAGATCTTTACTGTAGTCTGAGTTCCCAAGGTTCCTTCTCATACCTCCATTACTTTTGATTCGTCGTCAAAGACAGCGAGGCCACGGCGCCGCAAACAAGCCCGATTCTGGTGGCACATCCTTCTGTCGTACCTTATTACCTTGTGATTAGGACGTCCTGTCTCTGGGCAAAGAAAGCTGAAGCGCATTAAGTGACGGGACCTGTTTCTGAAACCCTCCACCGCAGTGACAGAGTCGTTTCCACCACTGAAGCAGCCGATTGGCCAAACTGACGCCGACCGGACGATCGACCTCATTTCCTGTCAGAAAGGGTGCTGACACATGATGCTGCGGGGCAAACTCGAGGCAGCTTTTTGCTTTTCTTTTATTGTCCTCCGGTATCATGAGATTAGCTAACAGAGCTGCAGCAAAACCAAGAACTGCAGTATATAATTATATAAAACCTTAGGCAGTTATACGATTCATGGTCAGACTATTATTCAAATACAATAATTACAATAATATATAAATACAATAATAAATAACATCCATCCATCATCCAACTGCATATGTCAGGGTCATGGGAGGGCTGGAGCCTACAGAATTGAGCAGAAGGCAGAGGTATTCCTGGGACAGGATACCAGCCCAAAGCAGAAATTCTATGCATTGAAAGTGGATTACCCGTGATCTAGTCCAGGATTACTAGGTGGACGGACAGACGGACGGATGGATGGATGGATGAAACTACATTATTACCATATCATAAATTATGCTGACTTGTTACACAAGTTGTACTTTGATACAATTAGTCCAATAAACTGTTAAAAACAATAACATTTCGGTCAAAAATTATTAAAAAAAAATCTTTCTTGACAATATTCTTGCGGAAATAATATAAATTTGGACTAAATTAGTCTAGATCCTTAAACTATTAGCTAATCCTAAAGGGTTCAATGTCTTAAGGAGGTGTCAGGCCAATATTTATAGACATCTTTTAAATTTAAAACGTAATTTGTCTCCATTTGATTCTCCCCTTGAGCTGTGTGGTGGGTCAACCTTCATGCCATAAATCAGAGACCATAGCCAGAGTATTTCACAACAGCCTTTACTCAATTTATCATTTCCCCTAAAACGGCTAAAAATGCCAAAAAAAGCGATTCTTCACATTTGCAGGACTGAATGGAGAACATGAATTCTACTGTTCACTCTTTCTAATTGTCAGAGATGGACATTTCAGGTCCAGAAAGTAAAAATCCAGACCAGGATTTTGTTTCAACCAACCACTTGAGTACTATATGACTGTGACACTTTCTACTAAGCTGGTTGGTTGAAACAAAATCCTAGTGTGGATTTTTACTTTCTGGACCTGAAATGTCCACCTCTGCTAATTGTTTCAATCTTTTGACTCTGGTGGCTTCCGTCCACCTTAATCTGCTGTCCTACAACCCTGATCCAAGACTTGTGGCTTTGTAATTAAACCTCCAAACTCCCGTTTTATAGAATTAGCTGTAACCCAAGACCCATTTATCAGAACAGATGCTTCCAATTCGCTGCGCTGCCACCTGGGGCACGAACGAAGCTCACTGCAAGTCACTTTGTGAGTATTAGCATCTCCATTGATTTTCCTCTCACAATGACGAAGTGTCGCAAATAAACCTGTTGTTATTCATACATAAAAGACCTCCAGCCCAGCCCCAAACAGAAAAAAGAAAAATTCCAGAACCCTCTAGAATTTCAGCTTTTTTAATATTGAGATTTTTATGGCAAATCACACAGAAGGAGGGATAGAGCAGAGGTCTGAAAGGGGAAGCCCGAGTCATAATCAGTAAAAGAAAGACATCAATGCAGACAAAGGAGAGTCAGACGTTCAAGGAGAAACCATGAGCTTACCAAACAGGCAGACAGAAACCCTGTTATGTAGGCAACAGATATATGAAGTCTTGTAAAGCCAGGATACCTGCAAAGCGAACTCCAGCCTTCCAAAGGAAATAGCAGTATTTTACACTGCTATGATCTACCAACTAGGCTCCAGGGCATACAGAGATAATAATAATAATAATAATAATAATAATAATAATAATAATAATGCAATCAATAACATCATTATAATGCAATTTTAATTTGAAAAGGTTGGTAGGCTCAGTTGGAGCCTCTCTCAAATTGTAGACACTATATTAGATATCAGAAGTAAGTACCCTAAAGCAAAGGTACCTTCCCAGGTAAATGCGAACCAAAGGCAACATGGCGCTCGGCAGGGAAGGTACGGATTACAAGCAGCGTTTGTCGTGATTACAGTCATTCTCCCCAGCAGCAGAAGCTCGCCAAGTGGATTATCTACAATTCAGCAGGTGTTTGTGTATGTTCGCCGGGCACACGCTGACCTCAGGTAAGAACCTGCCTTCCCTCTGGGTAACTACAGGGGCCGCTGCTTGGGCATCTGTTATCTCCTTCCGGTCGACATGCTGCTCCCTCTCTCGGCTCCCTGCCACACCGGGGCTTATCGCATCACACGCTAATGCGGTCCTCCTTGGCAGACACCGCCATGTCCCCTCGTCTTTTAAAGGGAGGGGCGGAGGGAGGGCAGGGGGGGGAGGTGCGCGTCTGCAAATGTGTGTTGGAAGGAGCTGGTGATTAACATGCTAATGCTGGTCAGCTCGACGCTGAAAGCAAACGCCTTCCCTCGCCTGTTAAATCATTCAGCGAAAGAGATGGTGACGACTGGAAGTTCACCACGGAAAGCCTCCACCGTCTCTGGAGTTCGGCTCTGCTTGTACCTTAGGGAGATAAGACCAAAACGCCGAATGGGTGACCAGGACTCCGCTTAAGGGTTGTTTAGTCACTGGGGACCAGAATTCAGGTCCACAAATGTACCTCTGTGCTTTAACCGTTCCACAGATGACAACTCAGCAGCCCGTCAAACTCAAGACCCATAACCTCACCTCTCCCACGCATGTGCTATGTAAATATACTGTGTGTGCACTCCATAAGTCTAACATAAAACTAAAATCCAATGCAAATTTTCTATCTTTCAGAAGTGCAGGAGAAACACTAAGAAAATACATTCTGCTCATGTTGCTTTGTACTCCTGTGCCAATTCCATGTATCCAGGTACGCAATCTAAGGCCAATGAAACAGCTCCGCCTAGATATCTTCTCAACCATAACTTCACCACCTGCCTTTAGAGATGTTCTTTAGATGTACTAAAACATACTGTTCAGCACCAGATTCTATCTAGTGACTACCACCTACTAGGTAGACATCCACAATCGCTAGAAAATCCTACCCAAGGTCACGATGATCCAAAGCTGAGCCAACAAACCATAAAATTCATGGAAGGATACAATCACAGAGGATTCATACTCAATCCTACACGCAATCCCATAACCCCAGAGGCATGGGGTGTGATAAAAACACATAACCATCATTCCATCCCAGTGACCACTGAGATAAGGCCAATATCTCCATAACATGGACATGTAGATAATTTTTTCATCAGCTTTCCTCCTCACGGTGTGTGTATATATATATATATATATATATATTTTTTTTTAACAACGATTTGTCTTTCTAGAAGAACATTCTTCCTGAACAGTTAGCCTTACAGTCTTAAAGCTAGCATGAAACAGCCTTGACAAATGGGCATGTCAATCAGCTTTGCGTAAAATAACCGAGGTCACCCCGAGCGATGGCTTGATGCCACATCCCATTTAACCCCCTAATTTGCATTCTACAGGTATGAGAGTGCCAGCAGTGCGCGGCTGTGATGGCTAGTGTTGTCCCTGACTGCTGTGGCTACCAGCTTAAGCACGGATTTCCAACAGAGGTGAAGAAGACAGATGGAAAGACCAGAAGAATTCAGTTGGCTTCCTGAAGAAAGATTCTGCTGCTTACCTGCTTGGCTTAACGGAGCAAAACGGGTTGTAAAAGAAGAGAGAAGTGTGGGGCAGGTGTCTCTGGTGTGCAGCAAAGGAGACCTACCACGTAAAACAGTGAGTCTCGTGGAAGCGCTGGTCTCCCCAACACTGTTGGTGGCGACACACTCATAAATGGCTTCGTCCCGTGGGGTGCGGAGTGGCTGAATTCTCAGCACAGACCCAGATCCGTCATCGAATTCTATCACCTGCAGGTGTGAGAAACGGAATATGTTAAAGGAGTTTTTTTGGTGCAGGATGGATGGAGCTTATGGAGGAAGGAACCAGGTTCCGACCCTGATGAATGGAATTACAGTGGTCATTATGTTTAACTGGTTTTAGTATGTACTGATTCTCCACCAACTGAATCCAGATGTGCCTTCTGCTTCAGGGGTTGGCAACCGCTCAACAACTACATGCTGATTTAATGCTAACGAAGGAATAGGCTCTTAAGGAAAACGTGCACTATTTTAATGCATGAGGAAACCTTCAACAGGAGCCTATGTAGCTTGCTGTGGAAGAGCCCTATGTCTAGTGATGTTGCATGTTAAAGAAAAGTCTAAGGCCAAAATGGAACGATTTGAAACCAGCTAAGTGAAGATGGCTCCCGAGATTACAGATTTTAGTACTTCTCTGGATTTTAACATTCATGTTATTAAAAGTCTAATTTAAAAAATGAAAGAAATAAAGAAAGTTATTTAAATCCATATTGGGTGTTCGGTTAGTTACATTCCTGCAGGTTACCAACCCCCTGATGTAAGAAAAAATTAAAAATTTGTATGCATATCTATGCCTTTTTAATCCATTTACCTGCCATTTTTAATCGTAACTTTTCGCTGTCCTAAATACTGAACTCCAGTTAAACTGCAAGTATGGTAAATTTTATGATGGGAACCAAAATTACATCACTGACCAACAAACTTTAGGAATGGCAGCACTAATTGTAGGTAATCATGTAACTGGAGAACTTGTTCCAGAATTTTCATACCCTAACTGTTTCTTTCCTTATTTCTGCGTTGAAATGCCCCATTCTTAAAGTTACATAAAAATAATAACAATAATAATAATATTAAAATAATAATAATAATAATAATGACATGTTAGTAGTAGTAGTAGTAGAGATGTAATAATAATAATAATAATAATAATAATAATAATAATAATGATGATGATGATGAGAAACAATGAAACAGAAACAGTACATGATTGAGGTCGTACATCACCACATGTTGTTTTGAAAAATGTAAGATATATGACTGTTTAATCAGAATGACTTCCACATACAATTAGTGTGATCAAAAACCAAAAACACGGCAAATCATAGCTAGCCTTGCATGCCGTATACTTACTGCTTATAGAAATCACTGAGTGGCAACTCAGTTTTAAGGGTGATTGCAAATAAATAGCTAAAACACCATAGCTGCAGAGTAAAAAATAGACAGTAGGAGGCGGGAAATGCATAAGGGCTGTTGCACTGGAGCGGGG
>JAODJU010000014.1:10796434-10820976 GCA_026776725.1 Gnathonemus echidnorhynchus
AGGTTAACGAGGGGGCGTGGCACACGGAAGGAGCGGACGATCGGGGCAGGACAGGGGTAATGTTGGGATAAGATCTTGATCGTTTTGGAAGCTATTAAGAAAAAAATGCTCTTCTTGTTTTATCCTGTTCATTTTGTGTTTAAATGCTAAAAAAATAAAATAAAAAAAAAATAAAAACAAATTTAGGTGTAATTTTGGGGGGCCGGGAACCAATTAATTGTTTTTTCCGGATTAAGGATTAAGTTCGAGAACCGAGGTACCACTGTATATCCATTTTCCATAACTGGTTATCCAGTACAGGGTTGTGCTGAGCGCACAACTCAGGGGACGGTGTGCATTGGATTGAACTGAACTGAATGGCTTTTCCCACAAGAATTGCCACATTTTATAAAGGTTTTCATCTGTAATCTAGCAGGTCAGCAGATCATCAGACTGTGCAGTATATGACAATTCTCCTAAATGCAATACTTCCAGCATAACATGGTTTAAAATAATATTGCTAATATCATTGCAAATCTGCATAATTAAATCTCCCAGAACATTTCACTCATTCATATTTGGATTTCTGAACTGGTTACACTGTATTGTAACTACTTGTGCATGTTATTTGCACTCTGGTGCTCTAGCTGTGTGACGGATGCATTCTGAGCTGTAATGGTGATCCATTCAAGCATTTGATATGGCGTCTGCTGTGGAAAGAGGCTATCTAATAACAGGAATCGAGACAAGGACAAGGAGATGACTGTGTGCGATTTTTTTTTCCTAAAAACCACAGAAGTACATATCAAAAGAACATCAGCTTAGGAGTGTTGCTAGGGGTAAAAAGATCCAAAGAATGCATTAAAAATTCGATGATGCTCAATGATGTTGACGATGATGATAATGGCATTAATGTTGACAATGGCGAAGCAGACACACCTTCATGTGTGTTCTGATACGCCCCTGTCTCCCATTACACTCTGGGTTGTCCAGTCCTCACCCAACTGCCAATTTTAGAATCATGTCCTCAAGGGACCTTATTAGCAATAGCAGACTTCAATAGAATCAGACCGAAACTTTCAATTTCAACATGAGCATGAAAGGTTTCGTTCAAAAAAACATCCGTCTTTGTGCGTCAGTGTAGGGCGGGGAAGCAGTCTCTCACTCTTTTGCAAAGTCCAGCCCATTTGTACATTTATTGATATTATTTGAGCCAATCATGTTAATAAACAGGTCTGAGGCCCTTTAAGCCAGGATATGCTGTTAAAAGCTGGATAGATAGATCATCTTAAAGGTTTACTAGGCACGACTATATAGTATCATAACCATAGACCAGTCGTACGTTCAGAGCAGCCTTTCTGTACACCACTGTGGTACTGAGTTGTTATTCTTGCACTTGTGGCCTCCCTATTATCTTTAACGAGTCTGGCTGTCCACCTCTGACCGCTCTCATTAACAAGGTCTTTTCACCCACAGGACCAGCGCTTACTGGATGTGTTTTGTCTATCACACTATCTCTCTGTAAACTCCAGACATGAAAATCCTGGGTAAGTGACGTTTCCGAGATGCTGGAATCACCACGTCTGGCACGAAGGAGGAGCAGGACCTTTGCATTATTAAGCAGACGTCCCTAATAAAGTGGCCTTAGTGTTGTTAGCCTTTTTCATACAAGTCATTAACACTTACATTGCTGTATAAATGGCAAAACACAGCTGTAATGATGTAATGGCCTGAACTATCCACCTCTTTGTACATTCCTACCTCCAGTAAGAATGTAATTACACTTTCCACGTACCCTTGACGTATCCAACAGTGTACATACATACAGAGCGATAATTGCACGGCATGTTGTTCCTTTCATACAAGCTGTTTCCTCTATGATGTAAATGAGTATCATCGTAATTAACGTTGTTACACTGGGTGTCCAGTGATCATGTTCACAGCATTTCGTTATTAAACTTCGACACTCCTCAGATTCTGCATAGGAAGTAAATGATCTGCCGGTGGCCAGATTGTGGTTTGCTCTAAAATTAGAAGCCCTTGCTGCCGCCCTTACAGTAACTAAAGGATTACGTGGGAATTTACCTCCTCACTGGGCAGTCAGTTTTGCCCACAGCCATTGCATACTGATCCTAATGGACAATAGTAGTTTTAGATACATTGTATCACACACCCCCGACTGTAACACAGCACACAATTCCCTAAACAAGCAACTAACTACCTGTCCGTCCGTGGAAACAGGATTTGTGTTTGTGAAGTATCACAGCATCTGTGACATGTACAGTTGCAAATCTTGGAACTTTGGGAAAATGTGCACTTTTAAATGTAACGATGGTTTTTTTTATTTACCACGTGCACAAGTATGGGTACACTGGAAAGCTTCTTATCGCATATCCCAGCTTGGGATCCTAACACAACTTCAGGCCATTTATCTTAAGCCCCTGAAGCATTTCGGCAGGTCAGGAGCCTTTCTGAAGGCTCTAGTGGGGATGTGTGAGGCTCGAACCAGCAACAGTCCAATGACAGACATAGGGGTTTAACCTGCGAAGCACCCCCTCAGCATTCACTTAATTTGTACTATTTTTTTTTATTCTTAATCCTTAAAAAAAAATTTTAAAAGATTCTTAAAAAATTCTTGATGTTTTTTTTTAACCTAGGGCAGTCTAACCCGATCTAAATGAGTATGAGGCCTTGGGCCATTAATCCAGTGTTAAGCGCTAACGCTAACGAGGAAGCACACAGCCCATGCAAACAGAGAGGGGCACCGCTGCCCACAGCTTCCGGTCTCCCAGGGACATTACGTAACGTAACGTGTTGTATTCAAGGCTCTCTCCAAAGGAAGTTTCCACTCCGGAGCGCCTGGCTGCCCCACTTTTCGGTCTTAACGCAGGCAGACGTGGCATTAATAATTTGGAGATCTGTGTGATATGTCGATGTGCAGGGGTTCGGAGATGCAGGACGAGGTGCTCAGTCAGTCGGAATGGTGCAAGTACTGTGTGGCCCCCTGGGAATCTTTTCTCTTTGTCCAGTCATCCCTTGCGAATAGGGAGGGGGTTCGCAAAAAAAAAAAAAGAAAAAAACAGATTTGGATTTATGGATTTATTCATTAAAAATGTACGTGTACCTTTATGGGTTGGGATTTCACGAGTTTTGAAGCTCGGAGGCTGACCGTCCATCCACAAAAGGCTTGTCAACCCTTGTTAGATGTTCAAGCGTCACATGGGATGAAGCCAGAATATACCGGAAACATCGTTCACCGGCACGAGGTATCATGCTCAGTGCCTGAAATACTGCCTGGAGGGAACCAGGTCTGGACCACTCAGCATATTTCATTCCGGGCAGCAACAGATTCAATTTCGCATGCGTGGGAAGGCCGGTTCATAAAACATATCTGTAATTAACATGTAACCCCCCCCCCCCCCCCCCCCACTGCCACTAAGGAGATTCTTCAAATGGGATGTTTACCACTCATTACCGGCCTTTTAAGGTAGTCACGTTTGCCCTGAGAAATCGAGTAATTTGGCCACATTGGAGCAAAATAGGCGTGGCCGTCTTTGCTGGTGGGAACGCAATGGTACGCCAAGGCTGAACGGCAGCTCAGAAACTGGAAAGAACTTGAAAGAAAACGAGGGTATGTGACACAGTTTGTCTGAGCAATGGACGAATGCAGTGTTCCCTATGGCAACTTTAACAGGCGGAGTAAAGTCGAACTTAAAGCTAATTACAGACAGGCTTGGGCAGTATTCAGAGAACATGGGACACTGCAGGGAAGCTCTGGACCACCTGTGACCATGGAGGCAGATTCAGAAGATAGATGGATGGGTGGGTGGATTGATGGACAGATGGATGGATGGACGGATAGATGAATGGATGGATGGATGGATGGTATACTACGATATTTTTGGTGCACCACAGTATTTTTACTTAATCGTCGAGATTTCTAAATAGGGAGACCAAATATATGCATGAAAGAAGTCAATATTGCAAAGGGTAGATAATTGGATACATAAAATGTGTAAGCTGGCTTTGCTGGATAAACGCTCCCCACATGAAAATCCCAGCTCAGTGATAAAAAGCATGTCCCCCACAATGTAATGAAAACCTGTTATTTTGATGCTGTGGGGTTTTTCAGGTTCCCACAAAGATCTGTGAATGCAATCAAAAAAGTAAAAATGCGAAAAGTCTCGTATTTTGTTCTGTTACTTATGGGTAAGGTTAGGGCTGGGAAGGGGTTTAGGTCGTCATGTTGGGATTAGAGTTTTCCCCAAAGAAATTAATTCAGAGTCCCCACAAAGACATAATTACAAACTTGTGTGTGTCTGGGTGTCTGTGTGTGTCCAGGTATACCTTACCTTGTGGGGACCAAATTTCCCCACAATGTGATGAATACCCTTTTTTTTTACCTTATGGTCCCTATATGGGAAAATTCTATTTTATAAAAATCCGTGACTGCAATGGAAAAACTAAAAATGCAAAAACTTTTGTATTTTGTTTGGTTACTTATTATTATGGTTATGGCTGGGTAGGGGTTAAGGTTGTCATAGTTAGCATTAGCATTTTTCCCATGAGCGGTCCCCAAAAAGATATGATTACACAACTGTTTGTGTGTGTATGTGTATACATGGAATTATTTTTTTTTTCTCTCAGATGTATCAAGGACATATTTGGTTTAACTGGTACTGTCCTTATAACCACGGCCAATTAAGCGAGATTCAGGACTGCTCGTGAGTCACCAAAACCAAGATTCAAACCGTGCATTACAGAACTTTAGAAAAACATCTAGGGGAATCTAAACCATCTCTTCTGTTTCAGATCACAGTCATCAACCTCAAAAAATTAAATGCTACATTTCCAGATTTGTTTTCCATGCGCATATTTCCTGAGAGTTTTTACATTTTCATCAGGAAGAACCATTTTATCAAGTGTCTTGGATGATTTTAGTAGAATAAGCTAATGTTACACATCACCGATAATAATTGTTTTCGGTCATCTAGTATTAAGATGTTCTGGGAAGAAAGACTCTTTTTCCCGTATTTCACAGTCAACTATGACAGCTCTGAAATATGACGGTGTGAAATATCAGATATTTAGGGGTCTTTTTACAAAAATGTCTGTCATATGACACTCGCGACACTTTTGATCAATTCTACATAGCTTTTCTGTTACGAACACTTTGTACATTTTAACATTCCCCTGCCAGCATGAGAACATGTGCCCATTCATAGACGGTGATGCACGTGTCATTACTCCAGCAGAATTCCCTATAGGGATGGACTGGAAAGCAATGCGGCCTGTAATTGGGCACAGGGAGGAAGGCATTAATGTCCCTTCGATGTTTAATAAGATGGGCCGCGTGTGTTTCTCCCCAGTCTACATGATGATCACCCTTCTCTAAGCATACGCCATTAAGCCAAGTTAATTTATTAAAAATAC
Organism: Gnathonemus echidnorhynchus; assembly: GCA_026776725.1. Lineage (NCBI taxonomy): Eukaryota > Metazoa > Chordata > Actinopteri > Osteoglossiformes > Mormyridae > Gnathonemus > Gnathonemus echidnorhynchus. The sequence goes on from JAODJU010000014.1 coordinate 10,801,847, forward strand.
AAGGCTTAATAAAATTAATACTTTTCATTAGCATAAGCAATGAACGATGAGTACCGCCCCGCCCTGCCTGCACACCCCCCCCCCCCCTGACATTTTTGTAAAAGTCGTTAACAGGTCAGAACGGGAACCCCGTGATCGTGACGCTCACATTCACTGGCTTGATTGCTCATGCCTGATTGCGCCTCATCCCAGGCCTGTGTACAGAAGCCTTGCGGTTCCCCGATGCAGCACTGATCTGAGATGCTGGAGAGACAGCAAGGAGGAGAGGGAGCGACAGCTCTTAGAGAAGATCAAAAAATCACAGGGACTAGAAAAGATCGCCTTTCTCCATAGTTCACAACAACCATCCATATGCAAGAAGGTGAACCTCACTCTTGTAGAACCTACTGTGTTCCCGTATACAAAGATCACACAGCACACAGATCACACACCTTCTATAACGTTACAGTACAGTAGAGGGCTATCTAGAAAAATGTGGCGTTCCATTTCTGAAAGGCAGCACATTTGGTTTCATGCGTGCCTGAACACAGAGGACGGAACAACTGCTCGCCACAAGCTTAACACCTACACGGGTCTAAACATAGAAGGAGATACCCTCTGTCTAATCCCCAGCACTTTCCCGAAGGGGGGGTGGGCAATCCCCTCCAGCGCTATTCACAGGGGGGAAACAAATGCCTCACGGACAAGTGTGGGCCAGCGTGGGACGTGTCGTCGCACCTTTAACGGAGCCGGGCCGGACTGCGCTCAGACGGATCAGGGCAGCTGACATGAGGCGGGGGGGCCTCCAGGAAAGGCAAGAGCTCTGGGAGGACTCCTCGCATAAGTCCCCTCCCCGACGGCGATCGTCTCAGCCTGTCAGCACACATCACCCCCCTTCGTATCCTGGGGGACGCATTACGCGGACGGCGACTGAGTTTGTCACTCAATAAAACAGCACAGTCAGACAGATGGTTCCCAGATGCTCTAACTGAACGGACTGCGGAGCAGCGCAGATGCGTTAAAAAAAGGCCCCACTCTGTACTGGAACCGGGACGTCTGGGAACAAGTCCCCAACGAAACAGGACACGTGTTGAGTCAGTTGGTCAGCTTACCTTTCTGTGAACTTCAAACCTCATTCAAGGACTTCTTTTTGAGGTGGAGGGGGGCCTAAGAAGGACCATAATTCATACAGAGGGGGCAATTGAATCATTAGCTAATGATATGTTTTCAATTGCTGAGTGACAGGGGAGGGGCACTCTAGGGGCTAATCAGCTTTCAGCTGGGGCCAGTGACCCTGTGACCCCACCCCTGAAGAACGCTGACGGAAGGTGACCAAAACGCCCATGGATTAGTTCATTGGCCATTTCGGATGGGCAATTTGCCGGGTTATATCCACCAGAACAGAGACAGCGTGCGCAAAAAGGCTCAGTGGACGACGGGCCATGAGAGACGTGCCTGCATAGCCATGTCAGACTCCCAGGCTTCAGTCGGTAACCACTTTGCAGATAAGTTAGCGTAATTGCACAGCTTTCTCTCCGCAGCTAGTCGCCGCATTATGTCTGGAAAAAGTTAATTATCTGATAGGATACAGAGTGGCTGGGGCTGACACAAAAATACATTGGTTCATTTAGCTATCGGCCATGCTACAGAACATGTCATTAAGAAGCGCCATTATCACAGAACACAGCAAACAATTATTATTTAATCGCTGTTTGTAAGCTTCGGGCTGGCTGGTCGACTGCAATGTTAAAATTGTTAGAGGGAGCTGCTTTCCATAAGACAAAATAAAATATACAATGTGGCAAGTTAAAAATAACAAAATTTAAATAAGTGATTGTACACGTTGTATATGTCAAATTTGAATTTGGAAATAGCATTTTATGCATAAAAATATTTTAATGAAATCCTTTTCCATGTTTTAAATTGAGACTTTACTGCCCGCACATTAGCAACAAGCTAATTCCTAAACCCCACACCACTACATGAACGCAACTTCCATTACACAGATAGGTAGCTACAGTATATCCACTGGAAAGGCAACCAGTCCATCGCGGGGTCAGTGCCAGTCACTGATCCACCATGTTGCCCTGACATAAATACACAACTTAAACTACCAGAGTACCGCATTGTGTTTGATTCCAGATTCAGGTAAATGTTGGCTACAGAAACTAATTGATATGTAATATTACTCACTCTGCCTTTCAGACATTCTGCCAACTTCCATATTAGTATACTTTTTTTTCCTCGATAATTTGGCTGTTGCGCTGTGAACTGTCGACACTATTAAATTCCTAAGATGCTGAGAAACGGTACAGTACTTATTTCAGAGTGAGACTGACGTGGCTGAGTTTAAATGACAGAACGACTCCCAGGTGGTTCCTGGCGAATTCACTGCTGGTATGTTTGTTTCATGTTGTTGGAAACCGATGGTATGAATGAAATAGCAATAGCCTTTGATTTTCTAGTAAAAGCTAAATTGAACCCCGAGGCTACTGAAGAGTAAAAATAATAAAAGAAAAACTCCAACAAATTAAAAATCAATACAGATGATTCTGCTTCTCCCGGTAGTCGCACATGCATGTGTTATCGCTAACAAGAGCTGTCTGTGTCCAACGCTGATAGCTGGACCATCTGAACCAGCATATCGGAGGGGTAATAAGGTAATAAAGGATGGGAATTTAATCACTTTGCTCCCTTCGCACCATGATTGTGTCTAGGAAAATGCAGAAAGGAGGAATGTAGGGGCTAGAAATGACTGAACAGAACCATTGTCCCATGGAGTATTAAATTTTGTATGGAAAAAAAATCACCCCCCACCACCTTCTGCAGATGGACTCACCCATCTCACATGTAAAGCTGCGTCAGACCACTCAAACGCTTTCCTCCCCATTCCGGCTCAAGTCATCTAACATATGACATTAACTAAGGCGTGTATGTCCCTTTTTACACCTAAGCCACACACGAACAGAAGGGGCAGCGCGCTGTTCGTTTGTGAGACAGGTTACACGCGTGTGGCTCCTCCTGCTTACAGAAGCATGCTGCATTCTTCCCCCCTGCTCTCTCTCTAACGTACCACACCCTTCCACTGAGAGGCCCTTCCACTGAAAGGAGAAGGCTGAGAAGACCTTCAGGCAGACACTGAAGGCACACAGAGGGATCTCCGCATACCAAAAGCTGGAACAGCGTTTTTGGACCAGTCATCTCAGACACAATAGGAGCAGCACAATGGAGGCGAGAAGAGAGGTTAGAATGGGACAACCTGACTCATGCAGATTGCAGGGAAAAAATATGTATTTTGCATAACAAAAATAAAACTTATCCGTACTCTTTAGGTCTAAAAATGAATTTGCAGAGCGCCACAAAAAAGTAACCTTTAGAAGACCATTAATTATGAGGAACTGAAAAACATTTTGCAGTATCAGATTTTTACAACAGGGCACCTCGACTATGACCTGATGTATGATAAAAATGACACTCTTCCATCATTTCATCATGCCACTCTTTCACTTCCAAAACCATGTCATATCAAAAGACGCTCGTGTACTATCCACGCACACCTCGCTCTGTCAAAAAGGCCTCTCGGAAAATAGGCGCGATAACGAGAATTACCATCACAGTGAAACTGTGTTTAAATCTGACTCTGCATTTCTCGAAAGGCGCCGTGTATAAAGGCTCGCTCCGAACAAGGTCGAGCTTAAGGCTAAATCATTCTCGGAGAGAGGCTTCGACTGCTTAATATTTTAAGAGGCGAATAAAGTGCCAATATCGCTCATTCCGATTTTACTGTTGGCCATTCAAGCATGCTGCATTCTCATTTTCCGGCAGGTCCCAGGTACCGCTAGCGGATGACCTGAGACGAGGTTGTAGTACGAAACAGATTGAACTGGAAAAACTACAATTAAACTCTGAAAGGATATAAGCACAGTGGGTCAGACACACACACACACACACACACACAAAGCATCATTTCAGACACCATGAGTTTGGTAATCATTATACAGTATATACATATGGCTGCAAAATACAGTGACCTTCACAGAGGAATATTTTTTAATCCCTTTAATTTTGCCATAATAAAAAGTAAAAAATCATGTGAACCATTATTGGTGAATCCTGGATTGCAGGTACAACTAGAGAGAAGTAGAGAGAATCTCTAATGAGTATAATTGTTTGCAATTTTTTGAACTAAGGACACTAATACTGTAATATTTTAATAGTATTAAAATTACAATGGGGCATAACTACATAGCTAAGAAAATTATGAATTAAACAAACAGTTTGTTCTCTTACATACAAAAGCTACATCCCTAGAGTCGGGAAGCGATGATGGTATCCACTATTCCACAATGACAACTCGCACCAACACGGATAGTAAACACCGAACGAAGTCGACCACATGACAGCACGTGGGATACGCCAGAGAGAAACCAGCCCAACATAAAGACTAAGAGGCTATTAATTTCATACAGCAGAAACTTTTTTAATGAGGTCTTTGACTACAAAGTGGTGCTCCGAAGTCGAGCTTGCTGGGCATTTCCCCTTTGTTTCCACGGCGAACTGCTTTTGATGAGGCACAAATGAGCAAAGGAAGGGGGGAGATGGGGTAACGAACGGGTTTGAACGGCGTGATGTCATCACGAGCAGAACAGAGTGGACCTCAGGAGACCCAATTAAACCAACATAAAGGAAACACAAACATTAATTCGTTCGAAAACTAGCTTAATTCTCACTACGTGTCTGTGCGTGTGTGTTGGTACTTATATTGCCATTTTTAATGTTTCTAATTAATCTAATGTATTCAGACTGCAATGGCCGACAGGCAATATGTATTCAAGCTTGGTTTCGATGCTTGGTGTGTGTCGGTGTGCTATAGATAAATGAACATGCCATATTTAATGGATGAGATGCATTTCTTCCTGACAGTTATGTAGATCTGAAGAGCATGGAACTGGAAAAGCATGGGAGTGGAGCAGAGGACAGTGGGGAGAGCATTTTCCCAGGAGACAATGGACTGGGAGTCAGCCCGCCATGGCTGAAATGGCTGGGGGGGCGTTGGCGACAAGGGGGGGTAGGTTATAGTGGAAGAACCTCACAGATAACAAAAAATAAAAACAAAAAACAGAGAGCAAATATTTCAAACACCTGATGGAGCTTGTTGTGTGTGATGGTCCCTCTTGAATTCTGATTTGTGATTGGCTGCTGATTTGTTTCTTCTCATTAGTGGCTAACCTGCCCATTGCCAAGGAAAGGCCATCAGTCAGGTGTGACCCGAAGGCTAAAGAGCAGCCACATCAGGTCAGAGGAGCAAACTGATGGATTATAAGATGCAAAATTTGCGTTAGACAAAAGCATCAGCAGATTTAACGGGATAAATAAACAAGATGTCGTCCAAGCCATTTAGACTCAGTTTAGAAGCAAACTGATAATTCACTGTACAGCAGACAACTGCTTTCAAAGAAACTGCTTGTTCATTTCACTTGTTATTCTGTTTGTTCGCTTGGCTTTATTTATAAACAAACAAACATTTTATAGTGGAAAGACAAGGATTAAGATGGATGGAGATTAAATTTTCAATATTCAATTGCTAGAGGCACAGTAGTCTTTACAGGAGTGTGTGTGTGTGTGTGTGTGTGTGCCAGTCATCACTGACTTTCCACCTGAGAAGTGGTGTACGGAAGGTGACATTGTGGCAGAGGCTGAAACATTGACGCAGCTGTTTCGCGTTTGAAGCTAAACACATAGAAACAGCTGAAGCAGCTACATGGCGTGTGTGGTCCCACTAAGGAAAAACCAAATGAAATCCATTTAAAATCTGCCATTAAAGCAGGGGGGTGGGGGGGGATTATGTCTAGCCAGATGCCTGCGGATATTATTTTTAAACTTTTCTGTTACGTAGTAGGCTACATTTTTTCCTCTGCTTTGTTTTGCTCACCAACAAATTCTCTCTCTCTCTGTCTATTGTGAAAATTCATCATGACTACCAATTACAGAGTGGCCACACCATGACTGCGATCATCCGATATTGGTGCAGACAAAACAGGCACATCACTTAGAGGCCTAATTACGACATACACACACAAAAAAATAATCTGTTCTATTGTGAACGTGTCCCCTTTCCTCGCTGTAAAATCCACTCGGCGCTCACCATTAGGAGGTCACCACTGGACGCTCTTTCGCCTGCCCCCACTGTGACCTGCAGCCTCATACCGACACCAGACCAGCCTGGGGGCGTGTGTGCGACTGAATTAATAACCGAAGGGTGCCTGTCTCACAGGACCACCGTGGATGGAACGCCAAGTCAAACGATGAATGCCGTATAATCTGTTCCCCCCAATTAGTTGGGGTCTCTGGCAAAACGAGCTGCTTTTGGGAGGAAAAATTAAATGACCTGATTAAATGACAGTCACCGAATAGGCGGGGAAAAAAATGAACCTGAGGAGGGACATGGGACTGCAGCTTGGGCACTCAGATGCGGCACAGCTAATCTCATCAAGGTCCCAACGGGGCCACTGTTTGCCCATTTTGGGAGCCTCTTGCCACTTGCCACTCACAACAGCAGGGGGGGACTTCCCACAGCTGTGAAAAGAGGACAAATGGTTCTCATTTGGCTGAGTATCGTTATCGGTGGGGGCGGAGGGGGGTATGTTTTTTTCTGATGCAAGCCCGGCAGTAGGCGGGGCCTGTCAGTGCCACATGTGACCTGTGTCACACTCAAGATGTCTCAAAGACATCCAGTCCTTCTCGAATGGGTCAAGGGGGCTGCAGGATACACTGAAAACGTACACTTTCCGGCCCCCCCCCCCCCCCCATCACCTAAAGGCGTGCTCCGGGGCGAGCAGGACTCATTTAATCATAATTATTATTATGATTAATTAATAATCCTAATAATATACCACATGAATATTTCAGCATGTTTACGGGACAGAACACGTCTGACCTATCGCATACGCCTTTTAATATCGTTGAATTATGTATGTGCGTGTAAATAGAACATTAAATATGTAGAGCTGAGCGCTTCTGGTTAGCAGAACGACGACAACAGACTTAACAGGGACTCCCGAACGCGGAGTAGCTGTTCTGAGACTTTTTCCCCGCTTCCCCTACAGCACTTGCAGAAACACAAAGCGAATGACTCTCATTAATCATTCAGCTACCGTGACGACATTGTCAGAATTCATAACGTATTCTTCTGAAACGGGGGTTATTGCATCCTAAAGACAATTTCCCCAGCTGCCCTTCCGGGTCTGGGCTGCCGGATGGGGGGGTTCAGTAGAACTGGCTTCCATTTCACACCCGTCCCCCATTTACCCTGCAGTGCTCACGACTGGACCTGCTACCATTTATCACTCCGCGTCGCGGCTTCGCTCGCTCACTTCCATGTTGGCAGGCGTCGAGCCTGGTCCTGCCTCACCATGGCCAGATTTCATTTTGTCCATCTGCTACATTTTTTTTATCCTTTGTCCAACTGTTACTCCTCTCCCCCTCCCCCATGCGAATCCTCATCAGGTTGGCCTCACAAGCTAAGAGAAGGTTTGGCGTTTCCATCATGGAATAAAAAGAGGCTGGGCCAGCGAGGCTTGCAGGACGGGTCCTGCATTCGCTGCTTCTTGGTCATTCCCACGCCCCCTTTGTGCCAGCTGACCAATGCCAGCGCTGGCCAGCCACACCAGAGCCTCGACGGGGCAGACATGAAGGACATGCCACTCAGGTCTGAAGAACAGTGACTCCGCCACTGATTTGCCCCCAGGTGAAACTGACAGTCCAGCCACAACCGGGACTTTGGTACAAATTCAGCAACCTTTCATTTCGCTCAATATGGGAAAATACGCTGTCATGCAGCTTCAGTGATTTTACCTTTTACATTACGCAGCATTGACTCGATATCCTGAAGGCACAGGAACCTAATTATTAATCTATACAAAGCTGAACAATACAATTTAATTCTGACCCAATCGGTGTTTCTGGGACTTGGAACAAATGTTTCTTAACGATGTTTGAGAGCAATGAAAGCTCAGCAGGTCAGACATGGGATGGGAGGACCTGTTCTTGAGGTTCACATATTAAGGGACGATAAATAACATAATACAACCCTAACCCTAACAAGAGGTTCTCGCATATGGTTCCCCAATAGTGTAATGAGCTGCAGAACCACATCTGGTCGTCAGACTCCCTCTCCACCTTCAAGACATGCCACAAGACCTAGCTGTTCCATCAATTTCTCTACTGGCCTGATGCCTCTTTCAGTGCCCTGAATGTTGTCATGTTGCACTTCAAGTCCTTGAACAGTCTTATTAGGTTCTTGGTCTTGTTAGAAGTTCTTGTGTAGCTCCTGCTCCAACACTGCTTACATCCACTGGTATCTTAAACTAGCTGCGCTTATGCCCAGTTGACTTCTTGACAGTCTGCTATCTGCCTCATTTGGCTTTGCTTTGGACAAAAGAGTCTGCTAAACGTGTAAAATGTATAATACAAGAGGTTAGTGTTGAAAAAAATGTTACACCAGACAGAGTAACAGAATAATAATACGACGTGTTTGACTTACTCATGCACATTTAATACCTTTTTTGTTTAAATTCTGATGACGTCTGCAAAATGAAGCATACGGTGCCTGATCTCTTTCGCTGGCATTATTCCATTTCCAAAATCACGTGTCCCATCATGCGAAACATCTGAATTTCAAACAGGTCAACTGCATTTAAATAACCACGTGACATCAGAAGACAGCTGCACCAGACGTTATTTAAGTATCTGATAAAAAAAAGGATGCAAATCATTTCTGTAATTTCTGATGAACTGTTCTCATTAACTAACATTTTTTCCCCCACATTGATATTATAGAGAGCTTTGTATTGATCACAGACATTAATTGTACTTTGATTTATTGCCGCACGACGATGAAATTAGAACATCCAAAGAGGTTAATGAGATACGCGAGAGAATAAAGAGTCTCTGCTGCAGAAGGAAGGGGAAGCCAGAGGCTGGTCAAGTCCAGCAGGCTGCAGGCCCATGGTCGTGCTGCTGCATGGTCCTCTATCTCCCTGACGTCGAGCTCGTCGCTCTCCACCACGCCAAACTTCTCGCTTGTGTACTTAAATGGCTGTCCACTCTAATCATCCTCCTTCTGCAGATGGCCGTGTTTAATTCCACTACTTTAAGACCTGGAGGAGGTCAGCTCTCCTCCATCCTCAGATGCTTTTACTCCTTTCTAACTGGGGAGGGAATTTACGGGGAGCCGCCAATCACCACCTCAATCCCTGACAGAGATAGCGCGTATTTTTCTTCACTTTTTTTCCACGATAATCCAGGATTTTGCGTCCGAGGCATGGGAAGCGATTCCTCGTCCGCATCCCGGCTCGCTCCACGCTGTCTGGAGGATGCTTCCCTGATGACTGCTTATAGACATCTTCATTACTGCAAAATCTCACAGCTAATCCATTTACCCTCACTTTTAGGTACAGAAAGCCCATTAAACGGGGCTATAACATAGATATTCTGTCTTTTTAAGCTGTGCATTGTTCCCAGTCTAAATCAGCATCCTCCTCTCCTTGTTCGTAAGTAACCGCCCTCTTTCACGGTCCTCTCCTTCATGAATCACGTCGTCACTAAATCACCCTGCAGGTACCAGTAGCATCCGCTTCTACAGCGGCTGTTGAAAGACTATACAATTTCTGCCGGATTTGTCTTGATTTCAGTCTTTGCTTCATGCTGTATCTTTTTTAACTTCAAAATGATGCCGCAAGCGATATTTAAGTGAAAAGCAAATGGATGCATCAATCTTCCAACTGCGTAGGCGGGTTAGGGTCATGGGGGGGCCTGGAGACTATTCAGGGAGAATTGGGAACAAAGGAGGGGACACAGTGTACGAATCTGGACAGTCGAAGGAAACCAGTGTAGCAGAAGGAGAACATGCAACCTTCACACACACACACACACACACACACACACAGGTTTGTAATTATATCTTTATGGGGATTCTCCATTCAATTCTATGAGGAAAACTCTAATCCTAACATGATGACCTTAACCCCCACCCAGCCCTAACCTTAACCATAAGTAACCAATTTTTTTTACTTTTTTGATTGCATTCAGAGATCTTTGTGCGGGACCAGAAAAATGTTTTTTTTGAGGGGGGGAACCCTATGTAGGCAGAATGCGACGCCACAGAAATAGTCGATCAGCTCAGCAGCCAGTGAGGCGGGAACGGCCTCCACGTGTCAAACCGCGATTCCTGCAGCTAATATGCGACTCGGTGGGTCTCACTGAGGGCGCGCATGAGGCAGGCCGGCCTCTCAGCCAGACCCAGATACTCACGAAGGCAGCCTTTATACATACAGATGTTACTACGCTCATTCACCAAACCCTTCTCTAAATGGCTCTCATCTCATCCTCTCACCCCACTCCCCCCCCCCAAAGGAAACAAACCCTGGTCCTCAGTCACTGAAAGACCACAACACAACAAACATGCTAACAGGCCCCGTGTCGTGTGTCGCCGGTCTGACAGGGTCGCCTTTAACGAGGCACCAGAGGAGATCTGTTTGCGGGTATGATCTGAGAACACCCCCCCTCCCACATACACACACACACACACCTCCATTAGTGCAGTTCTGAGTACTGAAAGGGGGGTGGGGTCAGATTTCGCATCAATGGGGGTGCGCAGACCTGACAGGGCCTGATTTCCCCTGATATCTGTCACATTGCTACCTCTGCTTCCTGAAGCTGGGGCTCAGAACCAGGAGAGTCTCTGTGCAGCGTCTGAGGGCCCATGTACGACCCATAGAGACGCACAGTGAAGCGGAACATTATATACCTCCAGGATATTCCCACTCAAAGGTCGAACAGCCGTATCAAGGAAACATCCCGAGGAATCAGAGCCAGCACATACGCTGCTGTGAAATTACTGTGAGCAGTAACTCATTAAGGTTCCAGTCATCAGGGAAAAGTCCTGATATGTTGTTTAATGGAATTCTGCTTACCTATCACAAAAAACGTTATGTACAAATAGTCAGGGTAGTAGGATATGAGGGGGTGAGGGAAACGTGTACCCCCCAAATATTTAATTTGGATTCATTCATTTTCACCACCCCCCCAAAAAAAAGACCTTGGCATTTAAATTATTAAGTTGCCCCGCCAATATCAAACGCTCTCCTCTGCCCTTGAAAATAATGTAGAAATAGAAATAAATACAGATAAACTGACTGTAGATATTTTAAGAGGCTGATATTTTTATGAGTGGTGTACGTCCCACACGTACACACACAAGCCGTTTGCAGTGAGACCGTTTGCAGTGAGCCCGTTTGCAGTGAGCCCGTTTGCGGCACACTGCGGTCAGGCCTACTGCCGTGCCATTGCGCGCGAAGGCGGAGACTCTGTGAACGGATTACCGGGCGACATTCTGCCTCCGGAAACTCGTTAACTGCGCTGCGCCTGGAGATTCCGGCTGGTTCCGCCGACAGCTGGCTCCGTGTCAAACCCTCGTCACCTCCGTGTCCGAATGTGGCACGGCAGCAATCCGTCTCCTGCACGGCACTCGCTCTACCCACGACAATAAAATGGATAAGCCTGAGAACGGGGTATTGGTTTCGATTTATTTATCTTCTTCAGGGGCAAACAGCCACTCGAGAAGCAGATTCTGCCCACAGCGAAGACTGAGAGGTCCAGTTTCCCTCCCATAGAAGGGAAAGGGCAGAGAAAGGAATTTGTACCATTCACATTTCCGCTCTTTCCATGAAAACATTAATGATTTCCTCATACATTGTCCCTGAAAAATAAGCAAAGGAGAAGGATTTATCTGCTCCCCACAGACCTTCGTCTAAACCCAAGAAGCCGTTTCACCTGTGCCAACCTCTCCCCGCTGACAGACCGAAAAACAAAAGCTCAGACCACCAGGCGGAGAGCGAGCAGGTGGGCCTCTTTCCAGTCAGTCATCCAAAGTCCGAGACTCCATCCTGGTGCCTGCTCCCCACTCGTGAAGCCGAAAGGAGCCGTGATCAGCGGAGACGTTAGCTTCACCAAGAAAAATGTGTTACATCATCTGGTATGTTTTGCTTTAGGGTCTACACCATGGAACGAATCTGTGGGACACTCTGTGTCTTTGGAGAACTGGTAGCTATTTGGTGGTGGCACCATCCCTAAGACCTTCTAGGACAGGCTCACGCGCTGCCTGGATCCACAGACAATTAAATGCCTGAAGAGGCTGTCGTCATGTGTCTACTTAATTACTCCAGTGGAGGTCATTAAGCCACTAATTGATTAGGTGAGATCCCTTGTGAACAAATGAGCACATCTACTTTTTGTAACCACCCCTCCCCACCCCGCCCGCCCCAGTCCTCAATCAGTCCGACAATGTCACGCCGCCAGGAAACCAGATATTCCCCACTCAGCACACAGGAGGCGTTTCTGTGGTTCGCCCGGGACGTCATTTGACAGAAACAGCAGCGCATCAACAGCCCAGCTGGGGATAATGGCACCTGAAGGGCTGCCCATTCAGACACTGAGTAGAGAGGTGGCAGCACGAGCAGTGACACGTTACTCGCCACAGAAGCGGTCACTCCTATTCCCGAGGAGGACAGATGTGAAACACTAAACCCCGAGACCTGGGTAAAACTGCTAAATTTTTAGAGAAAGTGCCTCACATTCCTAGTCCTTTATTCAAGGCTTTCCTTTCTGCTTTTATCAAATCAAAGTAGTCAAAGTTGCTGGTGACCACAGACGCTGTTGGGTACCACACTCATTCGCTGCAGTTTCCCAGAATGCAACAGTATGTCTACCTGTATATAACACGTGCAGCTGAAATAGGTTGAGTCAATCAATGGGAAAACAACATCAAAATGTCAACGGAAGGGGCCTGAGTAGCTCATATACTGCAGAGATAAAACTATGACAAACCAAAATCAATTTGTTAGCCGTCTATCATAATTTCATGATGGACACTGAGCTAGTTTGATAAACTCCTCATGGGGGCAAGAAAGATAAAACAGCAGACATCCATCCATCTTCTATACCACTCTTCCAGGACTGAATCATCCTGGAGCCCATCCAATGCAGCACAGGACCCAAAGCAGGGGACACCCTGAACAGCACTCCAATGTCACAGTAGATCACACGCAAATCATCACAAACAACTCAATTTAAAATGATTTCTTAGGAAATGATGGACTCAGGCAAAGTCCATATATTACGTCTTGGCCAGGCTGAGAGCCAACACGCAGCATAATCTATCAAAATGATAAGCGGCACTAACCAAACACTGTCTGCTGTGTATCGGAGAGACTGAAGAACATTCAGGGTCCCTGGATAGGGTTGGTGTCTCACTTAAAGGAATGCCCCCCCCACTCAACTCTAACCTGACACTAATGGGAACCTGGCGAAATTACAGGAAGTCGCTCCCCCAGGCCCCACATATTAGCCAATCATTTTTTGCATCACTGCCTCTGGGATTCTCATGTGACTAAAACACGGACCCAAGCAGCACAACAGTGTGAAGATGATACAGACGCCCAGGGACACTATGGCTAACAAACAGGAGGCAACAGCGAAACAAGTAACCAAGGCCGCCGACTTTGGAGACACAATGACAGGATTCAAGGTAAACTGGTTTTGTCACAACAGTGATCTGGGGAACCAGAAACCTCACACAGAAGACATTCTGGAAGAATGGTGTCTAAAGGTTCACCAGCAGTAGCAACGACAACAGCAGCAGCAGCAGCAACAATAACAACAACAACAATAATAAAAAAAATAAAAATAAAATAATAATAATAATAATAATAATAATAATAAACAGGCATGTATTGGGGATTAATTTATGGTACATTCATCTTTGTTTACTTATATTTATCCCAGACTATACCTTAAATTTGGGATAAATGTAAATCTTGATAACCCAAGAAAATCCAGCTTTGTGATACAGATCCCTATAAGGAGTCTTTTCTTTAAATAACAACATCAACAACACTGCTTTTTCACAAGAAAAAAAACATAAATGAAAAGAACTGTATTAGACTCATATTTGTGTCAACAAAATTTAAATGAAATCTACTATGGTCAATAATTAGCTTGAATGAAAAGCTGGCAAAGAACAGATAATCAAACTGGGTACACATTACCCCCAGTGTAATTGCCTTTTCTATGCATAGCTACTGATGCTCTGCTCATTGATGACCCTACCAGTAACAGTATAAATGAAGACTAATAATAGGCCTCTATCATCTGTTAGAATAGCGATGAATTGTCTGGAACAGATGGTTATATTCTGCTGAAAGAGGGAGAGAAAAAAAAATCCAGTGTTCCGTAATTCCATTATCAGCAAGCAAGAAATTATCTAGACAGATCCCATGTCATTCCGGTTTCTCATGACTGGATTTAAACCTGAATTCTGATTAACCTAAAATCACCACTAATGTCAGTATTAATAATGAATGAAGGGATGTTTGTATAACACAATGGGCAAATGAGTCAATAAACACACACATATACACTTCAAATTAATAGGAATTCCATTACTGAAAGTTGCTTGAAATGTATTTTCTAAAAGTTGATATTGAATGATGACCTTTTAGAATATTTGTTCATGTGCTCAGGTAATTGTTTGCCTGAACTGTCAATAGTGGCACAGACAGATCAGAAATGGTCTGCTATAATGTACACCATTATGCTGTGCCAAGTACTAATGTGCAGGCAGCTGTCGCTGTGTCAGAGTTCACTGCATTCAACCTGATCTTCTAGATAGACGAGGCCTCCAAACCTCTAGGGGTCACTCTCTAAATTATGAACACTGATGCTGAAAGTCAATTTCCAAATGTGTATTTCACCTTGCCTATGTACTAAACTATTCTAATGAGGTTGAAGGTTGTTTGCTAGTTTTTTAGTAGTTTTCCCAGTGACTTACAGTTACAAGCCATTTTTTTAATGTTGTGACCAGGACATGTTACTAAAAATTGGTTGAAATTCCATTGACTGCATGTAACCTACTGTGATAATTTGCTTTTCAGTATGCAAAGGGGCATGTGATGATCAGAGCCCAACACGATCCCTTTGTCAGTGAGTGCTGCGATTCAACGGATAAATCAAGCCTCCATTAAGGAGCCGGCTTCTCACGAGGAAGAAAGTGCACTTAAAAGACATCAACCCTGCCAAGAGCAAACCCTTAATTATCTTAACTCGAATACAGGCATGGCGATCTTCTCCTCTACACCAGTGCAACGCAAATTCTGGTGATCCTCGCTATGCATCGTTGATGTGGACCGACCATGTGGTATTTTATTATTAGCATGCGTTACAAGTGGCGCTGATTAGACAGCGACACACTGTGTGAAAACACCATGCGGTATTCTTAGAAGAAACCACTATTGGTTGTTCCATGATAGTGGCTGTGCAGATATCATCTGAGATGGGGTCCAATAACTTTGTACATTATTGCGTGTTGCTTTGTCCCATAAGCGGTTGATGAGTAGCTAAACAACCGGTGTCTGATCGGAAAGCATTTTCAGTGAAAACTCCAGCCCTGAAGTGTTCCCACCCTGAGGCACACCACAAAAATGGGTTTTGAGAAAATGAACATAAGACACAAAGTCCAAGTCACCTTACCACATTCTTAAATAAGCAACATTAACTTCAGTTAGTTGCTGCGATGGTGCGTATTTTCTCACAGAGACAGTAATTTAATTTGAAGTAGCTCAAAGGGAAATGCACAGACAGATTTAATTTGAACCGCTGTAAAAGTATTAATTCACGTACAACACAGCAGACACATGCAAATAAAATCGCAGTTTACAGTTTTTAATCAAGGAACGCAAAGATATCGTAAAATGTTTTTATTAGGGAACTTACTGTCAAGCGACATCTGGGAATAGTGGTATCGTTAAACCCTTTCTCTCAATGTTGTTCTGTATGGTAGTGATGTGAGAACCAAGACTCATTCACTCAATGGAAACCAATAAAAGAGCCAATGGTAACTGGGCTAAAGCAGCCAGTTACTGGCAGAGCACACCAGTGCTCACCTACCCAGAGCTTCCACACTCCATTTCTCCATCTCTTCTGAAGCCTTAAAAACACAGCATGAACACCCTTCGGGAAGACGAAAACGGTTGAAGTTCTTTAGGGTACCTCATGGTTAGATTTCCTAATCCTCGGGACTGACTACGCTAAGACCACAGGCTAACAGACAATCTGCGCTCCAGTGCCTGAACACACTACGCATGTAATTCCACTTTTTAAAAGGCAAACTTTTTCAGGTTGACCTCCTTCCCTCAAACAATTTCGCAATGCGAGCGTAGCCTTTTAAAGCCAATTCAATCATCAACACATGCATGCAGGCCGCTTTCATTTACCAGCTCGAGACGCACATCTAGCATGACGAATGTGCTTAATTCGCTCAGATATCTTTTCCTAGCCTACAAATTATGCTTGGGCTTGAAAAGAAATTCGTACAAAAACTCAATTTCTTGTTTAGATGCAAAAGCAAGGTTTCCATAGGGATTGAGAGACTAGGCCTGGCACCATTTCCTAGCCTCTTACGTCGTCTCCATGTCTGTCAATATTTATTTGGTGCTGAAGGTTATTACTCAGCCAAGCACCATTCTACCCCAGTGACTGGAAACAATCAATTAAAACACCATTAAGCTCAGCTGAATTGGTCAAAGGCTGTCTGAGACAGGGCGGGGGTGGGGTTGCTGTGGCTTTAGACTAATACATCAAGTGCCATGTACAGTAACTCAACCCCTCCCCCCCGAGAACTTGACTCACACTAGGGAATGCGAGGTATGTTTTCACTGTTGACCTGGCATGCATCAGGAAGGAAAACAGAAGGTGAATTAGGGAACAGTGCATACTAAATTTGGTTTGATCCTATTTTCTGTACCCACTTGCCCTATTCAAGGTTGCTGGGGTTCTGGAGCCTATTGATGCAAGGCAGGGAACAACCCAAAATGGGAACGCCTGCCTATTTCAGGGTACACATGCCCATGGATGATTTGGTAACTCAAACTCTTCTTGGCATACTTTTGGACTGTAGAGGGAAACCAGAGTACCTAGAGGAAACCCTATGATGACACGGGGAGAACATGCAAACTCCACACATGTGGAGTCATGACAGAGACTCAAACCCTGGTCCCAGAAGTGTGAGGCGACAGTGCTAACCACTGGGCCACCGTACCACCCCCTATATTTGCCTTCATCTTTGGAATTCTGCAGTCAATTCCTAAAAAAAAAACGCAGTATACAAGACGTACAGTAAAATCAATGCCCAAGACCCCAAGTTCCAAGCAAAAGTAGCAGGACCTAAATGAAAATGTGCAATATTCCCTATTCTTTTATCTTTCTATCTTGTATCTGTGTGGCACTGATGATTCTTCACACAGAGCCTGCTGATGGCCGGTTTGTTAGACAAATGTAAGATATGTTTGCAACTTCTCCATAAAAAACAGGCATCCCCCCCCTTGCCTTCACCAGAGATGCTCTGACAGCTGGCAGGATGTATATAACCAGCAAGGAGACCTTACCAGTTGTTGGGGGGGGCAAAGGCCACCATTTTGCCTTCTGGGGGTCTCGTCCCCTGCAAACCGCGGAACATTGGGCCGATTCGCAGCACCGATGCACGCGGTCCAAGCAATCAGGGCTGTTATTTATTTACATTTTCAAAATGACCGTGTCTTTATTGGCAGAGGCTACGGGACTCTGCAGTGCAGATGGCGGGGTCGCTCAGCCATTTACATGGTGATGCAGATGTTTAGCGGTGCAGAGACTCGAGACAGCAGCGAGCTGCGGATCACACGTTTCCAGCGCGGACAGGGAGCAGGAAGGACAGTGAGAGATGGATATCTAGCTCCTGAATGTGACTCTGCGCCAAGCTTTAGGTTCTGGCGTACCACTGCCCCTCACTCATTACCTGACAGTCCCCCCAGTGCCCAAACTCACGGTCAATTTGCTTCGGCTTTGATAACACAAAGCAGCACAGCTGTCAGAAGTATTGCATCAGAGCAGCTGTTGCGACATAGAACTGGGAGAAACGGGGGTGTGGCATTTGAAAGGAGCCCAAGGCATGCTGGGTTAGGGCCCACCATGGCCGAGATTTAATCAACCAGAACAAAGTCGGGCCGTTCATCAGCTTGTCCTTCGGGATTCTGGGAGTTTTACTTACAAAAAACAATTCTGAGAGCAGAAGGAAAAATTATTGTTCAGATAAATAACCACAGATTGTAGAGGAGGTGGGTCCAAGCAACTAGAGGAGGCGGGACCAAGACATCTGACTGATTGGTTATGTCTCTGAACCATCATCATTTGTCCTTCTGTCACCGACTCTGCCCGAGCAGACGAAAGAAATTTCAACGGAAGGTGCTACACCTAGTATCAGGCAAATAAGAAACCAAAACTGGTCAGATAATTCAAAAGAAAATCGATAAGTGCCCAATATAGGGGCCAGAGTGGGTGGGGGATGGGGGGGAGGGGGGGCACGTGTAGCTTTTCGGATGCTCTCTCATCATTCTGAAACAAATTCACTGGCAGGAGGCAAGAATACAGTCGCTTCCCGGGTTATGATGGTACATATTACGATGTTTTATTGAAGGGTCAATTTTTTCACTTTTAGTACATTACTCAATAAATTACATGAGATATTCAACAATTTATTCTAAAATAAGCTTTCTGTTAATGATTTTGCCCATTTGTAGGTTATTGTAAGTGTTCTAAGCATGTTTAAGGTAAGCAAGGCTATGGTGTTTGTTAGCTTAGGTGTACAGTATTAAAATGAATTTTCGCCTTACAATATTTTTGCGTTAGGATAGGTTTATCGGAACGTAACCCTATTGTAACCCGGGGTGCGTCTGTATTTAGCTATCAGTTGAATGTTCAGGACAAAGGTGTACGGGATGTGTGTTCTTAGTTCCCAGACTGATTTTTTGCTCGCCCACTTCTCCCAGGTGCATCTCCAGTGAATGCCGACATTTGAGGAAGGAGGCTGCGACCGCGCTAAAATCAACTCGACCCTTGAATACCACGTGGCACGGGTGCTGCATCATGCGATTAAACATCACCCCAAATCCAAGATGAAATTACACATTTGTATGCGGCAGAAGCGTTCCCTGTTTTTTTCCATCGTGTTTTCTTATTTGCATTCTGGATGAGCGCCTTCATTTGTGCTACGGGACGGGCGGGAG
>JAODJU010000014.1:10833696-10872236 GCA_026776725.1 Gnathonemus echidnorhynchus
GAAAAAAAATGGATATTTATCACGTTATGGGGACATTGTGTCCCCATAAGGATAGGTAAACCCGCTCGCACACACACCCCACACACACACACACACACACATTAGTTAAGAAAAATTCAAGATCAATAAATTTTCTCCATATTGGAAAAAATAACAATGATATTACATATTTATTAACTTTATTCAGATATGTGACGCTGCTTGGCTCAGCTGATACGACTGTAATCAGCTGATACAATGTAACAAATATGAGAATCCTGGCGTGAGACAGGGAGTTTCCCCCAGTGGAACATGGCAGCGTTGTCTGAGTCTCAGTGGCAATACTCAAGGTTATGGCTGATTTTGCCAACAACAATCCCTTCACAGCTCAGTCCCAATGCAGCCAGAGCAATTTGGAAAATGGACTTTTTGAGGGGGGGGGGGGGGGAATGGAGAAATTAAATTGAAGGGACAAGAGGAGAAAATTTGATAAGAAGGGAAAATGATGCATTTGCAAACAGGAGTTATAATACTGGATCTGATGGGGCTTGTATCTGTCAAAGGCCGTCCTTGTCCCCGCTTACTGAGAATGCACTTAAGGAAAAATAAAATTACACATGAAATGTACAGTAAACTCCAAATGCTGACTCGCAAAAACAACACTCTTTCTCAGCCATGAAACTGATTAGAGAAGCGTCAATGTGTCCCCGAGGACTTTACGGAGGGTGCAAACTACCCTCCTTGCGAGATCTAAAGGCGGGTGACACCGCCTTCTCCGTCACCTGGGGCTGACGTGCCCTGGCTCGCGGACACCTGAGTCACTGCACTGCCATCAACGGTCAATGTCAGATTTCAGTCTGGGAAAAAGAGACAGAGAGACAGCGAGAAGAAAAATCCCAACATGAACACCGCTGTTCCTCCACTTCAGCAGATTCCGTGGCCAGTTGTAAAACACTGCACTGCCCCCCCCCCCCCCCCCCCCCCCCCCCCCCCCCCCCCCCCCCCCCCCCCCCCC
Organism: Gnathonemus echidnorhynchus; assembly: GCA_026776725.1. Lineage (NCBI taxonomy): Eukaryota > Metazoa > Chordata > Actinopteri > Osteoglossiformes > Mormyridae > Gnathonemus > Gnathonemus echidnorhynchus. The sequence goes on from JAODJU010000014.1 coordinate 10,834,691, forward strand.
CCCCCCCCGTGCCCTTAGCCCTTGGATGTTAACTCCTCTCACATTACAGTATTTATTGAATTTCTCAGCCAAATGGTGTTCTGGTCCATAAAATCAAGACAAGTGGACTTCTGCCAACCTACTAACAGCTTCATAGTCCTGAAATAAACTTATTTTACTGCAGCAAACAGAGCAGGCTGCCCGAGGAAGGTTACTCTCCACCAGACAGCGCTCCATGCTCAAAGGCGCCCCCCTGAGCCCCATACTGACACCTGCGGGGTCCTGATCTCAGGTGTGGACACGGCTAGAGGTCCCTAACATCTCACCTTCCTGGATAGACGGTTGGTCTCCAAATCCCGCCCCCACAAAGGTGTCCCATTAAAAAGCTTCCAGAGAATTCCCGTCTCAGTCATTTAGCCCCCCCCCCCGCCCCCCGCACCTTGAAAACTTCATTAAGAGGTCCATTTAAGGACACCGCCTCAACAGCGCCCCCTGAAGGGATTCCGCTTCCCCTGCGAGTGTCAGACGTCTCAGCGGGAGCTGCCTGAGCTGCTGAGCTGCTCGCATCGGGGGGGCTTTTCATTCTTTAATGTTCTGACTTGATGGCCTTCAAAATATAAAATAAAAAAAATAATAAAAAAAAAAAAACACGAGCAGCCGTGTAAAGTGTCGCTTCTGGCATTTCATTAAGAGCCTCTTTCCCCCTGACAAACTCCTCTCCTTTTTAATAGAAGTCTTCATAATCCACACTATGGAAGCTTCCCTTGGCTGGGTAACCGTGTCTGTGCGGTTCATAAATATGTTAATGAGCTCCGGCATCCCACTCCGGAACACCAGGGCACGCTTTTCCCCGACCTGGCCGGTCTCGGTGACTCTGGCTAAGGACGGACTTGGCATGGGCGGCACTCCTCATGAAGACTGACCCCTCCTGCGCATCCCGGTTAACGCATCTCGTTAAACATCGGGAAACAAGGGCTCTGCCCCCTGGCCATTTCCCCAGCTCCCCTCCCCACGCTTGCTTCCCTTACACCTACGTGCATGTGGGACCAAAATGACATAAGAGATGGAAATGAGCGTAAGAGGAGTGGAAGTGCCTGAGAGTATGCTGTCTGGCGGTCAAGGGGGTCTCTGCCCGGCGGGGGAAGGGGTTTCCAGGCCGGATCTCAGCAGCTCCCCTCCCCAAGCTGTTGGTGAAATGCAGACCAGACAGTGCTGCCTCTCAGGGGGTCGACCACTCCCCCCCATGTCCAGAACCATCATCTCAAGGACGCGGGTGAGCAGATAAGGGTGATGGGTGCCCCCCCCCCACGCCTGTGATGCTAGCTTCCTTTCAGGCAATGACATGCTCTCACACGCCACTCTACTTCCGTAGAAAACTGTTTACGATAAAAACTTGCACTATTTATACAGCCTATTTATTTATTTATTTATTATTATTTATTTATTTATTTATTTTAATTGTGTGTTTTACGTCTCGTGCAGAAAGCCGTTTCTAAAGTCTCGGACAAGCGCTATTTCATCCCTGCATGTTTGCCTGCATGCTTTGAGATGACAATAAAGTTTCATTTGAACCATGTTTGTTGACATTATCTCACTAGACTTCTTTAATCCAGTCATCTTTCATAACTGGTTATCTAGTACGAGGTCTAGATGAGCCCGGAACCACCTGAAGAACCACAGAGCAAAAACTGGAAACACCCTGAATGATGCCAGTCACCAGAGGGCACACACTCACACAAACACACAGATACCCCAATCTTCCGTACTCTTAATTAAATTCTTACGTAATGTTTTATGGACAAAAGATTAGCGTGAACAGGACTGACGCCAACACTCACTGACCTACATCAACACTGTGCTGAAGTACATCACAGGGCCTTCAGGGGGTCTGGGTGATCCAGAAAACCAGCGAGGGCTCCATCGTCCACGTGAGGCCGCGCGAGTGAGCCATCGGCAGGGGGAGGTGTCCAAGCGAGGACGCGCGCGAGCAAGCCAGCAACAGGGGGAGGCGTCTGCGCGAGCGAGCCAGCAACAGGGAGAGGAGTCCACGCGAGGCCGCGTGCGAGTGAGGCAGCAACAGGGAGAGGAGTCCGCGCGAGGCCGCGTGTGAGCGAGGCAGCAACAGGGAGAGGAGTCCGCGCGAGGCCGCGTGCGAGTGAGCCATCGGCAGGGGGTGTTGTCCACGCGCGAGCGAATGAGCCAGCCACTGGCAGGGGGAAGCATCTGTGCGAGGCCGTGCGCAAGCGAGTCAGCAACAGGGAGAGGCATCCGCGCGAGGCTGCGCGCGAGCGAGCGACCAGCAGGGGGAGGTCTTCTCGCTAATTAAAAGCCAAGCTCCAGCTGCTATGTCGCTGGCGGACACCCAGCTAACGCGGCCGCACCTGACTCATTATAGCCAGTCGCCGAATACACTCGCTGCCACGCCGCCAGTGCGTGAGAGAGGGTGGGGGGGAACCTCCACAAGCATATGTCCGCGCACAGGACACGGGGAATCATTCCACTTCACCAGAGGAAACATGAGGATCTTGTGAGTGAAAATGGGGAACGACAGTTGGACAGCGTCAAACCACGGGGGAACAGACCCATCCCAAGCTTGCGTGTGTTTGCACCCTCCACACACTCTCCCTCCCCAGCAGACCAGGGTGGATTGTCAACAGCAAGAAAACAGAAGCAAAAGCCATCCGTCGTAAATCGTGAGGGCGGGGTGGGACGGGGCAAATAAACAGCATTTTAATGAAGGCCTGCTCTCGCCCAGTCTCCAGTCAGTGACCGGGAGCTGCTAGTGGTCTCGGTCTGTTTACTCCTCTGGCCTACATCGTTGGGTGTCGGGGAGGGGGGGGCGGGGAGCTGGGGAGTGGTGGGAATGGCAGTGAAACAGACAGCTCCTTGTGCTGCAGGGCTGAGTCACACGCCACCACTCACATGGTACAGGCCAAACAAACTGACCCCCACCTGAAACCACCACCCCCCCACCCCCCACCTACTACACAGGACTCCAGGTAGTCCCTCTCTCCTGGTTATTGTCTTCTGAACCCCCCCTTTGCTCCAAAGACACTGACATTATCCCATTGCATTAGGTAAATCACATACTGGACTGGCTGGGATTTCAAATACTGTAATAGATTAAGTGTCCGGAACTAATGAAAGGGGACAGTAACATCCATGCACGTTTGGAAGTTGAGCTAATTAATAACTCCTGACATCTGTTTCCAGTATAACCAAACTAATCTCTTCAGCATAAGAGGTATTTCTAGTGCCTAGGTAATTCTGGTAGCATATGATCATTGCTAAAATTTACTTCAAGCAGAGGAGCAGAAGTTTTACCTCGCTTTACGTTCTACCCTTCCTATAAATGCACGAGCCAAGCGCAGATTCCTAAATGTGGTCTTTTTTTCAGATCCTCTCGTAGAAGCGGAATGATGGGCGTAAAGACCAAAGCTCACGGTGCCTGCGTGCCCCCCCCGACGACCCGCGGCTCACGTAAGAGAGACCAGCCGCGCCCCGGAAAAAGGTACAGCTTCAGCATAATCTATGGTCATATTCAGTCATTATTGATGGTCTGTCAGATAGTCTGTACCGGAAGACGATTTCAGGGAGGAAACCGCCGATATTAAGTCAGAATCAATATCACAGCTCAGCTCCTCTAAACGGCCGGCCCACCGCAGCCTCTGACTCAGTTAGAAACGCATCTGCTTTTCATCTCTGAACTCCTTTTGTGCTCTGCGTCCCTGTAGCCTCCTCTGCCGTCTCAGCGCGTTAACTCTGTCAGCGCCCCGCACTGGGTCTGTACTCAGCGAGCAGACACTTCTCCAGCACGGAGTGAAGCAAAATAAATACAGCTGTATGCATTACAGGGATAAAGGAGCTCATTCTGTGTCTGGGCTAATCATTAAATTCATAACCAGGAAAAAAAAAAATATGTAACTTAAGCATAGTTGTGTAAATCAAATATGAGTTATGCTTCCCCCGGGGTAAAAACATTGGAGACATGGGAAGCCACATTTCAGCTATGCACCTCGTCCTAAAATGCATTTATGTATTATTATTATTATTATTAGGGACTGTCTGCTCAATGTCGACTCCTGGCAAGCAAATAGACGGCATTCCTCCGGAATGTTCCGTCAGGGACCTCAAGCTTCCCGATTCAAACGTATGCGTACCTGCTATAATAAATCAGTATTGGGAAATGAAACCCTGATCATCACTGAGCACCAAAACGCCACGGTCTGGACCACACAGAAGCCAGCGTGGACGGGCGGCGACATCAGAGGCCGTGCGCCATGGAGTCTGCGGATTCCTTTCATCCAAACTGGTCTCTGGTTAGCGTGTGCTGCAGAGAGATCCCGAGCATTGTGAGAAAAGGCCCTGACGTTCAAACATGCATGTGAGATCCTGTAAGCACACTGACAAGAGCCCAGCAAATATGGCACCTTCCTCTAGCAGCTACAAATTCGCTGCTGCTAAACCTTCCACTACAGAAGATAAGAGGGTCATGCTTACACAACCCCTCGGCTCCCCCCATCTGCCTCTGCAGAGCCAAGAGTCGCGTTACGGGCCAGTGGCGGTTCGCGCCAGGCCCCGGGGATAGAGCCGCCACCGTCCTGCAGTCCGCAAGCGGCGCTTTTTCCCGTCCTGTGTATACGCAGCATCCCGGTCACAGCTCACTGCTACGTGACCCCACAACATTCTTCCGCTGGTGTGAAAACACAGTGTTTGCTTTTGACAGGAAGGGACTGCCTCAGTGGGAGATGAGGGCAGGGTCTCTCCGGCTGTTTGACTACGGTAGCGGGAAGCCAGCACCACAAGAAGCTAAACTGGGAGGCTTCACAGTGATCATCATATGCAAAAGAATTATACAGTAAGAAAATGTGGATCATACAAAGTGACTATGTGAGAGAAGCCCCGTCACCTCTGATAAGCTAGTGTTTCATCCGGTGGGGCTATCTCCGTGCCCTCCTGTGAGCCCCCCCCCATACATATTCCCCCTAAAGCCCCTGGATCTCCAATCAGAAGCAGAGATTGCCCGTAACCTCACTAAACCCCCCCCACCGGTCCGACTCCCTAGAGCGGCGCCACAAGCCGCCGAGGTCAAGACAGCGCCGTTATCTCCCAAATGCCCTCCCGCTCACCCAGCCGGTTTCTATGGAAACTGTATCGGACAGGTATCGGTCCAATTGGCAGCGCTGGAAATAAGGAGGTTCTTCAAAGCATTTTTGAACGTTCTTGTGGTATCTGAAGTGTGACAGGTCTGGAGTCAACGGTGTTATGAGTAATCCTGGAAATAACGAGACGGTGTGGTTAGTGAATTATTGTTTGCAGGAACTATGCCAATAAAGCTTTTTTAAATTAAAAAAACAACTTTCCTCACTATGTAAGCAAAGTTTTGGAACTAAATCCTATACTAGTCAAACAAAGTTTTTCTTTGAACAGGTGTGTTTGTTTACGTATCTGAAGAACCTCCAATACTCTGCGACACTTGACTTGCGAGTCTCCCTGATGTATACTGCCGGGCTGGGCCGCGAGGCAAACCAGCTCCTCCCCGCATCCAGCCCCAGGATGTGGCATCACTTTGTCTAGCAGTCAGTCGATATTTCTCTGCTAATCTGGCATCAAACGGCCCCAGATTAGCATTGCCCTGCAACGGGACACCTCGTTACCGGGTCCGGGGGCTTTTTTAGGAGCTCTGCTCTACAGCGAGCGCCGACTAAACTAAAAAAAACAACACGGCTCAAGTAGCACATGGGAGAAAAGGAAAACAAACTTGTTTTCCAGGGCTGGTGGCTTGAAGAATGAATTTCGATCAACATCCCACCAACATCCCACCAACATCCCACCAACGTAAAACATTCCTGCTGCTCCAAGCTTTTCAGAGGCTCCACACAGCCCCCCCATCTCTCTCACCCTCTCTTTCCCTCTCCCACCATCTCTCTCCCCCCTCTCTCTGTCTCTCTCTCTTTCTCTCCCTCCCTCCCCGTCTCTCTCCGCCCCAGTCTCTCTCTCCCCTCTCTCCCCTCTCTCTTTGTTCCCTTCTTTCCCCTTCTTTCTACCTTCTCTCTCTCTGCCTTCCCTTCTCTCTCTCCCTCCCTCTCTGGTATTAGTTACTGTTTCAGATCCTTAGAGGCCCTGTATTCCTCCGATGCAAATGAAGACCCCCAGCAGGGCGATTCAGGCCCCAAAACTCCGGAAACAGTCGACGGCGGAGCGGCAGAGGCACAGGACTCCCTCCGCCTGGCAGCCGAAAAAGAGGCCTCACTCGGCAGAAGAACAAAATAAACAGTGAAAAATAAAAATAAAAATCAATGGCCACTGTCTCGCGTAGCTGTCCTTCTCGCTGGCTGCTTCCCAGCGTCCAGTCAGCGAACAGGACAGAAAAAGTCCCTCCAGGACGGAGGCCCGTGTCCAGCTTGCAAGGAGGGTATAACTGACCCTTTGTTAGGCGTCGTTAATACCGGCCACTCACTGGAAGACCAAAACGCAATGGAATAACTTGGCACAACTCAATTTCCCCCCTCTGACAGTCATTCATGCCACTTCTTAAAGTTCCTTTCCTTGTGGGAACTCATTTTTTCCCTGTTTGTTTTGCTTGTCAAGACACCATAAAAGAATTTGGCTAATCAAACATGCCCCCTATTGGCCATCACACTGGCATGCAAAGGATTGTGGGGGAAGCCAGTGCAACGGCTTTAAATTTGCCTGGCAAATTCCTCGATAAAATCCAGATTTATTAAAGCTCAGTTTCCTAGGGACCAATTTGCAGAATGATCCGCATACGGACATCGTTTGGTGCACTGCTTTATGATCTTACCGCCAGCGATCATTCTTGTCAGATACTGTAAACCTCCACTTAACTCTGTTCCATCAAAGCATTCAAAACTATCTAACAATTCACCAAGCTTCTATTTTTATATCGGTGGCAGGGATGGGAAATATGAAAGGGCTCCATTTAATGATTGGGCAGCTGGTTTATTACGAAATAATAGGATATAGAGTCTAAGGGTCACCTTTAGCAAGGGGTCTGGAGGTGACCACACTGTCACTCTTAGGTTTGCTTCTGACGTGACCAAAGTTTGATGAAATGACAACCCCGGAGTCAGAAAGCTAGTGGTATCTGCCTCTGCTCTGGCGCTGGCTGCATGTTTATGTTGCTTTTCTTTTATTGACTCTGATGTGCATGTATGATACGGTTGTGAATGGTTGCTGTCAACACAGCCCCCTTCCAGACTAAATGTTAGAATAAACAGAAAAGGAAGCTGTCTGCGTGGGGCAACCTCACAAAGGAGGCGCCACAGTCTGATATCACAGGACTAAAACACACTTTACTATGTTCAAAGCAAAAAGTAAATGAAATATTCATCCTCCACTCATAAATACATCCATCCATCTTCCAACCACTTATCTATCATCCATCCATTCATCCATACATCATTCCATCTATCTTTCAAACACAAAGCCAGCCATCTATCCACCCATCTTTCCATCCATCTTCCATCTTCCAACCGCAAAGCCATCCATCCATCCATCTTCCAACCACTTATCCACCACCCATCCATTCATCCATCCATCTTCCATCTTCCAAACACAAATCAATCCATCATCCATCTATCCATCATTCCATCCATCTTCCATCTTCCAACCACAAAGCCATCCATCATCCATCCATCCATCTTCCAACCACAAATCCATCCATCCATCCATCTTCCCATCATCTTCCATCTTCCAACCGCAAAGCCATCTATCCAATCATCCATCATCCAATCCATCCATCCATCCATCTTCCAACCACTTATCCATCATCCATCCATGCATCAATCCCCACATCCATTTCAATCACTTATTCACCAACCATCCATCCATCCATCCATCCATCCATCCACTGATCCATACATCCAACTTCCAACCAATTATCCACCATCCATCCATCCATCTTCCAACCACATATCCAGTAAAGAATTATGAGAGAATCAGTAGGTAAACATACAAATACAGATAAAAAATTATAGACAATTTTCAGCAAATCTACTAACAGTTTAATACACGCAATTAAAATGTGCACTGGGCAGCGTCGGAAACCCTGCTGCTTTGTCACACCCCATCTCATCGGCGGGGCTCCTGTGCATTTGCTGCTGCCCTGCATCATTTTATGAAGTGTATGCACAGCTTGCCTGGCTTAACTGCAACTTAATGAGAGACATTTAAAGTAATAGGTCCGGGACGAGTGGAACGTCTGCTCCCCCGCATACTTAATAAGTCTGCACACGGCGTTCAGACATCGTTTCGCTTCTCGGAGTTAAGGTCCCGAGAACCTTCCCATGTAATTTGCTGAAAAGCATGTCATGCAAACGGCAAGTCGTTCTTTTGGAATTATTAAAACTTTTTTCCTCTTTTCAGCATGTTAATGACGGACCTTTAACACAGATCGGCACTGCAGAGGTAAGTCCATCGAGGTGCTGCTAGCTAAAGCAGCGTTTCTCAGACCAGTCCTCGGAGACTTATGGACGGTCCATGTTTTTGCTCCCAGCAGGAGATGGGAGGAAGAAAAAATGTGGACAGTCTGGCAGGGAGCTGGGATAGAAAAAAAACATGGAATGCCCGGGGGGTCTCCAAGGATCGGGCTGGGAAACGATAAAGCGTAGGTGTGTTGTGCTTGTCCGTGACTCCCTCCCCCTAGCCTATTCTGCAAGGCAAAGTGAAATCCAGTGTGCAAGATGGCTCATTTACTCAGGGGCGGAGCAGTAAAGAGACGACCAGGAGAGTCACGTCCCATGAAGGACAGAGTGGCAGAAGGGGCTCCTGGGCACCATGACAGGAACCCCGACAAGATGACCACACTGCGGGGGCTCGTGAAGAAGAGGGTCCGAGGATGCCAGAACCAGCAAAAAATGTCAAGTCACGCCAAGAGACTGACACCCACAGGGGAGATGTGGGAGGTCCTAATGTTTCTATTTTCTGAAATGGCTACAATCTAAAGTACCTAGTGCATTTCTGCCTGCTGACCTTTGACCCCTAGCCTCCCAGGTGAGTCTCCTGCATTCCTGCTGGTGCTTTGCAATATTTCACTTCCGTTTCTTCACAGTGATTGTGGGTGGGGGGGGGGGGGGGGGCAGATCAACCAACCATGTCACAGACGGTCTGAGCACTCCTGTTCCATCCCCCAAACTTGACCACTGACGAGATTCCTGATGCGGAGCGTGGAAGACACCAGGGGAGGAGGGGCGTACGGCAGCGGAGAGGAAGGGCGACATCATCGCTGTCATAAACCTGTCCCTTTAACACTAAACAACGGCTCAATAAGCTCCTGCCATCGCAAACACAAGCCATTTAAAGCTGTTAAAACCAAACAAAAAAGTCCTCGACTTAATAAAAGCCGCAATAAAAAAGACAAGAGATCCAAAACATTAATCCCGCGATAAATAAATGAAAATGAGTCAGAGTGTAAAAGCAGGGCACACAATGGATGGGCTCTATACACCGTGTACTCAACCACGGCCTCCTGTGATTCCCCTCCCCCGCCCCCCCCCCATGCTTTTACGTTCAAAAATGCCTCTGGCAGACCTTTCTGCTCCAAAACCCAAGCCAAGTAATCTCCTTTGACACCCACAGAGATTAACTCTCAAGGGGAACAAGTGAAAGTTGGGGGGGGGGGGGGACTTCAGCCGGTTGGTTCAGTAGAGGGCAGTAGCTGCTGGGCTGTATGGGGGCAGCAGCTCTGAGGCGTCATGTCGAGCAAGAGAGCAGGGTGACACCCCCTCATGTGCTGCCCCATAAAAGCAGAGCAGCTTCCATCATTCCTGCCCTGCTCCTGCCTTACTCTGGCCCTGCTCCTGCCCTACTCTGGCCTTGTTTCTGCCCTACTCCTGCCCAGCTTCTGCCCTACTCTGGCCCTGTTCCTCCCCTACTCCTGCCCTGCTCCTGCCCTACTCTAGCCCTGTTCCTGCCTTCGGCAGACCAAGGCTGAGTAAGACCCCTTCATTTGAGGCCAGCTGCTCCTCCATACTCTACCCAGAGCCCAATTATTTGCAGCAAGATTGCAAGTTTGCTACTGTATCTCACCATGAATTCAGCCTGAATGCTGAAAAGATTACGCGTACACACACACTCAAGCACACATACATAAAACACACACACTCAAGCACACATACATAACACATGCTGGCTTTAGATGCTTCACAGAAGAACAATGCTTGCACTCCAGCTAGCAGGTTTGTATCTGTGGTTTCTCAGGGCAAACCAGGATAGGTGTCACTTTAAGAACGGCTTCAGAGGTACTGCCTGGAACCAAGTGCCGATTCCGCGGCATTAATTAGTGGATTGATACAAACCACATATTTGCAAAAGATAGCGTGAAGGGGAAAGTTATTTAAAGGGGACGGGAATGCAGTAACAAGACCCTAATATGCAAACTGCAGCTTTATAGGAGGAGAGCGAACACATCTGGCAGCACAAAGGCAACCCGCTTTATCTTTAGCGCCGTCTATTTTCGTCACTTACAGATAACCATATATGTCCTATTTCTGGCACAGGAGCAGCCTCTGCGTGTTGTTATAATGCTCATATGATTATATATATGTGAACTGGAGGGGTCGTAAAAAAAGTGAAAATCTTCATCTTATATTTGGAAATGAACTGAGCCCTACGCAAAGCTCGGAACATTCCGTGGGCCTGTGGAATACTGGCCAAGTACCAGAGGAAGGGAACCTTAGTCTAGGAAATCGAGATGCACATATATAAAGATATTTACGGTAATATACATAATAGGAAACTCCATAGATAGCAGTTAGAGGGCCTCAGTCTGAAACTCGGTCCTTCAGGAGCCCAGTCTGAGGCCCTTGCTCAGAGAGAGGCAGGAGTTATTCATTGAGACTAATTGAGAGGCTGCGCAGTCCAGGGATTCCTCACGATCTTCCAGAGCGCCGTACACAAGCGCAGCTCGCAAGCTAAAGAAATTTATAGATGGCTTACCTATAAATACACCGAGGGGTAATCGGAGATGTATTTCTGCCCCACTAAATATAAACAACGCATGCCGACATTACCTCCTGACATGATGCAATCCCCTGGAAATCGTCAGAAACTTTTCTTAAAATACACATGAAAAGTCCGGGCGGGCCCCACGCTCCACGTTCAGGTCGTTCCGGCTGCCCCAGGGAGAGGGTCACATCCCGTTATCCATCGCCCCCCCGCGTGCCACTGTCAGATCCGTGGGGCTGGCGTGGCGTTGCGCGACTCACGATGCCATTGGGTTAAAAAAAAAGCCAAACTTCGACGGGGAGTTAGATGTGCAGTCGTCAGTAATTCAGGGTGCACAGGAGTCCGACTCGGAATTTATTTTGGAGTTGTGTTGGAAATGGCCAGACAGGTAACCAGAAAGGGATGCTTTGAGAAAGGAATGGAGCTGTGTGCGGCCGGCCTGAATAAATCCCAGCACTACAATCAAGGCCGGACTTGTGCACGGCTTAACCGGGGCTGTAGTGAGGGGCCCCGATTTGTAGGGGGCGCAATGTTTTATTTCAAGTTGTTACAGTAGCATTTCATGCTATAGGAAGGGCCCCAGCAGTGATGTTAGCCCGGGGGCCTCTGCTCCCCTGACTACAGACTGAAGAGTATGCCAGCCATCCCAGCTGAACCACAACCCCCACCACACTTCCCAGTGCTCCTGCTGAATCAGGGGACCGGACTCGCACCCATCGGTAGTCCAGCAGAGCAGCCACCCCCCTTCACTCGGAAAACTGTGGACTGCCCTAAGCCTCCCACCCCCCCCCCCCCCCCAGTCCGCTTCTGTCGGCTAATGCGCGCTGTGAGCGGCTAAGCTTTCCCGGGTATAAACCGACAGAAAGGGGGACGAGGAGAATCATCCCTGGGGGGCCTGGCGAGACCGGTGTAGATTTAAACAGACACTAAAAACAACGGAAAGGTGAGATAGGCAGCAGGCTGACCAGGGAAGCGCCGCTGATCGGCCCCCCAGGTCCGGGGGCCGTTTGTGCCGCAGAACTCGCGCCAGTCCAAATGGCAGTCATTACAAACCGACATGAAAAGTGACTTTAGTTCCGCCTGGCGTCTTCAAAGTAGCCTGTAATAATTACTTTAGGAAAAGCCACAGAATGGAATCCAAACTGTGACTCAGACCCCTGAAATGAACATTCAGATTTCCTTCCCCAAAAAAGAGAAGAAAAAAAAAAAAAAGATTAGAGACAGGCCCAGAAATCCGTTAGCCAGCGGCTTAGCTGCCTTGTTTTTATGTGCAGCGTATACAGACATATGGCGCTGGATGGGCGGATACGAGACCTCGATACACAGAAGGGATGGTGACCAGTAAACAAACGAAACACATTCGGTGCAGACAAAAGTTCGTTCCAGTCTATCGCCATAGGGAGTTGGGTTAAAAATAAAAAAACACACGCACACACAAAACATCTACTTCTAATACCTACAGAGTATAAAGTTTATGCTTAATTTGTTTAATGAGTAACTCAGCATTCAAGGTGGTTTATTGTCATTCTGAGAACATGGGGGTAGCAGGTTAGAGAAGAATGTTAGGTACTGAGGTTCCGTGAACAGCACTATAGTGTAAAACAAACATTTACTTCAAGATTCAAGATTCCAGGGAGGAAAAGAAAAAAAGGTTACAAGCAATTTAAAGTGCAGCGGAATAGTAAATACAATAGTGATAGTCGTAGAAGAATAGATATAAATATTCACATTTAGTGCACATGAAAAGGGTCCACAGTGTGATCTGTTACTGCACGAAAGACGATTCTTAGTGCATGGCTCAGCTCATAAGGTTTCAATAATCACTTCTCTACAGCAAGACTATCTAAAAATAATGTGCTCTCTTTACAGGAAAAGATAAACCTGGAACGATGTTCCCGATTATCACCATAATGTATCAGTTCTGTACATCATGACTACGAACACAGGACTTGTGAGCTGAGACAGTTACTTGTATTGGAGACAGACTGACTAATTGGGTGAGCATGTAACGGTGCGGATCATGTAAGATTTCATAGAGGTGATTTTGAAAACTCATTTCTTTTAAGGTGAAATCCCTCCAGCCGTGTGAACAGTACTGAAGCGAAATCCCGCCGAGCTTTGGGAGTGCGAAGTACTGCCTGGCAGACTGGTAAACCGCTTTTACTGTTATTCAGCAGCTTAAAACAGACAGAAAAAAGAAAGAGAAGCGAAGTGATGGATCGGTGCTGAAACACAGTCCAGGGACCACCTGTCCTTAAAGAAAAGAGAAAAAAAAATCAAAATAAAATATCAAGCAGACATTGATAGATCTCTCTGCCCTTTCTGTCTTCCAAAGACTCCATGCTATGCTGAATTTCCACTCCCCATCCTTGTCATCAGCCTTGCTTGGGGTGGGGGTGGGGGCTCATCGGTCCCCGGGGGCCGTGACCAGGCTCTGCTGTGTGCAGACTGGTGGGAGGCGGTGGGTATTAGCCTAGCCATGCGGCTGTCAGGTGGTGCCAAACACGAGTGGGCCCGTTTTTCATGTGGGGGAGGGGGGGCAGACAGTGAATACCAGTACCTCACCGGTCCCACTGGTGCAGTTAATCAACACCTGCCCCCCCCCTCCCAAGCGACTCAGACACAGAGCGACACGCGCAGAACTGTCTACTGGCGTCAGGCCCCCCATCACATCCTGTGAAACCGAATCCGCCCCAAAAGGACAGCTGCGTCGGCGGCCCGGGGGGGGGGGGGGCTACACCCCTTTTTTACATGCCGCTGGCCCTCCACGTTCCCATAATCCCCAGGATGCATCCGAGGCCTTCGTCTCTCCCACGTATGGTGCCACTTATTCCAGGAGGTGAGGGGACACAGCCTGAGGAGGAGGGCAACAGACCAACAGGAGGCGGGCCCAGGAGCCCGAACGGACCTCACTTCGCACACTCTCACTAACACACAACTGACAAATCCCCCAGTGGAGCATTCCCAGTCGGTGGATTTAAATAATGCACCTTTTTTTCCAGAGGTCAAGACGTTACAGGCTGGGAAACCTCAAGTCTCTGGGCAGCTGAATGGGAGAGTATGACGCGATGGCTCCGTCATGCCAACCCACTGCAGGACGCTCCCTAAAACCCTGCCTGTTTTCTCATTTGTCACATTGCGTCACCTCCCTTACACCCCCTCACGCCTCGTCCATATACCAAATGACCCCCCCCCCCTCCAATTCCAGGCCACTCACATGATCTCAGCAAGCTACTGTAAATACCCCCCCTGGAATAAAACGCTGCCTTCAAAACACAAATTAGGTAAATCCCACCGCTGTTCATCATGGCACGACAGAGATGGTGAGATCTTCCCCAGACCCTGAACACACTTCCAATATTTCCCAGATTTATGTGTTCATGTGCGTTTCATTTCATTTATATGGATTTCACATACAACCAAAATGAGGCTCTTAACCTTGTGTATCCTAATCAAAAGTAAATCATTTTTCAAAAGGCAACTAGTTTCTCATCTTACTGGGATTGGTGTAGCTGTTTAAATCAATCTGATTGCTGTTATTACCACTGACGGCCCTCACTGACCCAGTGTCCACCTGAATGACGGTACTCAATGGCGCCCAGTTATAACGTCCACATATTATAGTTTCAAATCAAATTATACTTTTCTGGGTGCTCCGCAGGCACAGGTGTGGCCTTCAGAGAAAGCCCTCAGACACGAAGGTTTGGGATAAAGCCCCTTTCCTGGCAGCGCCCGCGCGTCCATAAGCCCCCGGAGCGAGGTTGTTTGTTTCCCCTTTTGTCGGCACGTATTCGGCAAATCACGGACCGCAGAGCAATGCCTCATATCTTTAAAGAGTGACTTTCTGAATTATAGATAGCTGCTCGCCTCTTGGCATTTCCTCTCTGTCTGCACTTAAGACAGATAGGGACACGAAGAAAGGAACGGCGATATGAGGTAGCGGTGGTGCGAGTGGTGGTGGCGGCGTCATGGAGGGGGGGGGGTATTCCTTGACCACCACGCAAAAAAAAAAAAAAAAAATGCTGCACTGATTTCAATGTGCAGATGGAATGAATTCAACTTTTGCCCTACTATAAACCCATTAACCCATCCGGAGCCGCTGTGTAATGAAAAGTCCTCCGTAGGGGGAAATTCAGGTATATATAGAGAGAGATCTTAGTGAAATAACGCCTATCTAAATCGCGTTTATAATTGGCCTACTCGCTACATTGCTCCTTACAGAGATATGGCGGCAAACAAACAGATAAATAAACAAACTAGTATCTTCTCCTTGGAATAGAACAAACGGATTTGTGTCAAGGACAGGGAGCCACGTCTTTGCAATTTCATATAATCCAGGTTTTTATCTGAGTTCTGTTTGGGGAGGGGGGGTGTAAGCCAGACAAAATCACTAATCGCTAAGTAAAAGAGAACAAACTTGTATTAATTTAGCCTCAGTTTTCGGGGCCCGATGTCGCGCCAGCAGAATTGGTAATCGAATAATCGGTAATGTAAGTAAAAACCGGTGGAGTCGCCCCGAGTCAAATCGGGCATCTGCTAATTGACTGAAGCGGAATGTGTGAAATGTACATGGTGTGGGTCGGAGCAGTGAAAGTGCTGACCGCGGGCGAAAGCAGAGCCCGATTCGGCAGGGCGCACTTACACAGCGCTTACGGGACGCTTACAACCGCCAGCGCTCCCTGCCCGATCTCTCCCATTTTTGCCAGTCTGTGTGCATATGCATGCTGCACTTTTGAATCGGGTCCAACGACTTTAAGCTGGAAATACCCCTCACTGTAGCAGAGCAGCAGTTCACAGAAATAAATCGAAATTGCCTGCTGTATGAGAGCTTCTGCATCGCTCGCGTGTATGCCATTCATCCGCAACAGAAGGGGGTGGCTTCTTTTAAAAAAATCTAATTTATTTTTATCTCCCTGCCAGTTATATTTGTAAGCAGAATGTACACAATCTTTCTTTGCATATCTTGATTGGTTGCATATTTGAACAAAGGGATCTACACGTGGATGAAATGTGCGGTCTTTTCCACCCAATCGGTTTAAATCCGTTCTAAACCCGTTTAATGACCGACGTAATAAAAGCTTGGGCACAGTGATGCAGACTCAGATCCCGACGGCGTCCCTTCTCGCCTATTTCGAGTCCCTGCGCGGAGTTTGAAAGCCCCTAGTGGCAAAAATAAATGATCAATGGATCCCCGCTCTCGTCCAACAGTCTCCTTCTACAGGCGCTTCTCTATGCTGGAAAACAGCGATCAAATCAAGGGGACGCCGCGTGATCAGCCCTCACACGCGGATCCCAGCGGTCCCAATTATGACTTTTCTCCAGTTATAAAGTGGTAGAGCGACCGGGGACGCCATCTAGGAGAAGAGGAACTACATCGCCCAGGTCTTTTCCCCATCAACAATAATCCACAGTTCAGGTCCTTTGAGTAGAAGCTGACACGCAGATTTCCGCTTTATTTTTCGGATACAATATGCCGGGTACAGATATGTAAATAACATTAATCACGAACCAAAAAAAAGAATAAAGAAACAGGTAAATAGTTTCGAAAAATATATGTTCAACGATATTTCTTACTTTCAATAACATTGGCATGCAATCATCATCCAAACACAAGTATATACTGCAGAATAATGAAATAACATAAAATTCGTCGTTTACGTGACATTTATTTATTTTTATTATTTTTTAAAAATATGTCTTAAGGAAGATTATTAAATACGTTTGCTTTTTAGACACCTAAACGGTAATCCCTCACCCTGGTAGTCGTTAATGTTTGAATAATAAGCCATCGCCTGTAATCAACAAAGGACCATTTATGGACTGCTTTATAAATGTTTTATGAAACAGAGAGCCATTTATAGGCTGCGTTTATTTATTTTTTTTTAAAATAGTCGATTCCTCCGGGGACATTTTATAGGAACGAGTGAGATAGCCTACATAAAATTCACATAAATCCGATTACTTTTCAGTGTTTGTATCCAGCACCTACACAGGCAGCAATAAACTCCGCTCAGCTAAATTAAACATGAAATATACCTCCACCAATCAAACGGAAGAGATACGTTAGAAAAGGCCGTACATCACCTATTTTATTATGTTAACTACACCCCAAATCCATAAATCGTAAGGTATTGCCACATCGTACTGTAATCTGCGAACATTCGATTCATTTCCAAAATGTAATCATCAGTGATTTAGCCGAGCGGGTGCCCTAGGGTTATGGTGTACAAATGTGGCTTGATGTGAACTGGAGAATGTGTCTATTTCTGAGCATGTATAAACATAGGTGCCCGATCGGCGGGTGACTGTGCCCGTCACGGAGTCCCAAATACTGTACGGCAACACCAACCACCCTGATCCCGGTGTACCATTCTGATCCTATCATATAATGACAGAAAAAGTAGGTTTTACCATAAAAATAACCAGCCTCAAACGGATATTTACAAGTCATGTTATAAATGCGAAGGATAAAAGCGGTCAACAAATAATTCAGACTGAATATGATTAGACGCGCTCAAGAAAACAAATTGCCGGGAATGTGTCAGATATTATAGTACTTCGCGACGCACATAACAGGGATATTCCCTTTAGTTAAGTGAAGTTGTAAAGCGCCTCGAAAGTCACATATATTATTTATACAGGACTTACCTTGACATTATTCTGTGCATCTGAGTCTCTAAACTCGCTCTTTCCGCTTGCTTCACTGCTGTCGTTAGTTACATCCAGTGTAGTTACAGCAGGAGCGAAATAATCCACCATCAAAGTCGGCTGTCGTCTTCTTTTTAAAATGTTTCTCAGTCTTTTCTTTTCTTCCTTCCCGATATGTTACTTTGTTATTTATTTTAATGCCGATTCTTCTTCGTGGGCGAAGGGGTGCAGGGGTAGGGGGAGCACTGGGCAAACGCTCTGGGATTTTAATCAGCGGCGCTGAGCTCCGTGTTCCGCCGGAGCCGGAGTGTGCAGCGTGCCGCGCAGCCGAGACGGCGCTCTCCTGCCGGGAGTCGAGCACAGACTGGGGGAGCCTCGCAGAGACGCGGCGAGGGGATGGCGGGGGGCGGGGGTGACGTCACCCGCCGGGACGGACGCGCTCCTCCACGCCGCCGTTAAACGGCTTCGATCTTGGTCCGGGAGCTGCCGCACCATCCAGCATCGGCTCGTTATTAAAACGTGCCGGGAGAACAAGAGCTTTTTTTTGGAGCTAAGGGAAATGCGCGGAGTTTGTATGTAAACACGGAATAAATTGTTTTCCGTGGCCTCAGATTCAGAGTTTGGACGCGACTGAATCGCAAGTGTGAAACTATCGACCGATAATTTCAAGGCAGTTATAAATCCAGGGTATTTGGGTTACATGGGGCGACACGACATCAAGACCAACGCAATAATAATAATAATAGGCCTAATAATATGTTTTTGGAATTTGCGGAAATTAACAAAATCTGATGAGCATAAACGAGCATCTACCCAGCGGCTTGTAAAGCTCTGGGGATATATTTCCGCCACGCCTGGAGGCTTCCTCAGGACTCTCCTTTGCAGAATGCACCCACTCCTGCCCTCTGCCTGCTCAGCTGTTCCGGCAGAAATACCTTTAAGCGCAGATATTCAGAGAATGTGCTTTACTTCACGAATCGCTCGGCACCTGTGGAGCGCTGCGGCTTGCATAGTATCGCAGCGCACGACCGGCAATTCGTAATAATATCAGGGAATCGGCTTGGATTAGGAGAGCATCTACAGCATGTTCTCAGCTATAAACAAGCAAGCATGGGCATAACGTGGGTTACATCTTGGATGGGACATCTATCCATCACTGGGCACTCACTCCAATCCACTCTCTCTGTCTTTCCGTACATCACCTTTTTTATTGTGTTATTAGAATTTATATTATTAGAAACAGCAGAGAACCACATGAAACAGCATTATATATATATATATATATATATAGCTGCATCTTCTGGTCATTTGTGTTTTATGCTAGTGTAACACCCATAACAGCAAGAACATAATATCTTTTGACATTATTGGTCCTATGACGTCTATCTTTAGGATATAGTGCAATAATTTAACATAGGGAAATATTCCTTGCCACCGAGACATGATAATTTTCATTCGGTTAGAGATGTAATGGTGAAGTGTCGACATCACATGACCAGCCGCACGGCACAGAATGACAAATTCAGCACTGTGCAAGTTATTGTGTTATGTTTACGAAACGTGCAAATCACGGCCCAGGGGGGCACACCGAGCGGGAAAAGTTGACCTGCTGGATATGTGCTAGATATGCTGACAGGAATACAGTACAAAGTCCAGGATGGGTCACGGCCCTTAAAGGGCCAAACATACTGCAGATGGGCACAAGATCAACAACAAAACACAAACGCAAATCAAGCATCATTTGTACTGGATGTCCGAGATTCAGGAAGTCCACTGGAGAACTGTCATGATGGGGTGTTGTGTGACCCAAGTGGGACAGAACTCTGTGCCTCTAATCCAGGGGTGGCCAATCTTATCCGCAAAGGGCCGGTGTCTATGCAGGTTTTCATTGCAACTCCCTAATTAGGTCACTAATTAGAGGCCTGATTGGCTGAAGAGTCCTCACATCTGGGTTTGAACAGCTGACCTACAGGTTATCCCAAAATCCTGCATACACACTGGCCCTTTGCGGGTAAGATTGGCCACCCCTGCTCTAATCGGAAGGTCGCTGGTTTCAATCACCTGGTTAGCAGAGTGAGGTCACCATTGGCCCCCTCAGCAAGACCCTTAAATTGCTCCAGGGACTGTCTGACCCTACATTCTCAATAAATAAATAAATATATATCACTTTGGAGAAGGGGAATCTGCTAAGTAAATAAAATGAAAATGTAATTGGACAAGATAAGAGTTATTACATTTACTATTTAAGCATGGTGACTCATTTAATGCTTCTGAGATCACAGGCATCTAGTCATCGACTGGAGCACACCTGCTGATAAATGGCGACAAGAGTGTGATATTTATCACCTTCAAATATATTTACCATCTAATATGATTTCTTCAAGATTATGGGAGATATTCAACAAATCTGTCAAACCCAAAGGGGGGCAACGACTCTTAAGAGTTCTATACAAGTCCAAAGGTTCTTCAAAGATCAGGTTAAACAGATATTGGTCAACGGTGTCATAACTGTCTTTGGAAATTTACGATATAATCCTAATCAATTTGACCATGTGCCTAAATCAAGGTTCACCAGTTCTGATCCTGGGGGGAGGCAGTCTGCAATACAATTCACAGTTGTCCCTGCTCAGACACACCTCGTTCAGCTCAACAGCTAACTGGCAGGTTTAGTAGGAGTGAGTTGAGCAGTGAAATCTGTGAACTGTATTGCAGACTAGCCCTCCAAGAGTGGAATTGGGGAAGCCAGACCTAAATGAGTGTATTCCATTCCAAAACAGAAACAAAATACAAATGTCTACTAGATAAAAGAGAAATCTTTGTAACCCTAATAAAAAAATACAAGACAATGAAACCCAATATTAGTCAAATGGAGAGTAATATAAATATTGTATGTACAGTATTGTGCAAAAGTCTTAGGCAGTCCAAAGAAATGTTTAAAGCTGTTTGTGGGTAGTATGCGCACTTTTGCTCAGAACAAAAAAAAAACAATTGAACTTTACAACATATGCAAAGTAATGATAACACAATAAAGACTCATAATATAAATTTCTTCTGTTCTCCGCAAACTTATTGATATCTAGCTGGATGACTGGATGATCACCACCTCAGTTCCCAAACCTCTCCTCAGGGGCACCTCAGCCATTCCATGCATTTATTAAATTTCACCGCCAACACACTTCATTAATAAATTAAATTAGTTTAAAACGTCAGTGAGACATGAGAAGCACTAGTGGCTCAGTTAAAAAAAAACACATAGGTGCACTGGATGGTTGCTGCAATACTGGGGTGATTTTAGCAGAAGATTTGAAATGGCTAAGCTAACACTTTTACAGGCATAATAGCATAGTTTTACACCAACATGAATATCATTTTAACAACATTTTCTTTGGCTGCCTAATACTTTTGCACAGCACTGTATGTTATGAAGTGCATTAAGTATAACTGTGCTTTGCAGCGTAATGGGACATACTCTGAATGTGACCGTTGATAACTGAGTTGGTGAATAATGGCTATGTTACGTAATTGACTAATGGCGTGCATTCTTCGCATTCTGGATTCCGATAGTGATGTGAAACAGGAGCGAAACTGGTTGCATTCTGCAAAGCATGGACATCGACAAACGGAAAGGGCATCAGTCACGCATGCCCCGGGGGCCGTCCCAACATACTGTCGGCGTAGCCCTCCTTTCCCGTTAACTGTCTGTGAGACCGTTAAAAACAAGGCTATAAATAATGACCTCCATGCTACATGAACCTGCATATTTCATTTACAACTAGCTGTGCATTAAAGAGGGCATGCCATTTTTGGGTACAACAATCTTTGGCCTTAAAAAAAACTCCCGTGAGTAAGTCTGTAGGGACCAAATTGAAGCAGCCAGTGTATTGTTGGTGATCCTTCTCTGGCGCCTGATGTGAAGTGACAGACGATTTCAGCAATCGCAGGCTCCATTTAACTGATTATGCCAACATTAAAGGACGAAAAAAAATGCAGCGTCTTTCCCATATACTCTTAATGGAATGTTTAACTTCAGCCGTAAGTCGTGGAAAGGTTACGTGTGTCTATACTAATGGACAGACAGTTGCTGCTTTTTGTTAAACACAGATATCCTCCCACACAACCTATTTTTCTGCAACGCCTAGTTACAGATTAAACCGGCGACTGTTTGCAAACCTTCTGCTGTTTGTTCGGAGTCTTAATGATTCACTCTTACTGTTTCCATCCAGACAAGACGCTTTTACCTAAGACAATCCTAAATGTCTTATTCATTCTGGGACTACCTCCATTTATTTATTTATTTCCATCCCAGCACACACATCAAAGTTGTTCCTTGAGATAGTTTACATTGTTTTGCAGGTGACCAAGTAAAAAGAACATAAAAAAAAATCAGTTTTTTTTTTTTTGAATTTCAAAGACATGTTTTGGTAAGTCACATGGTTTGAAAAAAGTCTGAGTTATTGTACAGGCTGTCTGATTTAGCTAAGAGATTCCCCGTCTGCTTGGACTGACTCATTAATATTAAGCTATTAATTTTTCTATGGTGCACTGTAACCAAACCATATTTCTGTGACAGATGACCTGTGGTCTTTTATCCCTGATGAGGTTCTGGCCAAAATCTAATCAGTACTCTTTCGTGAGAAGACCACTAGTGCTGTAGATTTTGAATGAATTTTGTTCTGCCCTTTTCCATGTTTGTCTGCCTGAAAAACAGCTTAGTTTTTATTACACATAATTACTACATGTTCATTACCATATCCTGTAAGTGAATTTTTATTCATGATAATTGAGTTGGGGTGAGAGATCATGCATTGGTTTCTAGATAATGGGAAGAGTTTGGTGAGATGTTATGTACTGGTTTTAAGATTATGGGAAGAACTTGGAAAGCTAATTCTCACAAAGTAAGGCACAAACTTTATAATAATAATAATAATAATAACTGTGCCAATGCATCAGAATACATTGTATGTACATGCAAAATTGTATTTGTTTAGCATATAAATTATGTTTTTTACATATTGCAATTTTTTCAAAGAAGTTACCCGAGTCGTGAGTGCTTCACACACTGCCCTCTGACCTCTATCATTAACTGTATGTTTTCACTGACAGTACTGCTCCTCACTGGATGTTTTCTTGTTGACGTTGTTGTTATTTGATCACATCATTCTCTGTAAACTCCAGACAAACTCCCAGGAGGGCCTCTGTTTCTGAGGGCATGGAACCAGCAGGTCCGGCACCCGCTATCACGCCGTGTTAAGGACGGCTTACTGCCCATTACTGCCCATTACTGCCCATGGTCAGGCTTAATCGAACAGTAACTGAAACCTTTGACCCTGTCTGCCTGCCGTATATGTCCAGGTAAGCTGCAGTCGCATGGCTTGCTGTCTGAAGGGGCAGGTTGCTTGCATTAGTGAGCATGTTTATCTAATATAGTGTGTGTATGTGTGCATGTCTATATACATTTATATGTACGTGTGTGTCTGTGTTCATTCATTCATTCATTCAATCATTCATTCATTCCCTGCTTGTGCTCCTGATATTGTGTTCAACTGATAGTCTATGGATCGAGGTGGGACCCTCAAGGAACAGGTTAAGGGGCAGGCTGACCCTATGCCCTCTGTTAGATGCTCTACATCAATAAAAAACAAACAAACAACAACAACGACAATAATAATATTAAAATAATAAATAATAATAATAAGGCAACATCATAGTGCAGTGGTTGGCACTGTGGCCTCACACCTCTGGGACCCGGGTTCGAGTCTCTGCCGGGAATCCGTCTGTGTAGTTGGCATGTTCTCTCTGTGTCATTGTGCCGTTTCCTCAGGATACTCCAGTTTCCCCCCCACAGTCCAAAACCATGCTGAGGGTAATTGGAGTTACTAAATTGCCTATAGGTGTGTGTGTGTGTGTGATTGCGTTCTGCAATGGGTTGGCACCCCATCCTGGGTTGTTCCCTGCCTTGCACCCATAGACTCCGGACCCCCCGTGACCCTAAACAGGACAAGCGGATAAAGAAAATAGATGGATGATAATAATAATGCTTGTTGGTGGTGTTTATTTTCTGTTTTCATAAAAAAAATCTGGCATGTGGCATTGATTGTCGATTCATGCATTCATTATATGAAGAGAAAGCCTTTATTGCTCAAAAGGTTCACTAAATGGAATTGTAACAAAAATAAATTAGTATATAATACTGTCCATGTTATTGTTTAAATGTAGTGTTGTTGAGCAACATAAAAATGACCTCTTTCTGAGTATTACTGCTCTCTAACCTTGAAAATAAAAAGTTCTTTTTCTGCCAGCTCCCCTGTATCTAAAATATCATGGCAAAAAAAGTAATTGAAGAATTTACAGCTAATTCCCATATCAAGCGAAGCAGTCATTGTAAAATTAGTATTGCTTCATGGACTGTACTTAGTTGGATAGCAATCTTCTAAGCGGATGAAGTTTACTAAACTGTAAAAACCAACATGTGGAGACAGAAGGGATTGACTCTTTTACAGTCGTTACTCAAGCAGGGAGAGTTAAATATTACAACCAGGGACTGATATTATATGACAAGTTTCATCCTCCAGGCAAGACAACAAACCCAACCAGAAGAAAATGTGTCTGCTTATTTATTTATTACGATCTAGATATTTCAAACATTCTAACACCATCGAATTAGCACCATGCGATAAATGACTTATTAAATGTGAATTAGCCTCACTGTGGGACTTGAGCAGTTAATGGTGCTCAAGCACTTATAAAACTCAAGGGAACACGATGCAGAAAAGCTCTACCGTCAAGGCTGGCTGCTTCTGTCAATTCTCTGTGCATTTAGTGTCTTTGCTGATTGGAAACTGATTTGAAACATTGATTTTTGACTTGCTCAATAAGGGCCTTTCAATGATTAGGACAAGCAAAACATCTCAATTTTGTTCATTTTTTTTTGTAAAATCACAATGTTATATTTATAAATTGACGTATCACTTTATATTAGACCATAGTATGAGCTACCGCAACTACATGATGCTAAAAATAAACAAAAAATAATGATAATGATGAATTTAAAAAGAGTACAATGGACAGCAATAGCTGAAATCCATCTCAGATTGACTTGCGATTACTGAGCAAAACATTTCCGGGCCAGAGTCATCGACGTGACATCACACAGCTCAACGGGCCTGAGAGCGGTCGGTGAAAGTGCTGTTGTTTACTGAATGGGATACCTGGAGGAGCTTAAACACCGAGGCACTGGAGAGGATGGGATGACCATAGCATTACCTCGGTGGCGGAGTCAATGTGATCTCTATGGCAACGCAGATGAAGACAATGCCATGCATATTGGACTGGGTCATTTTGGGCGATCAGCTGAATATCACAGTGAGCTCCTCATCATTAACACGGCCTGCATTCATATGGCTATTTACTGGTGTTTTACACATTTAGAGTGTACTTCAAAAACTGTTTCCATGCTACAATAATAATAGTAATAATAATAATAATGTGATTTTGCATTAATAATGATGATAAGCGATACCCTAAATCCTGGCAAACAGTACAAACAAAACATCTCAGTATCCATCCATCCATTTTCTGTAACTGCTTATGCTATTCAGGGATGCAGATGATCTCGAGCCTATTCTGGCATACTGCAGGCACAAGGCAAGGAACAACCCAGGACAGGGTGCCAACCCAGGAGAGGGCACACTCACACACCATTCACTCGCACACGCACGCCTACGGGCAATTTGGTAACTCCAATCAGCCTCAGCGTGTCTTTGGACTGTGGGGGGGGGGGGAACCGGAGTACCCCGAGGAAACCACACAATGACACGGGGAGAACATGCAAACTCCAGACAAACCCTGGGGGAGACGTGAACACGCCTCCCACAGGTGTGAGGCGACAGCACGAACCACTGCGCCGTCATGTTGCCCCCTAACTTCAACATAACCAGTCATACTAGTTACTACTCACTAGTCCTGATCTAATAAACTCATTAGCTTACTGTGATTTTTTCCATCTTCCTTTAAACAATACTGACTATTTAAACTTCGTTGTAATAAAGCATTCTGCACAGGCAAAGGGGAGAGGCTTCTAATTTTAATTTCCTGTTTTGCCAGCGGGAAAGTAATTGAGTAATAATAATAACTTAATCTGCAAAGAAATGCATGAACATGACCGCTATCTAGCCAAACCAAGGGTCTGATTGATAGCAACTCATTACCGCGTTGTGTTTGATTCAAAGTTTCTTTCTACCAAAAGCACAATGAAATGATGTGGGATGAAGAGAGATTAGCCTCGGCATAGTTGACGCAGGCTGCAAATGGGGAATAAGGTGGATTACTTTGCTGGAAAACAATAAACTTTTTTTTTTTGTGAATGAATGCAGCCTGAACGTATCTTCACAATCAGGAGCACCGCAAGGCCGCAGAGAGATGCCATTTATGGAAGAAGGGAGATCGGGCTCTAATTTCCCGTTCTACTCCCTGCTTTGTTGTGAAGCTCCCGTATGTCAGTCATGAAGATGCTCAGCTACAAGCCCCGGGTTATTTCTGAGACATTTCTTCCCCACCTACATTTAAAATAGAGCATCAGAACGCTGTCATTTCAGGAGACACTCAGGCTGAGTTTAAACATGAATTAAAACTTTAGCGCCTTCTGTCAAACATCACAATGGACATTTTAATTTCTAGTTGAACTCTTTTTACATAAAAAAATGCAACTCTGTTTTATTTGAGTAACACAACGTGCAGGTTTGTGAATAATGAGAAAGTAAATAGTCAAGACGCAGGCCACATCATTTTGGGGAACTGCAAGAACAAGAGAATGCATTTACTCGTCCATTCATTTTCCAAACGTGCTTGTCCCATGCAGGGTCACTGAGCCTATCCTGGAAGCTATGAGCTCAAAGCAGGAAGTAACCCAAGATGGGGCACTAACCCATCACAGGACACACTCACACAACCATTCACACCTATTTCATAACTCAAATTAGCCTCAGCATGCTTTTTGGACTGTGTATCCAGAGGAAACCCCACAATGACTAAGAAGAACATGCAAACTACAGAGACATGGCGGAGACTTGAAGCCTGGTCACAAAGGTAGAGGCAAAAGTGCTAATCACTGCACCACCAAGCCACTGAACTGCACAGATAGTGGACCAAATATGTCATATAAAACATGGCAGAGGGACCAGGAATGTAAGTCCAGTCTACGTCACTGGGGCAGCCCTGTGAAGGCCTGCACACCGAGGCATCGCTGAGACACAGTCTACGTCATTGGAGCACCCCTGTGAAGGCCTGCACACCGAGGCATCGCTGAGACACAGTCTACGTCATTGGGGCACCCCTGTGAAGGCCTGCACACCGAGGCATCGCTGAGACACAGTCTACGTCATTGGGGCACCCCTGTGAAGGCCTGCACACCGAGGCATCGCTGAGACACGGTCTACGTCATTGGGGCACCCCTGTGAAGGCTTGCACACTGAGGCATCGCTGAGATACAGTGCTCATTAGAGTTTATACCCATATTCCCAGCCTGGTTCTGACGGCTACTTTGGGTCCTGTAGACGTCACCAATGTCTGCTCACACTTGGGGTCGCGTTCAACCACGTGTCACCAGGCAGAGACCTGCAGGCGAGCCTAAAAGGCACCGGGGAGTTCGGGCTACATTTGGACGGTGGGGGACACCCGAGCAGAGAGAGCGAGCTGGGGGCACTGCCACGCTGTATGAGTGGGGGGGTCCCATAATCTGAATGCTGTCAGGCTTTGGAGGAGGCTGGTTTAGACTGGCATAACCCAATTGGGTTTGGTTTCTATAAGGGCCGACGCACCAGTCACGCTCGGCTGCGTGTGACAGCGAGTGAAAGACTGTTGGTGGCCCTGTCAGCCTCGCAGTGTGACCGGGACGCGGGCACTGCATTCACCGGAGACCTGAGAGCCGGGGGTGATTGATCAGCCTCTTTATGGCTTCTATTTTACAGATGACTGTTCATGGAAGGGTGACCCACCCTGCCCTCCTCCCAGATCAAAAAAAAAAAAAAAAAAGATCTTTCTTGACACTATTTGGTCACCCTGCCCGTTACTCTTCACTACATGCTCCTGGTTTTTGCTGTCTTTACGTCCAATAATAATTATTCAGTATTCTAGTAGAAAATTTCTCTCCTAATAAAAACATCATTTAAACAATTACTCAGGGAAATGCTCTAAATAGCTGATAAGTCAGCTGAATTTTATTAATTTATTTTGATAGTAATAAAACGGAATACGAATTTAGCAAAATCAAAGACGTCTTTCGAGAAACGTTTACATCCCGGCCAACCGTGGATATCTGACAGAAAACAAACAGTGCATTTTCCTTGCACTTTATTGCCCCCTATGGTCATCTTAAGTACAGCGCTGCTCAGACACCGTCAGTTTTAACGCATTATTTATTTTTTATTGTGTAATGTTGTTTATAAGCTTGAAATCTTCCAGCTATGATTTTGCAAAATTTTGCTTCATTACTTAAGGCAAGTGGGTAAAAAAAATGTTTTACTCCACTTAAAATGGAGCCAAAGTACCCAGACTGTAATGTTAGCATGTTAGCATGTCGTACAGAATGATGTGGATCAGATAACCCATGAATTCATGAATCCATGCCTGCTTTAGATCCAGACGCCAAAGGAAAGCTTCTCTGTATAAAACTTGCAAAACGATGATTAAACATTTACCTGAAATGTAACCAACAGCCAACATATTCTGCAAAGCAGCAGTGAATGACATTCAGGAAGACTTTTCAGTTTATATTATCCTTAATAGTTGCCGTCAAGTAGATGATGTCCTCTGGCAACCATATAGACAGTGTTCTTCTGGAACTTTCTGTCCTCCATCCAGGTTCTCAGGTATCCCAAAGGCATGTTCACTGTTGCAACCTCTGAGTCCATTTATCTAGCTGTTGCTTGGTTCCTGTTTTACCTTCAACTTAGCCAAGCGTTATGATCTTCTCATGACATGCCCAAAAGAAATCAATCTCAATCTGGTCACTGGTGTTTCGAGTGATAGTTCAGGCTTGATCAGATCAAGGATCTACCTTATCGTTTGTTTACCTTGCTGTCCATGAAGTGTTTGCCAGCAGTGAAGTTCAAAGGCGTTAATACTCTGCCTGTCCTGCATCTTCCTATTCCAGATTTCACATTCATAAAGACTGACAAAAAATATCACATTCGAAACAATCCCAACCTTTGGTCTTAGAAACACACCAGCACGTTTGCAGTTGTTTTTCCTAAGTTCATCACTGCAGGACTGCCAAGTGTCAGTCCGTGACATATTCCTTGACTGCTGGGGTATTTGTTGATGATTGTTCCAAGGAGACAAACGCTGTCTATAATTTGTTGTCACCATCAGCACTAAGGTGCAGTCATCCTGCAGCCATAACCTTTGTTTTCTTCACATTTAGATACAATGCCCACATTTTCACACTGTTATTAAATTTCTTTAACGGTATCTTCTTTATTTTCCATCATTAGCATTACAAAGGCTTTTTGTTTCTTCCTCTAATCTTGAGTTCACAGTTGTCTTCTTCTAGTCTAGCTTGTCTCGTATATTTTCTGTGTGTAAGCTGAATAACCATAGTGATTGCATGCATCCTTATCTACCTGCTTTATCAATTTAGAACCACTGGGATTTTCTATATTTCATCCAGACTGTGAATGTTCTTGCTTAGTGTGGACATTATTTATAGGGACAAAAAATTACTCCAGTAGACCCATTTTCTGGGGAACATTCCATAGTTTGACATATTCAAGTCAATCAAAGGCTTTAGTATAATAAATAAAGCATATTTTGATCCCCTGCTGGTATTCCTTTCTTCCCTCCTTTTTTTTTGTGGTAATCCAACATGCATCTGCAGTGATACGTCTCGCTCTAGGCCATTCCGGAAACTTCTTGTACATCGAGCGATTCTCTTCCTATACAGGACTCTAATCCACTTTTAAATTATCTTGGGTATACTCGCGGTGCCTGTGATATGAGGGGAACTGTACAATAGTGTGCATATTCCATCAGGATCCCTTTCTTTTTCGATTGTGTAAAGGGAACATTCCCCTACACCCCACCTCAGACTCTTTGGCGGAAAGTTCGGGGGGTCCTTCGCGCCTTTGCACAGCCGACGTGCAAAGCCCACGCATGGAGAGCTGAAGAAGCGGTGGGAAATGTAAATCCTGGACAGGGGGGTGGTTGGGGGGGTGGGGGTGAGAGAATGCTATCTACGGAGCGCCATCTATGAGGCGGCAGGCGGCGGGGAGAATGGAGGGGTGTCTCACTCCTGGGTATCTACGCTGGGCGAAGCGGTGCCCAGCTGTCACTCTGCCTGATATTTCATCAAGGGTGATTGTGCTCATTTCAATAGAATTTCTATGAAGTCCCACTGAAGGTACCCATCTAACAATGCGACACATTTGGTGCTTTCTGGCGCCTGTGTTTGGGCGTGTGTATATATTTTGACGTACTCCTGCAAATATGTCTGTGTGTGTGAACGAACTTGAGACCACTATACCTGCCATCCACAAGAAAGACTTCCATTCCTAGCAAACTGGTACTTTAGTACTTCTTCACACCTGAGAGTATGTGTTGATGTCTGTATTTGTGTTGAAGTGCGTCTGACTGTTAATGCATGTCCCACATATCCAGCCAGCGTAAATTCATATGCATTTTGCGTAATCTCGTTTCTGCTGCTAGCTTAGTATACACGCCGGGTCCCCTACAGCTCCGCCACAAGTTCAGGAAAACGTGTCTCATGGGCAATTAATTAGAATCAATTAACCTAAGCTGCATGCTTCCAAAGCACAGGGGGCATCGCCCAAGTCATCTGGTGAACCCTGTTAAGCAGGCCCCATATTCCTCTATCCCTTGACAAATAAAACCAGCGAGTAAAGAAATGAGTCAGCCCATGTGAACCAAAAGAGCGGAGGTCACGCGCCCCAGGAGAGGAATTCTTCAACATTCTGACTTCGGAATTTCTGTAAAAGCGACTGTTTCCCCCATCACCTAATGAAAAACGACTGCAATGCTGCTCCTGCAGAGGTGTGAATTATTGTGAAGTCAGGTTCTCCCAGGCTAGTCTGCCGGTATTTCTCCATAGCTGTGACAACAACACAAACACAGAGTGCTTCCCAACTCATAAATATGACTTATTTCCTGGTGCCCTACCTGGTGCAACCTCGATGCCACGCAGGTGTGAAGTCCGCTCTGCCAGTCGCGCTGAGCAGAATGAAGGGCGATTATCATGTGACCATATTACACGAGTTGGCGAGAAAACAGGTAGATGTTTTAACAGGTCGTGAGGAGCTGGACCTCTGGCATGCGCCCGGCAACACGTGGTTCAGTAGATGCGATTTTTACCTCCAGGGTCCTCCCCAGAGGTGAGCCCGTATAGGCAAGCAGCCATGGTAACCCTGCATACATCACAACAAAATGTCCTTTGAACTTACCTGGGAATCAGGGCCTAGAAACGTTATCTTTTCCGGCGCCCAGGAAAACGCTGGGACCTGCCTTGGGATCGCCCATACCCTCGTTCCATATGAGTAAACATCAGGTACCCACAGCCGCTTTGGTAGGAGCGACTGTACTGCGATGTGGGTCGTTTTAGGGTCAGGGTGTTTAAAAGCGCTGGCCGCAGGGTTCTTATTTATAAGGGCGCAGTTCTGATTATACAAGTCAGTTCATGACCATCAGAGACAACATCATATGAACTGAACCTCACTCTAGCCCCCCCCCAAGGTCCCTCCTGTTTCTAAGAGCTAAGCACCAGCAGAAATAAAGAGCAGTAACTAAGATATGTTTTGTAGCAACATGAAAAGCACAGTCAATGTCAAAGCAGATATGATTCATAACACACAAACCCTTATGCTCGAATTAAAATGAACAGCCCCGGGCACACGCAAAGCCCATCTAATCACCACCTGCGAGCTTGATTTTAGGTGGGGTGGTGTCCATATTTGTAAAGCATCTGCAACCGAAGGTAAACAATCAAAACGAATGGAAATTTGCAGGCTCCCCCTTGCATTTTAATTAATTCTTTTGCCAAGCTCTGCTGCCTCTTGCCAAGGCCTGTGTTTGTATCACTCAATGAGGAATGATCCGCCGCCTAATCTGTCCTTAGGCTGGGAGGCGAGGAATCAGCTTTGTGTCCGTGACAGTCTGCCCCCTTGGAGTGGATGGCCCCCATGCCAGAAAATTCACCCAGCGTGCCACACGGCCCCAACTAAAGACCAGCCGGGATTCAAACTCCTCTTACTATCCTGATTTAGTTATAAATTTTTGTGGCTCAGTGTGCACAAACAGTATTTTCGCTGCGATGCAGGAGTATAAGCAAGCATTTCTGCAGCTCATATAGAAAGGTGAGGGGAGTATTCTTTTCCCTGAGAGGAACAGAACGTCTCACAGGAGTGATTTCAGGGAATAATAGACGTGGGCTTTGCTGAAGATCACATGGCTGCAATATATTTCAGGATATTTCAAGCCTTCTGGCTTGATACACTGTATAAACATGGATTATTTCTGATCTGAAAAAGGCTATTTTAATCAAGATCATACCTGTAATTTTCTCAACAATAAAATACTTCAATACTTAATAATTAAAAAAGTTTACTCCGTTGGAATTTAGCTGTTGTAGCTTATTCTTCATTTTTAAATCAAGAAAATAATGTTGTTTTCCTCTGTAGTTTTTGTGTATTTTCTGTGTAAATCAATTTCTCACAATGGGTTTAAACCCTTACGTAAATTCAGATGCACAGTTATTAAAAAAAAGTCTGTCATGAATCAAAACAAAAACATTTTAATCATCAAAACCGAACAGAGGTGGATACGCTACGGGGATCTTAATCCTGATCTGTGCTGCCCAAAGATACAGACAAGGGCTCAATTAGACTTTAAATCCACCCTCTTTCGTAAGACTGCCCGTCAAGCCCAGAGCTCATCATGCTGCCCAGCCCGTTATCGCGTTCAGCCCCAGAAGAACAGACGACAGGTGGGGGGGAGATTAAAACGTGCGGGCCGACGCGAGGTGTCAGGGCCCGCCTGATCTCTTAGCCCAGATAAGCGGACCCTCGACACACGACTCCCCCGCAGGCTCACAGGTCACATGGTCTGTGTGGGCCTGCAGCCAATGGTCGTTCAGGAGGGGAAATTCAGGGAAGGAAAAATCAAGCTGCTCTAACAACTTGCATGACACCTTAAAGCAGTCAAAATAATCGAGACCGGGTCCTAACTCTGGTGGTTTGTATTTTATTACAGTCCCACCACACGGAATCCATGGAACCGATGGAAAGCATGTAGGGAACCCATGGAGTTCTAGTAAAATACAGGCCGAATCTCCATTATTTTTAGGAGGGAACACAAGCGGAACGAAGAAGCCCTGAATGTCAGCTGACCCAGCCTCAGGATCCGTGCTGTTTCGGTCCAGTTCATATAAAGACTGGTGCTGAGGAAAGAATGACAAACGTCACATTACTTCTTCAAGACTGACTGAGAAACACAACCACAGTGCAATTAATCTGCTTCAATTATTCCCAAGGCGCTACTGGCTTGCTCCTTTTCATTCACATCTTCACTTGAAAGAGCAGAATCCCTGCCTGTTGACGGGGAGGATCCCCTCAACCTCATTTCACGGTTATAATATAATAAATTCATAATGCATGACACAGCGGGATGAGAAGAGGCCAGGGAAAAACGCAAAAGCCCACAGCAGGTTGGGGACTGAGATGGAAAGCTGCAATTTATCTTTACTAACTGACATATTGTTAGCAGTTAAAAGAAAAATCCTAAATGAATGTTCGCATCAACACTGCTGAGATTAATTAATACTGTTATATTTACTGTACATGGTATGTTCAGAGTTAAAAACAGCACATAAAAAAGCACTTGGGATCATCTACTCATCTCTAACGAGATCTACTGGCAATTAAGATGAAAAAGCAGTGATAGAGAGATGTCAAAGGATTGTAGACCTCGTAAAATGCAGTTCTCCTGATAATTCAGTGTGCATGACACGGCCTGGGAGGGGGACCGTGACAGCCTCATTGCTGTGCGCTGACCTGCCTTTAACGGCCTTACCATAAAGCGCTCACCCCCCCCCCCAGCAGGAACAGGGCCTGGTCAAAGTGGCTTTTTCGGTGAGGAGGTTGGGGTTTGGCCAAGAAGGACCCAATAAACATGTCCACCGAAGGGCCAAACATGCTTCTCTGATTTGAATATCCATCTGGAATATGTTCAGCACCCTCTTAAAAAGTCAACAAATCAATAAAACGACGAAAAAGCACGCTCGCCTCGGAGACGCAGAGCCAGCTCGCCGGCCTTCTTTCCACTCACTTGGAAACACAATTAGAGTTATTACCTTTTATTGACGGACCCTAATTAAGGCAGGCGACATAATTTATGACCTGCAGTTCTCCAAGGCAGCACTTATACATCGGACAGACTTGAGCAATCCACCACGGCATCGGCTGGCAGCTCGCTATGCTTCCTATCTGATCCTGTTTCCACCCTCGTCGTCACGGCAGCGTATCACATGACCATCACAAACACAGCCCGGTTTCTGACTTGTACAATATAAAACAAAAGGCAAATAGTTACCTTCCTAGAATCTCAATTTATTACCTTTGCTGTTTCTTTAATTGGATTTAGACAACCACAAGGAACAAAAAAATATTTTTCCTTCCCTTTTTGGGGATGTAATACACTTTCTGAAAGACCGAAGGCTTTCTCACTAGCGTTTTAGCTAGTGAGAAAACACCATATAACTAACAATCGGAAGTAACTCCCGCCATGAAACGTTGAATCTGTTTTCATCATATTGGCAGCTAACGCTTGACAACGTACAGGCCTCCGCTGTGTTTGTAGCTCTATGTTTCAGCAACTGCATGCTACCAAATTAGTGTCTCAGTTGAAACAGGGACTGAGATGACTGCCGATCCACTGGCAGCTTTGAAGATCGTAAAAATGTGCGTGGCAGCAAAACTGAAATGATCTCAGAGAGAGAAACCCTTCTCCTGACAATCCCATAGGGACTGCGCTGCAGGGTGAACCAAATGAAGACATCCGCGTTGAGCAGGCTGCGGTTTTACTGTCTTACGGAGATTGTTTTATGCAACCACAAAGTGTTTTATATATTAGGCTTCACAATACATCTGGGAATTCTGCATACAAATCTAACCTTATAAACCTTATAAAAAAAAAGACAGTAGCAGAGTATAATATTTTTGTTTTAAGCTTGGTAGGTCAGCATCATTATAACATACATTGAAACCACAGGGGGGAAAAAAAAACTCAAGATTACGGGCCATTTGGTGGCATTGATTTTCATTCAAAAGCTGTAACAGCCCAGCTGATGTGAAAACATTCAATTGTAGGAGGTTATAAAGACAATCAATAAAAAAACAACATACCTTCAAAAAACAATAAACAATACTGGGCTGACGATAACTGTTTAATGTAAATGTGGGTTTTAGTAATAAATGTGTGAAATTTTTAAGCGCTCGGGAATATTACTCAATAAGCAAAACAAATTCATTTATTTGAGCAAGTAAACTAATTAAAAATATACACGTAAATACTGAATACTTCCAGTAAATAGTCCACATGGATAAAAGCTGGTATAATGTGTCTCTTTGGGGCTAATCTTTCAGCACAGACGCTGCTTAAATTGAACAAAAAAAGGAGGCTCTGGTTCTCCCTCATTATTTATGTCCTCTGGAGCTCAGCGGCAGGCTACCAAATGTCCGGCGGGTTCTGCCAATCAGAGGCTCCCGGTGCCACATTTTCATTCACGTCACATAGCCAATCAGTGTAGCAGAACCGAACAGCTGTGAGCTCCCTGGCCACGCGAGTCCGAGGGTCCCCCCACCCTTTCGGCGGGCTCCGTGGCAGGAGGCCGGGGCGCCAAGGAGGATAAGA
Source organism: Gnathonemus echidnorhynchus (assembly GCA_026776725.1). Taxonomy (NCBI): domain Eukaryota; kingdom Metazoa; phylum Chordata; class Actinopteri; order Osteoglossiformes; family Mormyridae; genus Gnathonemus; species Gnathonemus echidnorhynchus. The sequence continues at coordinate 10,870,199 of JAODJU010000014.1, forward strand.
GAAGCGGCGCGGCAGAAGATGCGACTGGGTTCGGCAGACAAGTGCGACGGGGACTGCGATGCTAATGCTAACGCGGTGCACAAAAATAATTTTTAAAAGCAGCTGCTAGCCTTAAAGTGACGGCGCGTAATTTGAACGAACTTAACAAAGCCTTACAAGGAAAGAACACTAATACAGCACTATACCTGTGAATACAGTCTGGATTTTGTTATAGAAGGATAGAGTCCTGAGAGAGGAACGCAGAGACACCTGATAGCTAAAGTTAGCCAGAACCTGGACGCCGTTCCGCAGCATAATGTCCCGGTACATGCCCATGAGGGGAGGGTCCAGGCTCGTGATTCGTTTTATGGCTATGAAATTAACGACCAACTGGCTCCGGGTGCTGTTTACAGCAGCTTTTGCTGAAGGGCACCGACGATCATCGGATGAGATATACTCGAGCTTAAATTACATGGCGCAGGACCAAGTGCAGTGGCGGACGTCTCCGGCAAATGCAGATTAAGAGATTTATTGGCAGAATTAGTGAACGATCAAGAGTCAAACAGTTCGTTCAGTTGGCATTAACAGTTGGGTTATGAATGATTGAGAGGGTATGCACCAGACACGTCTGGGCGAAGCTATCTGACAGTTGGGCCCAAGATTTTACTTTTCGTTTAATTTTCATTATGGGGGGTGCATGGGATGGAGCAGCAGCATAGCACACAAAGAAAAAGACACATCATCTGTGCTTGCACAATGGGTCATAATTATTCTTTTTTAGCATCTTTGAGTAATTATTGTTGGGGGGCACAGGTGGCCATTTTGCCCCCCCCCGTCCCCCCTGCATTCAATCTAAGGGGGGCCTGCCTTACTGTACGTGACCCCCAAGAGTGTGACCGACTTATTAACCAGGCCAACGAGAGTCCTGTCATGGGGTACGCTAATTTCCAGCTGCACCCCCCCCAAGGCCCGCTCCATTTCGGGGGTGGGGGGGGGGGTGGGGGGTTGACAAGCGAGAAGCAGCACGCCGGCAGGCACACGGCCATTCATCACTGTCACATGCGGCCGAGGGGCTGTCCTCATTGGCCGGCCGAGCCTCGATTCGAGAAGCAGCTCGATTTGCACCGCTGATGATAACGATAGCGTTTTTAAAAAGGGGGGGGGGGGGGCACTTTTCTGCTTTCTTTTTCTGCGTTTCTGCTTGAAACAGCACAAACGAAACCCAAAACCAACAAAGCAGAAAAAACTTGCCGCAGCAGCAATCATATGTTTCTCTTAAAGTGGTTAAAGTTTAGGTTATTCGCAGAGAACGCCTTCTATTTATGGCCTATTGTTGCGCAGAATTCCTGTGTGTGTTACAGTTTGTACAACCCATTAAGTCCACTCATACTTAATAAGGTTTCCTTTCAAAATAGCCCCTTCATGGTATATGTCCCATTTTATCCCGTGGGAACGAATCCAAATAACTGTAGTGAGTGCTATTTTTCTGCTAAATTTGCTTATGTAAGACAGATTCAAAGGTGAAAAAAGCAACTCTTACCTTTACAAACCCCAGTAACTGTCCCAATGTTGTGAGAGCTGGAAGACAACAGAAGCACAAATTAGGCCATCACATAGCACACATTAGGCCATCACATAGCACACATTAGGCCATCACATAGCACACATTAGGCCATCATATAGCATACATTAGGCCAGTGGTTCCCAAACTGGGGGGCGCAGAGGTATTGCAGGGGGGGCGCACCAATGGAATAGCCTCAGGGGCAAAATAATCTCTTCACAGACTGGACGATTAAACAAATAAACGAGCGCAACATTATAGTAACTGACAATATATAAACCACTACCTTATGTGTGCTATTAGAGCATTTATGTAATTTATTTAAACTTTAATTTCCCAGGTAAAATAACTGAAAACCAGTTCTCACTGCTTTACGTGATATTTGGGAGAAATAGCAGATAACGCATCGGAACTTTCTGGGATACAAACGTCACATTCTTCAGCCAATAAGGGCAAAGTTGTGTCGTCACGGAGGCAGTTCCAGTTTGTTCAGCTGGC
>JAODJU010000014.1:10908657-10936145 GCA_026776725.1 Gnathonemus echidnorhynchus
ACCTATGTAGTTTGAACTATGGTTTCGGGAAACACCTGCGTCGTACTTACATAGTTCGAACGACGGAAGTTGCTAACGTAGTTAGCAACGATGGTTTCGAGAAATGCACCCCTGGATCCATACAATCAATCAACATATAGACATATACTGTATTAATGTCTAAGTCTATGACATGTTTCAGTCTAGGTTCACTTAGCACTTAAGCAAAACATTTCAGGATACTTGATGAATTATTTGCTCCCCTCTTCTGCTGGGCAGACCAGGAGATCTTGTTGGTCTTGAGGGATGACCTCGTTCTTAGCTTAGGTCTTATTTATTAGACCATTATTAATAATCATCCGTGAACAATTAACTGCTGAAACACTCAAGAGTCATATGTGGAGTATCAGCCCACTATGATTCCCTATCTGTGGAGTACCAGCCCACTATGATTCCCTATCTGTGGAGTACCAGCCCACTATGATTCCCTATCTGTGGAGTACCAGCCCACTGTGATTCCCTATCTGTCTTCTGCTCCTTGGGGATAATAGCTGCAGTTGTGGTGTTAATTAATACTGCTACACTAATAATACACAACGACACATTATAATGGAAACAACACATGAAAAAGGGCTTTAACTAAATCACAATTACAAGCAGCTACAAATTAAGCCATATTAGGCTGAATGCCAGTTAGCTGTATGTATTACATACACAAGAGATCTTACTATCAGCATATAGATACATGACTTTCCAAAACAACATCATCCAACTAACAGAGCTCCACAGAGGCCGAAGACTCAGTGCCTGAAGTGCAGGTGAAATGGTCACAAAAACTGGTAAATTATTTAACGTGTCAAGGGGTTCATGCTTGAAAATCATGAAGAAAAAAAATAAATAAATAAAACCAAGCTGCGTCTGCAGAGCGGACCAGTGGTTGTAAGTCACAGCAAACAAAATAATGTCCTCAAAAGTATTGCAGAACTGAATCAGTACTTGTGCAACCCCGTCTCAACAAAGACTGTACCGTGATCTTCACAATCCTGGAATTTAAGTGCGGCCCACCACTCAGAAATGGCTTGCATCCAAATCCAATGCACAAAGACGCATAATCTGGAGTGAGGCGTATAAAACACGGGCCGCTGAGCAATGGAAACAGTAATGTGGGCTGATTAGCCATTTTTTTTTACCCTTTTCCTTACATCCAGATGGATTTACATTTGGAGAAAGCTAAAGGGTGCCTTCAAGCCACAAAGTCTGCTAGAATGAGCCGCCATCTCATAGGACTCATTAGGTCTGTAGATTATTCTGAATGGCCATATAACAACAAAGAAATATGATGCCATTTTACATATGGTGCCATATGGTGCACACACCCTTGACTCATGATGTTTCCATATGAGCATTACATGAGAATTCCCTCATACACAACGCTATGCAAATTCAAGAACGGCTTCATTAACAATAGATATTCATATGGCCTCTACAATCAGCAGACCTAGAAATCACTGACCTTTTAAGGGGAGTTCCAGAGTACAGTATGCGAAGATGTGTCAGATGGAGTGGAAATTCCAAGAAGGATTACAGCTGTTCAGGAAGCAAAGGGTAGCTTTACTCTTTATTAGGTACTTGATGTTATTATGATGTTTGGTGCTTCCATTATTTTGCCCATGATCTGTATACATATTACGTACCACTAGGTATCTGGCAGCAGGTCAGTTCTCTATGCTTGCAACCTGTAAGGTTATTATGGACAACATAAACTGTCTACATTTGTCCAATGTCAATCTCCAGCCTCCATCAGCCTCTCATAATATCCCCGCGGAAAATTCCCTGTAAATCTCTGGAAAGCGCTTTGTGATACTGTTTTGCAAAAATGTCCTACGAGAAATGAAACTTGATTGATCACTGAAGATATCCATTAAGAGATAAAGTACCTTGCTAAGGTTACAACCTCAGGGTCCCATGACTAGAGCCGATCACCACAGACCATAAATGTGTTTTATGGGATTCATGTGGATTTAAGGGTTTAATACACTGTTTACTTCCTGTTCGGAAGCTCCTTTGCTCCTTTGACCTGCTTCTTCCCTCTTATCTCCTACATCCAAGGTTTCATCACATCTTTAACTCTTTATCTCACACTACAAATTTAGGGCTTGACCGCTTCCATGTTACCCTCAGTGGTTTAAACCCCTTGCTGCTTCTGTCATCATTTTTTGAAGTTCCATTCAAAGTTCTGATACCTTAACTACTTTCCCACTCTTTGCTGCCACAGTGAGATCATCTCAAGTCGCTAGCTTGGCTCAGTCCTTCTACTTTAAAGTCTTAACGCTGAAAGATGCAGAATCCTCTCGACCATAACAGTTTATCGATTTCTCTTCTAGGCACAGTCTTCATCGCTGACCTTGGCCAGTCCCTCGGACCATTACCCCATTACACAGTCAGTAAACAACATCAGGTAGCGGCCTTCTCAAATCCATTTTTTCCCCACTCCTCTACCAATTTTCAGCAAGTGTGTCAAAGGGTTTTGCTTCTTTGCCAACAATCGCGTCCAATGATTACCGCAACCCTCAAAGTCTCAGGAATCAAAACCTGCATCCTGTACCTGCCATCTCCTCCCCCAGCACTGAGAAATTTTACTGTTTGAGAGAAAGTCTGAGACGTGCCTTTAACTTTAAAACGTATTGGTTATCTGTTTCTTATCTGCTGTCTGTAACTAAAACCTGTTTTAAATTAGCCACTAAATGATACTATGTCTATGGTGAAACCAGCTGTGCTGCATCTGCCATTAAAAAGCTATTCAAATGTTAAGTTTTAGAGTCTTTAATAAATATAAATAAGCTAAATTAATGCTTGTGTAAGAAAAAGAAAGAAAAAAAAAAAAGCATGCATTGTTCCTGAAACTGTACTGGGCGATCGTGATGTTGCGCCATAATTAAAGGTCTTAATAACTCAGCACTATTAATTAATTAATATTTCTGACCTCTGCTCCTCGTTCACACTATGGGGAAGAGAGACACTCCTCATGGGGAATGATGGAGACTGTGTTTTTCCCACCCTTTTCGCGCCTCCTGTTCCTCCTCAAACCGGCAGACACTGGGATATGTTTGCACGCTTCCACAAATACAAATGAGAGGAATAAAGTCTTCTCTTCCGACTTCAACCAAACAGCCACATAACACCTTTTAGCCACAAAAAAAATCGCATCAACACAGTCAGCATGAAGAAAGCGAAGGAAAGATTAAGTTGTAAAATAAAATTGCATCACTCCATCCTTCTACAGCACTACAATTTGTGCAGGTTCCTGCAGTGTGTCATTGCATGAGAGGATCAGACTGAACATAACTTCTCTTCCACAAAAATGTTCCTGAGTGACCTTCTGCATGAGCCGCCTTATGAGACACAGGTGTCCGAGTAGAACTTCAGTCATGCATGAAATCTTCTTCCTTTCCCACTTCGACTTCCCTCCATTTTCTCTGCATTCAGAGAAAGATATCACCAACCTTCCGGAACATTCTCCCGATGTGCAACTCATCTCCACATCTTTCCCACTGCTCCACCGCAGTCGCTCCCAGTGGATCTCCGCGCAGACACAGAGGACATGGCAAATGAAGAAATTCACAGGCAATCAAACATCTGCTCACGGACATCCATTTCATTGTGACTGCAGCCTTGAGTTGTGGGGGGGGGGGGGGTGTCATGCAAAATCAGATAGTGTTTTAATCAACTGCATTTGAAGCAGTTCTTTGGAGAAACATGAAAAAACTGCTGCAATTCATGGAAAGTACGAGTCTATCATGATTTTGGCCAAGACTGACCTCAAAAAGTATCATAGCAGCTCAGTGGCAAAAAGGCGATGCATCACTTTAGGGGTCAGGCATTGGTCATAGTTATAACTTGTTAATGAATTTATCATTCTTTCTGCTGTCCTTTTGGGTCTTTTCTCTCTGTGATGGTGCGGAGCTGTCAGTCAGGGAATGCAGCGCGGACCAGCCGCGGCATGCAAAAGTCGTCGCCCGTGAAACGCCCCGTTTAATTAAAGATGTCCTGGGCGATTGTGTGCCAGGCCTCCGGGAGTTCACGCCTGACCTACTTTCAGCTAATTACGGGCCCCCTGTGCTGATACGAGCACAGGTGTGTTTTTAACACCTTTTGCTGAGGCACTCTGCTCAAACGTCGCGGGCCGCCTCAGTCTCAACGGCATCGTGGGAAATCCGCCGGCACTTCGATGTCGGCGCCGGATGCGGCTCCATCAGCCTCCATAAAAACGGCTGATTGTCATATACATAACTGCCCCCCCCCCCCCCCAAGAGGCCAGCACCGATGGGCGGCCGTGATTATTCAGCTCTTACAATCACACCAATCAATATTAGACATCGTCTATTTCTCATATAAAGCCAGTGGGGAGACACGCCCACAAAAGGCCTTCTTAAGCACCAGCCTGACTGTCCTTCACCACCAATTGCAAGCACCGTCACAAAGCGGGTGACACCCCATCCACAAGAGTACGGCAGGGGGCTTCTGGCTAGACTGCTAAATACCTATAATACAAAGCAGGAAACATCTCTAAAATAATAATAATGATAAATAATAATAATAATAATAATAATAATACAGTAGCATTAAAAGAACTCTGTGTGGTGTTTCTCAGAGTCCCTGGTTTTCTCCTGCTCAGTGTTCCCTTTGAGGAATACAGGAAATGTAAATCAGATTGTCTGCCCACAGCAGACTGAGAAAATTAATGGAAAACAGCCGTTCATAACATTTCACTCATAATAAAATTCAGCAATACCCTAAATGAGAATATGTCCATTTTTACAAGATAAACAAAAGCAATTAAAACGGTCTTCTGCTAGACTCCGGGAAATATTTTATAATAGAAGATAATTAACTTTTTGACAGATTTATAAAGGAATGTACCAAAATAGGTTCTCGCGGAATTGTAGGGTGGACCTAATGCTGGGGAATCTTGTGAATTGGACAGCTGAAGGCTTTACAGATGTAATTATCCAGAAGGGTTCACACTGAATGTAATTACAGTAGCAGACAAAGAGGGACTATGGCGGTCAGGGACCTTAAAGGTCTCGCCAGGGCGTGAAGTCAAGCATTGCAGTTTTCCAGAAATTACTTTCTGTAATCACGTTGTCCATCACAACGAATATCACTTCAGCACCATGTGCGATATAATCAATAATCAATAAACTTGGATTTTCCAATCCAGATGAAAGAGAAGAGAAAGCCATGAAATCACATAAAATAAAGCATTAATTTAACAGGCAACAGGTAGCAAAATAGCTATACCAGAGTTTTTTCACTTTTTTTGTCATAAACGAACCTCTATCTCATATAAAAGCATAGTTATACTAGACATTAGACACATATTGCCACAATTAATGTGTTTACTGAGTTGCATTACAAATTGTCTTTCCCATTTAAACCTCCTTTACTTCATCCACTTCCCATTGGTGTTGCAATTCTCTCTCCAGTTTCTTTATTGCAAGAGTCCTTGAAAAGCTATAGGCCAACAAAGAGCTCATTGTCATCGGTGACAGAACGCCGGACTTGCGTAAAACGTAAGCTGATATATATTGTCCCCTCTCTTCTCACACACAAATCTTTTTGTCGAGCCAGTTGTGAAGCTGATTAAAGCAGCTGCTTCCCCTGCCTTTATTTTGGAGCACGTATCTGGTTGCAATCTCCCATAGTTCATAATGCTGTCCATTTCACTTACGCCAAATGAAGAGAGATGCGGCCTGGGAGGACCCCTTCCCATCAGAGTTGTACACTTTTCTCACATTGTGCGCTGGTCTGTCTTCATTTTTGTGGTTCTCTTTAGAGTGATCTGTCATCCAGCTTCCAGGCTGGCGTCTACAGACTTCAGGCTTGACGCCAGTCAAAGTCAAGACCCGTTGAATCAGAGTGGGGGCCCTTTTCTGTCTAAAAAGCTATGATTATACAACGTCCATCAGCATAGCTGTCTTTCTAGCCACTCCACAAGATACAATGTATCTTCATGAGATATATTGGTGCTTAACGTTTTATATTGTGATAGCAAAACATGGTTAGTCTAATGCTTGCTAAGGATTGTTTCAATATGATTAATTACAATTTCATTGAGATAGACAGTAGCTTCAACAAACGCCTGAATACCTATCCGCCCCCTAAATTCCACTTCTAACCTGACGCGTCTTTACATTGCTTGAGCATTCTTATGTTGCACTTCTAGTTCTTGAATAGTCATTATTAGGTTCTTACTCTTAGAAAGTTAGAAGTTCTTGTGTAGCTCCTGCTCCAACACTGCTTACACTAGTACCTGGGCATCCATTGGAATCTCAGTCAAGCTGCACTTATGCCTAGTCGACTCCATGACATCATGAATGCTTGCAATGTGCTGTTTTCCTTGACTGTACATCATTTTGGACAAAAGCAGCTGCTAAAAATGTAAATGTAAATATAAACACTGCTTTGATAGTTATACATGCTAAATGAATCACACCACAATCAAAACATAACGTTATGTTAATAATGACATTAACCGCTTGGCTACTGAGTTCTCTGAGAACAGTTCTTTGCAATTCCAGGAATAAATTGACTCCTATGCCACCTGTGTAGCTGATTCTACTACTACTGATAGAGGTTGAGCGATCTATAGAACAGGGCAGTATGCATAATTCCAGAGTTAACAACTCAGGATTTCCATTATTTTCGGATACAGGGGTCTGCCGAAGGTAATGAATGCTTTTTATGGCCATCATGTGTGTGGGATATTAAACAATCCACTTCGGAATTCATTACCGCCGCTTTCACGCCACCGAGTGCAGCAGTGAAGTACGAGCCCAGAGCTTCAAACTCAGTCCCGTTTACTTTCACATGGAGCCGTTCGCAATATTGCCGCTTCATAGCTCTTAACAAGGCGACAGCGTCACAAGCACACTTTAGGGAGAGTTTAGAAATGCTACCTTTTATTTTTTAATTGTAACGACGCCTGTGGCTGATGTTTTTTATACGCAACACTAGTTGACACCTTCACGTAGTGCTTTAAATATGACACATTCCATTCTATGTACAGCAAGCCACTCCAAAAATAAACCCACTTTGAGGGTCCTTACATAGCCGATTTCCTTTCAAATACCTCATAATTAGCTCTTCTGTTTGGTAAAACTTGAATAATGGAATGACTAGAAAGAGAACGATGGGAGAAGTGAGCAGGAACAGTGCATGGAGACACCAAGCTGGTCTTCAGCCTCAATGAAAGGTGTTTCATAAGGTAGGCCAACGGCATTGTGGGTGATAATACAATCACTTCTTTGGAAAATACACTGTTACAATTTTCCATGTATGAGCAAAGTTTTTTTGGAATGTTACTTCTGAGCTGCTTCTCGTGTCTATGTTGCAAACGAGTCAACATACCAACCCTTTCGTTAAAAAAGGAATATTTTGAGTACAATGTCAGTCCCACAATGGATGACAGCTATAATTAGTCAACATCCACTAGTCCACTAGTCACCGCGAGTGTCGAAGTGCATCTCAAACAAAATTAGGACGACTGTAATACTAAGGATTACACGGAATTTCTTTTCATTCAAATGAAATAAGCACTTTCCTATGTAATTATTTTATTTATTTAAATTTGGTATTCAGATTGTCCTTTTTTTCGTGGGACTGGTGGTTTCTGTAGAGACCTTTTCACTGCCTGTCTTCTAATCTCAGACATTATTGCCTTAAAGAGACAGCACTCTTATTGCAGGAAGTTATTTAAATCACTGGCATGTTGGAATAAACCACCACAGACAAAGGTGGAGAGGGCTATTCGGGGCCTGTGCTGTCAGAACAACACTTACGTACGACTGCTTGTCAACGACACCCCAGACAAAGAGGGCGCTTTATGCGGCCCGTGTTCCCGCTTTTAATCCGAAGCCAAATCGCATTCCGCGTTGCACTTGTAAAGGACTCTAAGGCGCAGCGTGATGCGACGACACAGAAGGGAAGAGCATTTCCTGGAGTGCATAAATACTCTAATTCAAGCACATGTAAAACGTATTAGTCACGGACAGGCCCGGCTGACAGAGAGGCAGCAGGCTACCACACCGAATAGCTATATTTTATGTGGACTTGCCTCAGTGGGTCTGACGTGTTACAGTTGACCTTATTAAGAAAAGGGGTCACTCACTATGGGATTCTGGGAGAAAATATGTTTCATTTAACTGAATGGACTGTAACACACTGTACAGTGAGAATATGTACTGCAATCCTTCCTGCAGATTCTTATAAGTGATGGCTGTGGCACTAGTTATTATTTACAGATATTGTAGGCCTGTGTACATTCCACAGCGCAATATCAACGTCGTTCTGTGCCGGGTGATAACAAAAAAAAAAACATACATTACTGCAATTTCAATTCATTCTCTGCAGTACCTACACTCATTTCTTTTAACTTAACACAGGGAGAGAACAGCTGTCAGCTTTTAAATTAGTAAATGTGATTAGAGCACACTGGTGCATAGTGTCCTAGCCAAGTCTAGGATACAGATCTGTAGAATTTAAATGCTAATTTGGTAAAACAATGCAATCATAATAGAGGTACCAGTTCAGTCTCATTTAACCATTGATTTTAATCTCTAATCTCTGGGTATAAAATTAGAATTATTTTGTATGTTTGAAGAATGAATAAATAAAATAAAAATAAAAATTATAAAGAAAATGAAGGGCCAATTGGGCAAATTTGGCCTAAAAGCATGCCATCCTGCCTTCTGCAGATTCCAGGGGTTTCCTTGGACAACATTAGAAAAATGTATTACAAGCTTCAGTGAAACCATTTACTGTAACTGGATTCAGGCAAAGATTCTCAACAGTTACTTATGTAAATAGTTATACTGGAGGCATCTAATTTACAGGGTTCAAAATTGGACCATGGAGTAAGGCTCTCATTTCACGACACTGACACATTTACGGTAGGTCTGTACCTACACCTACAGCGCATAACACCTCGTTTCAAGTGATGTACGGGCTGGGGAATGTGGAACGCGATCCGCGAGCACCACGCAATACAGCTGGAAAGCCATCCCAGCCGTGGCGGAGCGAGATTCGCAGCTGCGTCAGGGCTGATTTCCTGCAGAAGTTCCTGGGCACCCACAGGCTATGGCTCGGCCTGAAAAGACTCGTCTGATGTTTATGCCATGATGGTTGTTCTTTTAGGCATGAGTATGAAATGATGGTTAATTTTTACAGGTGAGTATGTCATGATAGTTATCCTATTAGGGCTGGGTATGTTATGATGATTATTCTTTTTGGGATGAGTATGTCATGATGGTTATCATGTTAGTCATGATTATGACATGATTGCTATCCTTTCATACATGAGTATTTCATGATGACTATTCTTTCAGGCAACAAGTATGTCATGATGGTTATTCTTTTAGGGATTAGTATGTTATGATGACTATCCTTTCAGGCATGAGTATTTCATGATGATTATTCTTTTAGGGATGAGTATGTCATGATGATTATTCTTTTAGGGATGAGTATGTCATGATGATTATTCTTTTAGGGATGAGTATGTCATGATGGTTATTCTTTTAGGGATGAGTATGTCATGATGGTTATTCTTTTAGGGATTAGTATGTTATGATGACTGTCCTTTCAGGCATGAGTATTTCATGATGATTATTCTTTTAGGGATGAGTATGTCATGATGGTTATTCTTTTAGGGGTACATATGTCATGACATTTATGCTTTGGTGGTGGGGGTGTACAACAAAAATCCATAACTAATGCCAAATGCATTTTCTTATGCTGGCAGACTCACTCACTATGGAATAAATGCAGAAATGAAACTGCACAGATGCTCTAATCCTGCAATGGTTTTGAATGTGAGGGTTTGCGGGTCACTAACATTTGGCTTAGCTTCCTATTCTAGTATTTCAGCTGTATGGAATAAAGAAAATGCGTTTCTCCCCCATTTTCCAGAATAGTATGGCATTAACCCCTAATTTGTGAAGCTATAAGCAGTTCTTAGATATAATCCATAACTCCTTTCAGATGCATTATGGTACAGAGATGATGTAGGCTTAGATTGTCCTCCACAATGCTGGTTGTTCATCCATTCATCCACGTCTTTATTGCCCCTGTTGCTCCCCTGAGTTGTGGCAGCCAACTCTCCTGGACAGTGTGACGTTATGTACATTAACCCGCTGTTACTCTAGCTCAGAAATATCAGCCTCATCCCCAGAGTTTGTCATCCTTCATTTTCTGGTACAGAATGAAACTAGTAGGTTAGCAGTGATTAATGACCGAGCTGGCAAAACAGATCAACATAAACAGAACAAAACAAGAGTGAGTAACTGTGCATGTGAAACAACACTGTGCATACGGTGTTTCTGTTTGCATCTATTTCTTGAAGATTAAATCTAGCTACATAGTCCTGGTGGTTTGCATCTTAAACCTGTAAAATTTCATCTGCCATCTTCGGTGAGAAACACTGAAGTATATTGCGGTTATTGCTAACGTTCACGTTACAGAGTGGCTCTAACCCGATTGCATTCCGAAATGTCTTTCGGAAGCCAGATGAGCGTCGGTACAGAGGATGGAAATGAGAGCGCGTACCACCCCAGGGCAATGTTCTGTGCTCTTAATTAAATGCGGCACGTGGAGCAGACTCCCTCCTTGGAAGGTCGGGATGAATGGAATGCTGGGGCATTGTTCGTTGCCGGTCGACTCACAGTTGACTCCGTTGTTTAATTTTGCCACGCTCACAGATTTCATTACCCTGATGAGGACGAAACAGGAAAGACAAACCCACTAACAATAAACCTTATGACTGTCCGCCGTCTCAACACAATTACTACAACTGTAATTTAAGGGCCATTCATAACCCTAATTACCGTATTTAACCCTTCGCTACTGATGACTGTTAATTTCAAACTGCGTAGCTGTTATTGTACTTGCGAAAATTAAATTACTTCTATTTTATTACAAGGGAAATTGTTACTTATAGGACATTTCAAATGATTTCTTCTGAATCACTGTGGAAAAACAAGGGGATCATCTAAAAGCAACACTAGCTTTTTCTTTACATTCCACTTCTCTTGTCCCAAACCATCACACACAACCTGTTGTATGGGAATGAAATTTAAGAAAACTGATGAAGAGCAATTAACCTGCAGAAACTATTCCTGCATCCAGCCACCAGCACACACACACAGACCTGTACTCATGTACTCATTCATTCCTATGGGCAAAACCCTAATCCCCATAATGACGACCTACTGAGCGCTAACCTTAACCATGAGTAACCAAACAAAAGACAAGTCTTTTGGAATGTTTAGTTTTTTGATTGCAGTCTCAGATTTTTATAAAACTGAATTTCCCCTTGTGGGAACCGAAAAAATGATCCCCACAATGTTAAAATAACAGGTTTTTTCCCCATAATGCAATGTATACCTGAATCTCACACACACACAGACAGGTTTGTACTCATATCTTTGTGGGGACTCTCCATTAATTTCTATGGACAAAACCTTAATCCCAACTAGGACAACCTTAACCCTTACCCAACCCTAACCATAAGTAATAGGTAACTAAACTAAATGGTTACAGATTTGTATAAAACAGAGTTTCCCCTTGTGGGGATCGGAAACGTCAAAATAACAGGTTTTTATCACATTGTAAGGGTATTTGGTGCCCACAATGCAATGTGACACACACACTGTATGCTGCGTGCAACATAGGCTCTTAGTGAAGCTGCATATTACACTACAAACAATAAAACAAACAAACAAAAAACATAAATGTCATCGATTTCCTTCAAACATAACCACAGGCATGGCCAAGAAGTCTAAACCGTATACCAAGTATTGCACAGGTTCCAGTTCTCATGCATATTTTAGCTGTTTGGCTGCCCTTTGCACCAGACATGATAACAAACAATGGATCAGGAATTCCCATGACCAACAGCGATGGAAAACACTAAAAACTAGACACATGATAAGTAGCCTTACTTTGAGGTTGAAGGTGTGAAAATCAGTGGAACATTCCCTCCTCTGAGACCTGCAAGATGAATAGAGGTGAAACATTACAAGGAAATAATAGACAATACACCAGCATAGCTTTCAATTACAACTGAATGGTTTATTGCAGCTGTCCTTGAAATGGGGGACAGAAAGCTTGAGGAACTCATGGCAAACTTTTCTAATTGAGCATGTGAAAAAAATTGCAATGATTCATGTTGAATTAGAGCAAAATTATAATATGAAAGAAAATGCAACAGTTAACATTTGTGGGTAATAATTCAATCCTATGAAGTAGAAACTGAGATCAGAAAGTCTGGGGTCAGATACGTGTGTGCTGAAATCCAACTGTGAACCTACTCCAACGAAAACTCCAGAAACCAGCTGACCAAATCATAAAGGAGAGCCATTTGTCTGTCAGCAGCGTTCCCGGGATGGGCTGGCTTAGATATTTTTTCCCCAAAAAAAAATCTCCTTCAAAGAAAATCATCGGAGTGGAATTCAAGGGCAGCGGTAAGTAAAACAAGTGGCGGTCTGTTCTCCGGAGAGGACAACAGAAGTGATGGCCGTCTGGAAGCAGGATTAATCTGCCGTAGAGGCAAGCCTCACCACCAACAGCCCAGATCTCAGGGCCCACGTCGAGGCGCGAGACGGATAATCTGCCAGGGAGCTGGGGAGGATTCCCAGGAGCGCTACGCTTTACCGCCACGGGAGCTGCCAACTTCATCCCGAGCCGCTTTTACACCATCAGTCACCTTGTCACTGCAAACTGTGCGTGCGGTATTAAAGGCGGGGCCATAAGGGGGGCCTGGAGCCCTCGGAGAGCTTATGGCATGCCAAAAGAGCAGAGCAACTGGGTCATGGCACCTATAAGATCCAGAATCCTGAATATTAGTACTAAATATTAGCTTATTACCAGGCCTATATGTCAACGAGAACTCGGAATGGAGATCCGGCTACTTCTGATTCGTGGACTAACCTCACCCAGTCATAGCAGCACTTCAACAGTATGTGTCAAAGTGCTCAGCCAATCAGAATGAAAAATGTTGACCATGCGTCGATTTGTTGATTCTTTGCTGGCTTAATCATTTATTAAAAAAAAAACCCCTGAGAAATAAATGTAAACTGTTTTCAATTGCTTCATTTTCAGCTGTAAAATTGTTTAATTAATTTGTTGGTGGTGGGGGGGAGGTGATAATTAGCAATCACAGCTGTTTTTGGTAATCGCTAGGTAAATACAGGTGTATGTTTGACTCTAGAGAGACCCCACGCCTGGCTGCTTGTTTTGTGCTCTGCGTGCGCTGATTTTATAAAAATGCATCAAGTTTTGATAATTTTCCGTCGCATGAGGAAACATACTTGTACAGTCTAGTATGTGATGTCAGATAGAAGAGTATAGTGAAAAGCAGTTTCCTACAATAGTCCAAATCTAAAGAACCAATAAACTTCCTGGCCTCTTATCGCTATCCCCGTGCATTATTTCTGTACTCTTGCCGATGTTTTGTGTTTTTCCTAAGGCTGGGCCTGGCCTACAGTCTGTTTAATGTCCCAAGATGGCTGTAATGCATAGTCAGACCTTCGCTCTGACCTAGGAATCTTGAAAAAAAATCAGTGGGTTGGGACTCAGAAGGTTGTCGGTTTAAACCCCTTGGTTGGCAGAGTGATGCCACCAATGGCCCTTAACCCCAATCGCCCCAGGGACTGGCTGACCCTACTGTCTCCTCTGTGCTAGTTTCATGAGGTGGCCTCCTGGGATGCTTTTCCAGCTGTCCTGAAGGAGGTCCCACATATGCTGAGCACTCATTGGCCACATTTCCTTCACTCTCTGATCAAACTCCTCCAAAACCATTTCTACTGGGTTTAAGTCAGGTGGCCAGGTCATGTGATGCGCCGCTCTGTCACTCTCCACTGTAGATGTCTTGGCGTGTCCAAACTTTTGACCAATACTATATATAACAGTTGAACTTCAGTACAACCCCCCCTCTATTAGAAGCCTTTCCATGGTTCCTCAGAATATGAAGGTAAATTCGTGTCAGGCCTGGCAAACCATATGAAACAACATAGAAAATAACAACATTGGCTTAACAGAAGGGGGCGCTGTTGCCTGGTTGCTTCTACCACTTGAGGAGGTGAGCATCAGATGAAACAGGGTGAGATTTAATGCAGTGTAAGGAACAGCTGAAGGTGATAATCGCTTCCTGGCCCAACGGGGCAGTCCAAATTAATGCATAATAGGCAAACATATCACTTCTGCTCTTTTCGAAAAGGCAGATCTACCGTACTTACGGCAATGCTGTCATGCAGTATCTGTGAAGGGTATTTTAGAAAGAAAAACGTGCTTGTTTTCAATGAGGTTGAAAGAGCCTAAAGCTTTGCAAAACTGTTACTCTTTCTGGGGGTTTATTCACCCATTCATCCATTATGACTTTTTTAATAAGAGAGTCTGGAGTCGATGCAGGAATCACAGGGACGGGGCTGGGGACCCCCTGCATAGGAAGCCAGCTCACTGCACGGCCTAACAGGAAAGCCTGGCCTTTCTTACCTCTTCAGAAAGCTAAGTGACAGGTTTTATTCATAAGGAAGATCCTTCACTATTGGAACATTAAGTACGAAATGGCAATGTATATATTAATCTATAGTCACATGTGACATACATTATTTTGTTTGATGTAGGTGGAATAAAGTACGAGAACAGTGCTGAGGAAAATCTGCAGGACTTAGCTCTGCATTCTCTGCCTGGAATAGAAACACTACAAAATTAATTTGAAACAGTTAAGGTCATGGAGGCCATGTTTGCTTTGAAATTCCTATTTTATTGTTGCGTTGTTTTGTTTTGTTTTGTTTTGGGGGCATTGTTCGCTATAAACATATCCTCCTCCTTCACTAGCAATATGATTGGCTGATTGGCCTACTAATTCCATAAACGTGAATGATAAATTACGATGCACGTTATTGCTTTCTTAAATTATTATCCATATGATCGTGAGACATAATTCCTCTTGGTGTTATGCCCTCGTGTTGAACAAGACGGATGGCAGACTAAGTTGTGTCATCAGATGTGATTCTAATTACACTATATAGAATGATAATATAGCTAATCTGTCCAGCAGGCGAATAATGGATTTGCAGTCAATGGCTGCTGTATTTTAAGGACGAGCTTCCAAGGTGGATTTAATGATTGCCTGCAAACAAAGGAACTGACTCCGGGAGTCTTGGGTGTGAGACGGGTATTTGGCTCCTTTCCTGTGCTTGTCTCAGCACTTAAGCCACTCACTGCAACGTTCTCTAGCAATACACAAAGCACTCAGAGCAGTCAATCTAGAGGGCTCCAACGCCGAGCAGCTAAGAAGGATTCCTTCCACTTTCTTGACGGATTTTTCACCTGTACCGATGATCAGAAGGTCGCCGGTTCGAGTCCCAGCCTTGGCAGAATAGTCAAATGGACTTGGGCCCCTGAGCAAGACCCTTAATTCCCAGCTCCAGGGGTGCTACATGTTGACCCTGCGCTGTGACCCCCAAGCTCGCTGTCATCTGTATGTGTGTCTCACTGAGAGCAAGATGGGGTAGGCGAGGCGAACAGGGAATTTCCCCACAGTGATAAACAAAGTATCATTCAATTAAAAACAAAAACATGTATTATTATTATTATTATTATAGTTGTTGTTGCTGTTGTTAACTTTACATGGGTGTGTTGTAATACATTGCTGTATCATTTATACAGAATAATTGAGAAACGGAGAAGGAAAGACATAGAAATGAAAGAAAGGAAGCAGATGACAATGGCAGGGGGGAGAACCAAAAACTCCCAAGTATTATTATCATTAATATTAGGTAACACTTTATTATGCATTCATAGAACATTCAGTACACCTTCATAATGCATTCATAAGCAGCATGCAAGTACACCTTAACATCCTAACATCCCTTAACAGCTTTAATATACATTAATAACAAACATTACATGATTATACAATTCTAATGTTTGTTATTATATAACGTTTGTTATTAATGTGTATTACAGCTGTTAAGGGATTTTAGGATGTTAAGGTATACATACATGATGTTTATGAATGTTTTATGAATACTTAATGAATACATTATGACGGTGCACTGAATGTTTTATGAATGCAATATAAAAACTTTATGAAGATGCAGTTAACGTAAAGCGTTACCTATTATTATTATTATTATTATTATTATTATTATTATTCCAGTGGCCCTGCAATTGGATAAGGGCTTGAATATCGGTATCATAGAATCCACACTTTATTTTGCCCCAAGAGACATGCAGGCAGGTTCTAATGTAAGCAGTACTGGAGCAGGGGCAACCTTAGGGCTTCATATATTACCTGAGGAGATCACAGAGACCCATATTACATTACATCCATCATGACAAAGTACACCAGATGAGAAGACACAGGTCCAAACTGTAAATATGGCATCTCCCTCTGCCAGGCTGTGAAACTAGGAGGCAGGGAATTGGCGTGGGAAGGGAGGGGGGCGGGGGGCATGCAGCCCACGTCAGGGGATAGGAGATTTACCGAAAGATGGACTGGCACTGATCTCTGGAAGAGAGGACAGATAGCACAGGGCCTATTTACTCTTTTTAATTGAAAATGTCTGTCATAGCAAACAGCCTTGTCAGCTTCCACCACGGCACTAATCACTTTGGCTCCACTATAAACCATCTCCCAAGGTGTAGGAAGTGTACAGTGCCGAGAGTGATTGTTTAGCGTTTGCGTACACAGAACACAACATGAGACAAGATTAAAAAAATATATAATGATAATAAAAATATAACTGATAACTGATACAATAGAGATCAAGTGCTGAACGGCATCATTTTCTTGCAGCCACTGGCAAGGTCCTGACACTACACATCACACACTCATGTAATTACAGAACAGAAGCACTGAGAGAACCCAGGCGGATCTAGTCCCAGAAAGAGGTGTCTTTACCCAGAGTGCTGCAGCGAATACTAACCTGTTGTACAAATAGTGGACCACGGAAACGGGGGGGCAGGAAGGCCCATGCCAGGGTGACATTTGGAGCATCATCACTTGATGCAGTGATGGACAATCACAAAACAATTACCTACAAATAATGTAATGCAAACTGATAAAACTTCAACAGCGTGAATTATGTTTTTTTTTTTTTGTTTTTTTTTAACAAGTGGACATGATTGGATAAATGCTTGGAAAATGAGTGGATGTCAGTATCATAATATCCACACTTCATTACATTTACATTTAATTTATTTAATGAACGCTTTTGTCCAAAGTGACGTACAAGTGAGGCAAATAATGTCATGGCTTGAGGGACGAAGGACTTGAGGGCAGGTGTTGTAGCAGAACAAATGGAGTTTATTTTGAAACAAAGTATGGAACAGAGTATGGAAATTAACTGGACTGCGAGGGATCAAAACGAGAGAACTGGAACATAGGATGGGCACAGGCAACAGGAGGGTTCGACGTAAATGACAGGACTGGGGAAAACAGGACTGGAATGCACATATATACCAAACCGATGAGGGAGGTGATGAGAGGCAGCTGGTAGTGATTAACACAAGGGCTGAAACGAGAGGTAAGACAAATGAGTAACAGGAGTGGATTGTTAGGGTCACAATAGGAAGGAGGCAGGAGGGGCAGGTGGATGTGGCGGGTGGGATGTGACAAATAGCACATTAATATACATGCTGCCAATGAGCTGACTAGGCATAAATGCCGCTACACTGAACTTCCAATGAACGCTTAGCAAATTCTTTACAAATAATGTAATGCAAACCTTCAAAACGTTTTTAATAAGAGCCTAAATTACCTGCAAGCTTTTTAAATATTAGATTAGATTTGTTTTTATTTATTTTTAAACAAAAGCCTATATCTGCAAAAGCAGACAAGAGGACATGACCTTATGCCCCCCAACCTCATGCTCTCTATGGTCCGTGGTACATGCACTGTAATCTCTCTAAGTCTCACTGCAAAGACTGCATATCTGCAGCTACTACTGCTACCAATAATAACGACAGGTTTTTTTACAGTGTAGCACCAATCTCTCTGCTTGCCGCACTGTCCTGATACTCCCAAGAATGTGTGAGAAGTAATTTCATAGTAAATGGTACAATCTGGCTCTCTCAAGCACAGATGGGAATGGGGGGGGGGAAACAGGTGTTAACTTGGGAGGAAAGCTCATTGCCACGAGCCCAGGTAACAGACACTTACTGTTACAAGCGTAACGTGAGGGATCGATACTCCACACTGACACCGGCTGAGTCAGTATCATCTCTCTGAATATTTCCTGGTGTCCGCTGGGATTTCAAGCAAAAATTAAGTATATCACCATATGGCCTAAAGTATCACCCACTGTAAAGTCACAGCGCCGGCCTGACCGTGGGGGCGAGTTTCCTTGATCTGAGTTGACAGAAACACGATGTTTAGCCCTTAGCTAAGGCTCATCGCTGCCAACTTGGATCGTGTGTTTGTCAACCTGGAGCCCAATTCGTGGGACACTGCATGTGCCCCATCAAGTTTTAAACATTCACACCATTTTTGTTCACGCTGTATATGCTGATTATATAAAGTCCCCAGACCTCTCAAAAAGCTTACACTTGTCTCTGCAGCCTCTGCACCTCTGAAACCGATACGCTGAAATATGCAGGAGTTCGGCTCAGACGACGGGTTAATGGCCATGTCTGATGGCACCAATCGCGACGCCGGTGACTGACGCTTACGGATTCATGGACGCATTTTATTTCAATCACTGCTTGCTCTTAAGCTGGGCGATATAATTGCATTACATTTCCATGGGGAAAGCAATCACAAGGAATCACATCCCGCTGAAATAAGCTGCTCCGGAATCTGATCTCATATCTGATTAGCAGCCGCGGTTTGGTTCCTGCACTCCTGATGGGTTTAATGTGTCATAACATTAACAGAAGGAAAGAGCAGAAGAAAACTGATTTTTTTTTCTTCTTTTAAATATAGTGCTTGCAATCCTCTCGAAAAAGGCCACATCCATAACTAACGTTATCGTTCAGGTGCTATCGAGGACAATGCTTGAGAGCACTCGTGACAGACAGAACTCTAGAATCAGGTGCTCAGGGTAGGATTTAGTCTTTTTGACAAGAAGTCTCACAAATGATTGGGCTCTGCCAACATTCAGCTAGTTCTGCTCCTGCGTGATAAAGATACAGAGGGTTTTGAACTACGGCTCAGCCCCTACAAACATATTACAGACACCCTGCAAAAGCATTCACATATTTAAATTATTTTTACAGTTAACGGTGAAACAGAATGCTACAGTGGCAGTTTTCGTATCGGTCTTGAGGGGTGGGGGCAGCTGACGCGAGGTCACGGCAAGGTTAATAATGACGCATCGGTTTTTAAGGCTGAGAAGGTGACCGGCTGCTGGGTGAAAGGACTCAAGCAGCCGGGGACTCTTATGTGTCGCGGCGGCGAACAAATCAATCCGCAGTGGAATGGCATTCTCGCGTCTACATGCAGCGTGCTTTATAGCGGTCATAACTACAGCAGAGAGCCCGAGGTCCCCTGCATTATGAAATCTATATATCAGAATTCTTATCCATCAAAAACATAAACAATTACAGTGACAGCAATAGCAGCAACACAATGACGTTGCCGTCTTTGAGAGGATATATCCCACGTGCCGTGAATGATCCCTCGCATAGCTCCAGTGAAATTTAGCAAGGGCGTAGCTTTGGGGTGGGGGTCGGGGTGGGGGGGTTGTTGAGACAGGGCTGGTCAATCCTACGGGTGGCATAGGTGGCTGCTTAGGGCGGCAGCTTCTGGAGGGGCGCTGACTTGCCAGGTGATGCTCACCCGGGGGGCCACATTTGGCAGGAGCAGTACTGGGTTGAGGTCTCCACCCATTAAGGAGGGTTCAGGGATATTTCCCCCCATCCCCCGGAGATGTTTTTTTTTTTGTTTGTTTTTGTTTTGAAAAAGCAGTTCAATGACTGTTTCACATCAATTGTAAGGGGATGACATATAGCAAACCAACATACATATCCCAGTTAGTGGTTGTATTGGGTGGTTTTGAGTATTGGAACGGTTACAACCCCCCCCCCCCCCCCATCCTCCCATAATGTAAATGCATAAAATTTAGGCTATAGTTTAACAGGGATTCCAAGCAGCATTTTTTTTTCCTAAATTGTGTCCCATCAGTACTACTCATTCACCCACTCATGCACACTTCCTTTTATCAATACTGTAATCACCAGTGTTTGATTTGTATCCAATTCTCATAGTATGTGACATTAACCATAGGCTTAATGGATAATCTGAATAACTACAATTAATCAAACTCCTTTCTGAATAATGACCTCAAGTGCAATTACTTAAGTATGCCACCAAAATGATCGTGAACATCTGTTGTGGTTTGATCGTTTAATCACTTGTGAGAATTACTTAGCGAATAGCTGCAATACTCAGCATATTTCTTTTTTAGTATTACAGCAGGTGAAACACCGGGCTGAATTTAAATTCAACAAAACAGAAGGGACAAAATGTCACTGTCTATTAAAACTTTTTTCCCTACTTTCTCTTCATTCATATGAGGAATAATGCTTAGGGTCTCAGTCCTCTACATGCCCAAGATGAAACATAAGGGCTCTGATTCATCAAAACCGAGATCTGCATTTCAGAGTTTATGTTAATGACATGTCTGAGTAACCACATTCACTTTCTCAGAATGCTCTTTTGCCTTTGCTAAAAGACAGATGTGTCTTATAATTTCTGTTGATTTTTCTTCTTTAAGATTCATTTCTCGGGTTTATTTGAGCAGTAAATAGATAAGGAAAAAAATATGAAAAAACCTCAAAAAAAAAAAAAAAAAACATTCATGGAGGTCATGTCAGTTGCAAACAGATAATTTGCATTTTAAAAACACCAAACTACAAGGCCATCTGCAATAAGATCATATCAATGTCCCACCTCACAGAAATGAGAAAAAAGAAATTGTTTCTGATTGTTCAGTTAGAAACTGAGTGATATTAGTTGGCAGTTTTTTCTGAAGCAGTGCAGGTTTAATATTAACTTAGAGAGCTTTGAGCCAATGAGCAACTGTGTGGTTTTTTGTTTTTTTTTTTGCTTTGGAAAGTCCAAACTCCTTTCAGCGCCGTGTTGCTAAGGGCGGCAGGGCGGCCTTGTTCATCAGTAGCAATTTCACTTTCGCTTTCAATTCATGACCTTGTTCAATCACGCCAAATAAGGTCACGTTATCACACGACAAGGGAAGGTAACGGTGTTTTATTTTAGACGGTCCCTTGTCAGGGACATACAGGAGTGCGGGGGGGTGGGGACAACAAAAGGCCATTGTGGCAAATAAACAAACAAAAAAGGCAGTTTCAGTGGGGAGCGACGAAACACAACTACAGTTTCACACAACAGACAAAAATCACGGTCATGTGACCCCTCCCTCCCCCCACACAGACACACCCCTTCACCTTAATTACTGTTAAATAACGGAATTCACCTTCATTTTATCATCCGGTCTATAAAAACATCATTTAATCTACATCACATAGCTACTGATGCAGGACGGAGACACCCTGATGTACAGAGTAAGATACTGAACATTATTCCCCTTTATGCAGAGTCTGCGGCTTCATTTAATTGCTTCCTTCATATTACATTGCGAGGGTACATTTTTTTGGGAGTAATTTAATCACTCGGAAAATGGAAAGCAAATCGTTCCCCTTCACTGGTCTGATTCCGTTGTATCGCTTGTTATTAACTTGATATGAACTAGCTTTCAAGCACAGCTGCAAGTCATCTTCTGTGTAGCCTGCAGTGGAGCATGCTTATTGTTTTAAGAGACTGATAATGTACATTTAATGAAGAGGAACTAGTGCCTTTGTTCCTTATATATTCAATGTAGGCTCTCCAACACTGTCCTGATAGCTTCTCCTAGCTAACAACCTACCTACAACCTCTGTTTGACGTCAGATTTAAAATGATGGTTATCTGATTTAGTATATGGGTTAGACTCTTCTGCCAGGCACGTGTGAGGGAATTTGTCATCTTCTCTATGATTTTTTTTTTTTTTAATTCTTCTATTTCCAAATCATCACAGGCCATTAAATCGCAAACTAACTATCTTTGCTAATATCGTCTAGCACGCCAACAATGACAAGTTAATTTATCAAACTGAACAACATATCGGAGTGGGGATATTTTGTACAATAATGGAACCAACTGCATGTCAAAAAGTGCTTTGAGCAGATTGTGAGCGACGGCATCGAAAGATTTGTTTAGTCATTTGTGGTCTACCTTCTATTTCCTTGCAGTACGTCATCAGCAGTGTGAAGGGGATTTCAGCCCTCGATTTGTGCATGCTCCAAAAAGTAATACACACTGGCTTTGTTTTTCGGTACGGTTAACCCCATTGACCACAGCCTTGCAAATATCGATCTTCTTCCAAAGCCCTTTTCATTTTGCTAAATAACCTGTTAAACAACAGAGAGCCCGATGCGTTAAAGGGCATTGTTGACTCCGCTTCTTTCGAATAAGCACTGCAATTAAATTGACCCGTCAAGTGAGGAAGCCAGAGAATATGCCAGCCCTTTTCCTCTTGTGTAAGTCACATAAAGGCCTGCAAAGTTAACTCTCAGACATCTCGCTCCCATAGCTTGTACTACCATCCGTGTGTGGTATACAAACATACATCAACCTGGAACTTGATTATTATTTGATCCAATTATCTTGTGTTACATATCTAACCGTTACATAATGTAACTGATAGTATTATTAAAGGGCAACACTTTACATTAACGGCACCTTCATAATGCTTTTACATTGCATTCATAAAACCTTAAGTGCACCTTAAGTGCATAATGTATTCATTACTGTAAGTATTCATAGAACATTCATAAACATCGTGTACGTATACTTTAACATCCTAACATCCCTTAACAGCTGTAATACATGTTAATAACAAACATTATAATTTGTATAATCATGTAATGTTTGTTATTAATGTATATTAAAGCTGTTAAGAGATGTTAGGATGTTAAGGTGTACTTGCATGCTGCTTATGAATGTTCTATGAATGCATTATGAAGGTGCACTTAATGTAAAGTATTACCAATTAAAGGTTAGGGTGTGTACACTAAGTGTGTCCACGCAATTCATAAAGGTAAGGAGCATGCAGTGATTTCAGTGTGTTGCTGCACCCACCACACAACAAACCACCTCAGGGATGAGAACCTGAGTGCAGCCGTGCTGCGGGTGATACCTCAGCACCACACCAGTCCAAATGGACCAGTGTGAGTTTTTTTCCAGTGGCAGGAGTTTTGCTCTAAATTACTTAATATATAAGTATATATACAGTATAAATATAAATGATACATATTACAAATAAATGTGTTACTGAAGACGTCTTTGTTGGTATTAAATAAAATATTTATTTTAAGTCGCAGTCAAAATTGCTGAGAATTGTTTTCTAATGGTTTATTTGCTTTGTGTTCAGATTGGTTAATTCTGTTTTGGAGACTTCAGAAAAAATCTGATTAATTTACCCGAACTGACAAACCTAATCGTTTGTTTTTATCAGATGCTATGCCTGTCTTTAGTAAATTACATTAATATGCATTTGCGCATTTGAGGTTTAGGAAACATTTTTAAAAAGCCCCTTTTTGCTGTATTTACAATACTCAAGGTGGCCAATCTTCACCCTATTTTGTAAGCACGTCAATATCAGATACAAAAAAAAACGTCTTCTCTCTCAGCTTTGACAACTCTAGCCCCTGCACTGGTCAGCCAGCCATGAAATTAGCTCTGGTTGACGAGCAGTGAATCACCTGGGCGTGGCTGTGAGACACCTGGCCAGGAGAGAAGGACAAGGCCTGAGGTAGGAGATGAAAGCTTCGGCAGGCCCCACATAGCGCAAGTCACGCAAAGTTCATCTTCACAATGCTTTCTGATGAGGCAAATTGAAATGTACTGCGGCCAAACACGGCCGTGGGAGAGCTGCAGTCCTCATTCTGCATCTCGTTCACAGCTGACAGCCCCAAATCCGCTCCAGCTTCAAAATGCAGCTTTGTCTAGCTATTAGCGTATTCCGCTAATAGAACTGCAGACTTCGGACTTCTCTTTGTTTATCTATTAGCATATTCCGCTAACAGAACTGTAGACCTAATTCTGTGTCTGGTTCACCACTGACAGCCGCAAATCCTCTCCGTCTTGAAAATGCAGCTTTGTTTTCTCTCCGTTTAGCTATTAGTGCATTCCGCTCACCCCAAATCCATAATACTTGGACCCTGGGTATGAGGAGGGAGAGATTCACTCGCAAGCCTCCTTGACTGACATTTACATAAACAACGCACTGCAGCCCGCACTGCCGCCTGACGGATCGCCGTGTCCGCCGCTGCTGACGCACCATGAATAACTGCTGTAAAACAGCGTCGCTGCGATCACTAAATCCACCCAGAATTATGCAGATCTAGAAAGCTAGCTATATAATGTCATATCATTTTATTACACTGGGGAGAAAGGACAGCCGACAAGCCTGCTGGCAACGAGTGCTGAAGTACAGCTAAGCACGTGTAAACCCTTTTTTATAGGATAAGCATGAGAAAACAGACAAGAAAGACACTGATGTAAACACACGTAAGTGCACTTGCACACACTGCGGTAAATACCGTCTTATACGTTGTTATTTGCTGATGTCCAAAAGCAAATGCTAGCAGTCACGTTTGTTAGCCAGAGATTTCCGCCTTCCACAGAGAGGTCTCAGTGGGGAATGTGTGACTTAGCGACTTAGCGGTTTAGCGACAGACGTTACATAGGATCAGTGCCCATAACAGAACCATAGCCTAGCCAAGTACCACAGGATTCAGTCAAGGGGAAGATTGTGTGCATTTGTGAGTATTTATACATATGTGAGAGAGTATACCTGTAAAACAGACACGATGGAGGCACTTCTGTCCTCACCCAATGAGGTGACCATCTCCCCGATTCACCAAGAGCTTTCAACACACATGTAGTCCAAAACGAGATTTTAATTAGCAGCAATTATGGGGAGTGATGAAATACAGGTGACAGCCATTAATCAGAAGCGCTCCATCGTTAAATGACAAACTTCTCGGCCAGCTGTTCCTGCAGTGTGGTACGGTACACTGCGGCTTCCTTTCTTAAGTCTGACAGCAAGCTGCTCCAGGAGAAGACACAAAAGCAGAAGAATCGCAGAACAGCGGAGAATGTAAAAGCAGTTTTGTTCACCCTGTCGTCTTCATTTGGCTTTTTAATGCCCAAGCATTGGCAAAAATATTATGTAGTGGTAACTGGCAGTGAATCTTCAGTATGCACCTACTCTACATCACACTGAGAAGCTTATTCTGTCTAAAGAGAGGTTTTCTTTGTTCTTAGTTAGACTGCATACCAGCTATTTTCCATCTGCGGTCTCATGCTATCAGGACTGACTGTCTTTAATGACAGCCCCAAGGAATCCTAAGCTCACTATATTTTGGATGCAACTGTCTGTGTAAGAGACAGATTAAGTATTCTATTTACCAGTCTGCATATCCTGATTTAACTTTTTTTTTTTAAGCAGAACTGTTGCCATAGCAATTCAAAGTTCTCTTTCCAAAGTGGTGGCACTATAAAATGTGGCACAATATGAGAATAATAATTTACACATCTAGCTACCAAAATATATCCTGCATCCCCTTTTCATATGAAGCTATGACATCACAAGTTATTCTGTGAGCTTCTGGACGTGTCATGCAGTTTTTATGAGCAGCAGAGAATACGCCACCCAGCGACGTCACCGGGTCTGAACACGTTCCGTATAGCTATGCACTAGGTCCACGATTACAGGGGACGTGCTGGTGTGCTCATCGAACTATAAGCTGATGTTTTATTTAACTGCACATACTTAGTAAGTCGCTAAGTCCTCTCAAAAGCCATGCCAGACAGGGCCTCCTCTTACACGGAGAATGGAGAAAGTAATCTCAGGATACATAATTTCACTAAAGATGTGGGACAAATGTTCAAACTATCAACCTAAATGGCTTTTACGTAAAACTGTCTGTCGTTAATTACAGAGTCTTATAGATTAATTCTCTTGTAGATGTGCAAAAGACATTCAACAAATCATCAAATACATATGTGTTTAACTGCAGGTACATTTGGGGGGGCTGCCTTTTGGATGGGTGAGTCCTGAATTCCCTTTTTATGGAGGGGACCCCCCCCAGTTAAGCACCTGTCCCTCGAAATGCCTCAGCTGTAGACATGAGGCAACCAAATTTACTTCTTATCAACAACCTTGAAACTTGTTACTGAGTAGCATGCAAACAAAGAACTACCAGAAAAACTATTACCACTCGTTACTGGTAAGCTCACTGGAAGCTCAACCTAGCAACACTGGCACCCAAACTGGTTCCTTGTCAGCTGTAAGCTTGTGATGTGTCACCCACCTCACTAGTATGTCACTTTGGACAAAGGTGTCAGCTAGATAAATACATGTAAATATTATCGTGAAATGCTGTAGTCTAATTCAGGGGGGACCGACCCCTGGACGCAGCTGTATTTCACATGCCCCCCCGGCTATTTCCCACTGTATTGGCTCAATCTGACAGCTGTGTCTTTGGTCAGTCAGGCCTCAGTCAAAACGTAATAATATTGCGAGTACTACTGCGTTTTTTTTTTTTTTTTTCACTGCGAGGAGCCGGCTGTGAACCAGATTACCGCCATTCTCTAAAAGAAAGTCAGGATGTTTACCGGTCTGACACCAGCCAACAAAGCCAAAGGATGCCTCATTGGCGTCAAAAGCAGAAACTGGCAGTGTTTTTCACACTCAGGAGCTGCCAATATCGCTATAAGAGGGAGGGGGTAAAAGCACTTTGATACTTCCCAGTGCCCCCTGTTCATTACGGCTGAGGAAAGCAGGCACCTGCAGTCTGCGTGCAGCGCACGTGTGAGGCCGTACTTCATAAGTCAAGAACCCCCATCCAATTCACCCCCAATAGGATTTTTTTTCACACTTTAATCAAGAATTATTCATCTAGGGGAACCTGAGATACTGTAATTACCGAAACCTTGAGGAAGTTTGAGCTGAAAGTCCCCATCCTGAGGAGAGGTCCCCCGCAGGCCACGATCGGATGGAAGGAGAATAACCGAATGAGTCAGCTTCCAGCAGACGCTTACAAACTAGCTAAGGAGTTTGGCACAGGATGAACCCAGAGCAAAGACATTAAACAAATAACTAAATCACTTAACGTCTCTGAGTTACTTTCTTCAGAGAATTCTTCCGTGTTTCTCCCTGACATGCAAAAACAACGGCCGCTAATAAATATTAGCGACATTAGCATATTTACCATTTTATAAACATTCGTAATCCCATAAGGCGGCTCTGCAAAAAGACTTTACAGGACTTGGAGAGTAAAGTGTAATATGCATATTTTATTTGGCAAGTGTCGACGTATTACAACTCCTAGGTTTTATAATTAATGGATTCCATGAAGAACCCAATGTCATTTGTGTGTGTGTG
>JAODJU010000014.1:10937349-10954849 GCA_026776725.1 Gnathonemus echidnorhynchus
GGGGGAGTCTTCCGCTGTCTGAGGTGACCCCTTTTTGAAGCTTCCTCCAATTTCCACCTGGTAACGCTTTTACAAATAGCACGCTCCAGGCTCAGATACAGACCGAACGATAACATTACAGCAATGAAATGTACCTTCGCTACCTCCAATCAGATTGTGTAACCCTGATGAACTGCTCCTTATTCGCCCTAATTCATCACTCACAGACGGCCCACGGGGCGGCACCCGCCCTGGAGAGCCTAACC
Organism: Gnathonemus echidnorhynchus; assembly: GCA_026776725.1. NCBI lineage: Eukaryota > Metazoa > Chordata > Actinopteri > Osteoglossiformes > Mormyridae > Gnathonemus > Gnathonemus echidnorhynchus. Next base: position 10,937,595 of record JAODJU010000014.1, read on the forward strand.
TTACACCCAAGTCACAAATAAAACATGATATACCTGCGACAGATGACTTATCCGTTCTAGAGAAATGCTGAATTTTCCTAGTTATGCCAAATTACACATTTGCACAACACAGGTAAATGCAACATTATAGAACACCGATTTCAGAAGTACAAAAACACAGCTGAACTTATGGGTACAGTGTCATTCCACATGGGGCTGTCTGTATGATTTCTTTTGACAAAAGTAACAGTAATGATAAGAATGCATAATGATAATGAAAACTGTCTGGTATATAAAATATCCAAATGGCTTTTTCAAAGCAGTTTTGTGGGGTGTCACATTTTCCCCTCTAATGAAGGGCTCCTTCGTTGCTTTATGGGACTTCAGTCCTGCTTCTAGGAGCCTGAAACGAACTGTCCTAGCAGTGCACTTCACACCTGCACTTAATGCTTCTTAATGTGTTAGGCATTAGAAAGTCACTTCCCCCTTTAACTGGCTGGTTACTGTTCCCAGTGTCTCCTGCTTCACTTTCTTCCTGTACTGTTGTCTTAGAAACTTTGAACCTGGAAGCAACCTGCTGCTCAGTGTATCCTTCAGCCAGTAGAACCACTATTAAACTAGGATTTAAAAATGCAGATTCGTTTAAAAATATAGAGTGGTCTCTAAATTTTTTCCATGGCTGTATATATTACAGTAAATAATTACATTCAGGCAGCAAGAGCCTCTGAATTAGTGTCCAAACCCAAGCTATAGTTTGTGCATGTGTGTATGCATGCACCTGTGTGTATTAGCCCTTGGCCTTTCCAATACCCACACGTAGACAGACAGAGAGTGTGGCAGAGAGGCAGACAGACAGACACACACACACACACACACACACGCAGACACACAGAGAAAGACAGACAGACAAAGACAGAGAGACAGACAAACACACACAGACAGACAGAGAGATAGGCAGAGAGACAGACACACACGCAGACAGACAGAGAGATAGGCAGAGAGACAGACACACACGCAGACAGACAGCGAGACAGACAGAGATTGACAGGCCGAAAGACACACACACAGACGCACACATAGAGAGACAGACAGGCAGGCAGACAGAGAGACAGGCAAACAAACACAAATACACACGTTTGTCTTCATATCTTTGTGGGGACCATTCATTTCTAAGGGGAAATCCCTAATCCCCACTATGACCCTAACCCTGAATTTAACCTTTACCCTGCCCTATCTGTACCCATACGTAAACAAACAAAATGCAGAACTTTGGGCATTTTTAGTTTTTTGATTGCATTCACAGATCTTTGTGAGGACCTGAAAAATGGTCCCCACAACGTCAAAATAACAGGTATTTATTACATTCTGGGGGGACATCTGGTCCCCACAATGTAATATAAACATAATACACACGCACACCACCTCAAAGCACTGCTGCTGCTCACAAACAGTCAGTTTTCCTTCTAAATCCAAATGAGCCCATGAAACCAAGGTCTCACCTTCCTCCAATGCTCATCCTGCTGTAGTCGTCTCAGGGGAGAGAACTGGAGAAAAAAAAAAAAAAAGAGCCAAACTTCAATAAACACGGTGACACATGAATTTCTTTCTTCATGCATATATATTTACAGAGTTCATGTCTAGCTAACACATTTTATAAACATTTTTATAAGCTAGAAAGGAAGGCTGTCAGAATGACAGCACTGTCACTGGCTCCGCCCAACTAATCTGTACCCCTCGCACACTCACCAACCTCTACACTATCTAGAACTACTGGATGAATTGACTGAAAAGGTGAGAGTTAATAAATATGTTTTTACCTGAATGCTGAGTCCTAGCTGTGTTATATAACTCAGAAACTACACCTATTCATTTACTGCACATCCCACTTACATGTCAATTTGCAGAATCTTTCCCCACCAATTAGGTGGTTACCACCGCTGGTTAGCTTAGATTAATGTTTCCCAACCCAGTCCTCGAGGAACCCCAGACAGTCCATGTTTTTGCTCTTTCCCAGCTCCCAGCCAATCAGGAACACCGAATATCCGGTACAGGTGCGCTGGGAGCTAAGAGGAAGCGAAAACGTGGACTGGGTTGGGAAACACTGCCTTAGATGGCTATTTTTTAATTGAAATATTGTATATTCTGTTTTTAGATGTCACCCAGCCATAATCCAGAGCTCTGGAGGGACCACAGCCAAAGTGCCCATGCTAATTGGCACACAAGCATCAGAACTGGACCTCGGAGCAATGGACAAAAGTTGACCAGGTCCAGTGAATCCGGGGCACATGTCAAGCATCTGCATTTGCCTTTGGACCAACAATTCCAATCCATAGCTACTATAAGCAGCTGAGATGGACGCAGTATGTGGCGAGACGCAGCGCTCCCATAACCACCATTAAAATTATCGGCAATTTGTACCATAGTAGCCCATCGGCTGGTTTATACCAGACAGGATAGCTTTCCTTCACATCTTGCATTGAAAATTCTTAGCCGCTCAGTACCCTTCTCCATTCTGGTCATAATGTAGTATACCGCAAGATAGTCAACATTATTCACTTTATGTGGGGGTTTTTATAATGCGTTGCCTCACCAAGGGGTGTGTGTGTGGGTGGGTGTGTATGTTTGTGGGTCAAATAGACATTGCATTGTGGGGACATTTGGTCCCCACAATGTAATAAAAACCTGTTATTTTGACATTGTGGGTATCGTTTTTTGGGCCCCACAAGAAGAAGTGCAATCACAAAACTAAAAATGTCAAAAGACTTGTATTTTGTTTGGTTACTTATGATTAAGGTTAGGGTTGGGTAGAGGTTAAGGATGTCATTGTTGGGATTAGAGTTTCCCCATAGAAATGAATGGATGGTCCCCACAAAGACGTGAGTACAAACCTGTGTTGTGTGTTTGTTTGTGTGCGTGTGTGTGTGTCTGTGTGCATGTACGCGTGTATGTGTGTATTTCAAAATACTGGTGTCTGTAAGCATATACCAGAAATATTAATAAATCTTAAATTAAAAAAACTGTGTAATTACAATCTCTTTAAAGCAAAAAGACAAATATGAGTTTATGCTGTATAAAAATGAGCGTTTATAGCACCATGGTAACTTTTCTCGGGCTATTTCCGCTAATTCCATTAGCAGATGCTGTTTTGCCCCTTACGAGCCTGTAGACTAATATTTTTGTAAATGATTAGGTGCTTATTGAACCAGCAGAGAGAAATATGCTTTGGGCTGTTACTACAAAATTAGTCAGTGATAAACATTCAGTTAAATTGGCTGCAGTGTAATTTTATTCACACAGGGAACAGATTCACAGCACATGAAACTTGGACTCACTAGAACAAACCAATAGACACTTATTAAATGGATTTCCCTAAATAAAGAACACCTTTTAGGATTGCTGTAATCAATTGATTATAGTATGAATAACTTTATAGCATACTAAAACACAGATAACACAGGATCCAGCCATTATAAATGTCTGTCAGAGATATATATCATACATAGTGCATATATATAATTTATAGTGAGGTGAAGAAAAGTTTTAACCTAAATAGTGAATCATTTAAAACAAAACAAAATAATTATAAGGCGTTGGTCTTTTTTTTTCTCCATATAATGCATTAACCAATAAAAAACACAAACTTGACTCTGCAAAGCCGTTGTTCATGAAAACTGAAGAAACCAGTATTTCCAAAACTGATTTGGAACTGATTAGTCCTGCATTTTAAGCAGTTTAAAAAATGAGAGCTACTCTAAAAGAATTCAAATTCATTAAATAATCCAGGTATATACTCTACTCATCTAAACAGACAAGTCACAAATATACAATATTCATCAATTGTATTTCTGCCTCGCAATTATAATTAGATTTGCTGCTCCCAGCTATTTTAGGTGTCCCCTTGAGAATTTTAAAGATGTAAAAGTTCCAGAATGCTCGCTCCACAGTTTTCTCATATTTTTCCCAGCGAGAGCGTGGGAAATGCACTCGTGCCCTGGCAGGACGTCAGGCCGAACAGCTCCAGAGACCCCTCAGAATCAGCACCTGGCTGGGGAGCTGCATTATTCAGAGGAGTGCACTCTCCAAATTGAAAAATTTATCATGGTGTAGAACTTTCGCTGTAATTATGTGGGTCATTCACAGAGGGATTACGAGAAGGACAATGGCAGAGGAAAAGACAACAGGAAGGCCAGCTATGCTTGCTCACAAATGCATAAAAGGACAAAAACAACGTCTAGCTATTACGGACTCATAACACCTTTACATTCTAAGCTCATCTTCAGCTCAGGGTTCTATTTTAATTTATTTGGGAAAATTGTCATTTATATTCAGTGATCATCGTCTAAGATGTTATCATCTGAGGTTACATAATTCAATCAAAAAATATAGCAATACAAAGCAAATAAATGATTTTTTTTCCAACGAAAGAATGAATTTACATAATAAGTAACTGGGAATTCCTTTCACAGGCAACCATAGTTCATTTCATAGCTTCGAAGCTCAGGAGACAATCAGACATATTTAGTCGTTCTCGTTTTGGACTAAAGCAATTACGGATGCAGAGTTTTCACCGTGCTCTGTCAAGAGGAAAATGAAGCAAGGCCTTTATCAGCACAAGGAGAAGACGAGCAACTCTGCTGCCCGCTGACCACAGTTTACCTCCAAGTCCATTAGCTCTGTACAATTTGTGTATTTAGCCCGGCATGGCGTGATAACTATAGATAAATTTAAAAAGACCTGCTTGCTATTAATGCAGGAGAATTTTTATCTAAAAATTTGAGAGGAAGGCTATGCGAAAGGCCAGCAAAACACACAAAAAATAAACACATTGTTTAATAAGCAATGTAGAAAGAATACTACTATTAATTTTTCTGTCTTCCAAGGATTTATCCAGGAAAGGTTTGCCAGCAGATGTGAAGCCCATTACAGGAAACATAAAGTGCAAGACTGTGCACATCCTGAACACTACAGGCAATAAGGACACTGATATTGCCAGGAAACATATAGTGTGAGACTGTGCACATCCTGAACACTACAGGCAATATGGACACTGATATTCCCAGCCATGCCTTTTGCTACAGGGGGAACATACAGTATCTGGAGGAAACCCACACTTGAGAAGGTACAAGCTCCGTACGCAAAGGGCTGGGGTAGAATTCGACCCCCATCCCAGGACATAAGACAGTGATAGTCGCTTCACCACCATACTGACCGTCAAAACAAAGCTTTTTGTCAGCGCATGAACTTACTCAGTAATACCAAGCGTGGAACTATAAGAGGTATGTGAGAGATCAAGGCCAACCGAGTGCAACCATTTCTACTCGCGCCGTCACTGAAATAGTTCTGTCTTCTCTCCCGATCACGTCCCCCTCCCTCCGGTCCTCCCCCGGACTCGGTTAGACCTGGGGACGTTTATCTAGTGGTGCCCGTCTCCGCTATCAGCACTGCTCACTACTGGGTCCAGCTGCCATTCCAGGTATTGCCTTTGAAGCGACCAAGGGGGAGGTAACGGGCCGGGAAGGCCACTGGAAACGCAGGCTGCCGCCTCTCACCTGTGCCCAGAGAACATGCTCTCTTCCCATGCCAACAGAGACGGCATGTGATGAGATGGGGATGGATCACCAGTCCCTCCTCCGCCATCTCGCAGGAGTCTCAGACTGCCGAGTGTTATGTCAGCAATGCACGCCGCAAATATCTCCAACACATACAGCTATCAGAATCTGGTGATGAATATTACCCAAATGGGACAAATGGAATGATAAATGACAAAGTCTGCTATTAAGATTGTTTTTAACAAGGGTTTGAACGACAAACATTTTAAGGTCTGTAAAGCAGGCAGCAGCTGATAGATGTGACTGGAATCCAGGTCCTAAACACCAATCTATTATGGCAACTGAGTTAATGTAACGTAGCAGCAAAGTACCTGAAGAGAGACCTCACGTACGAGCGACCTACATCCGATGCCGACGACGAACGCAGCGGTAATGATTCTGATAAGAGTTAGACCAGAGCTACAGTCACAACAAGCACCACGTCTCCTAAAAGAGCATTTTACTGGTTCCGTCGCGCGTGTGAGCACGACGCATACGTGTCACGTACAGGCCGCGACACACAGAAACTTCACGCTTTGGTCTCCGGCCCTCTCTGCAGTATATGCTGTCCTCAAAGGACGCTCCGCACTCTAGGTGAAACTGCACACTGCCATTTGGTGTCCTGAGGGGAAGTGGGACTCACTGCCTTCAATTTATTTCACATTATCTGCTGCGGATGATTCATGTAACCCAAGGTTCTATTTACCACTATATTCATAGTTTAGCTAAAGCTAATGTAAAGCGACATTCTCCACCAGAGATTCTATTATGTGCTTAATGTGCCTTACGCTTGTTGTCCTTGTTGTCATACCAACGGTGTATAAAACAATGTGTCAGCGATGAATTCAATGTATCAATCTATAATATAATATAATATAATATAATATAATATAATATAATATAATACACAATTTATTATTCCTGGATCACAGATACACAGTGTTGTATAAGTAAAGGCTTATTAAAAAATATATAAAAAATATTTTTGCTGGCTTTTTCAGTATAATGCATTTTTAATTATTACTGACCTCCATTATATACCGGTCAATCGGCCGTTATCAGTGATGTTTTGTTAATTTTTGGGTGCACTTGAGATTTCGCAAGATTTTGCAATGGCGAGGACAGCGCCAGGAGGGGGCAGAGGCAGAGTGTGCATTTGCGCTGCTTTACAGATAAAGAAGGACAAAGGCTGGGGTGAGCGGGAGACAGCAGGCAGCCGGCGAGTGGGGAAAATGGCGTTTGGCTGGAGGCACCATGTGACACAAGCCCAAATATGCAGGACCGAGTTCCTCGGGGGTAAAAGCGTTTATCTACAAAAATGTTTCACACTTTGCTGCAGATGTAAACACAAACTCAATCTGTTTCTCCCTACCACTTTGCCAAATAAAAAATGCCTAAAAGTGAAATTCTGCTTGATTGCTCACCATGGTAGTAACATAATGAGAAATAAATAAATCAATAAATAAATAACCCGCAGAAAACATTAGCTGGGGACATGCTAGCATTTACTGGACAAAATAACCATACCACATTGCTATGGCGCCACCTGCTGGCAAACAGCACTCACTGTGTTTTTTTTTTATTTTTTAATAAAATAACAATTATTTTCCATATATGCAAAATAATAAATTATTTGTTAGTTTAATAATTAATGACCTAGTTTATCTGTCACATTGGCAATATTAAGCCCTTTTGAGCTGGAACATGAGTGCGTAACATTATTTAAGTAGTTAAAAAATTAACTGCACAGTCTAAATATAAAAACAACCATTTTGTAAACCGGCTACGTGTAAATCATTTCACATTCAGAATGAATTCCTATTAATTTCACTGTTTCTCTGGTAATGTAAACGCACACTGCAAGTGCGTAACCAGAATTACTGCTTAACAATGTGAACTCATTTTGCAAAATGGAACAGCACTTCAAAGGCGCAGTGCTTATCTTTAGACATTATCTGAGTGACGCTTAGATAATAAATGATGAATCTCAGGTATGGGGACTGTAACATTAGAAGTGTTAAGAGGACGAATGCCCTTAAGGCTGAGCGCTGAGAAACAGCACCATCTGGTGGTCATATAGTAATTGACATGAAAAGCAACAAGACATATTGGAGTATTATTTTACTACAGAAAAAAAGAATACTTTTAAAATCACTCTATAGTAATTTAAATAATTATATATCCCACTGTATTTTGTCCCCCAGATCAAAAGAATCAATGATACCTGCACGAACAAGCTTGTTTCGTCAAGACTACCCAACAGCCCCTTTATTAGCATATGAACGGCGACATACTTATTCAGGTAACCATGCCCCGGGTACATTCCCATCCATCTTCCAGCCACTTATCCTGCTCAGAGTTGCAGGAGGGTCTGGAGACTGTCCCAGGCAGCACAGGGATCGAGGCTGGTATGCATACACAAAGACTCACATGCCAACGAGCGGTTTATAGATGCAAATGAAAACTACATGCTAACGTGCTAACTCAACACATGCACCGAAGGTGGGATTCAAAGCCTCACCACTAGAGGCGACAGTGCTACCCACTGAGCCAACATGCATCCACGGGGATACGCAAGTCCAACATAACGCACCGGTGAAACTCTATAATGATTTATGTACTCTCCTCTTAACATAAATTACGTTTATTTACTTATCAGCGGCACAGAAGACCCTTTTAATTTTGACACCAGTCTGATCAGCTAGCAGAGCATCATATGTACACAGGCTACATGTAAAGAGTCTGTTGAGAAACACAGTTATAAATAGTCTGCATCTCAGAAAACACAGAAACAGCTTCAACAAGAGCCTTCAATGTAATGCTGTTCTGGGGAATCAAACACTGGAAATGTATTTCTAAAGTGGGTGTTTGTGCATGGAAAATGCTAAAGGATGGAAATGAGTCATCTGAGCTTTATATACATATTAGTTACACAGAGAACAACTAAATGATGAAAAACTAATTATAAGCAACCATAATTGCCAACAGCACATTATTATTGTTGTTGTTTTATTGTTGTTGTTGTTATTATTATTATTATTATTATTATTATTATTATTAATGTTACTATTACTACTACAGATGCAATATATCATTCCACACATATTTGTCCCCTTTGATCTGATGGCTTTTCTTTGCCCTTGGAGAAAGTGTTTATTAAGCGGAGCCCAGTGAGAGTGAATACTAAGCTCTCCCACAGATACTGGGAGACTCCACTCCCAGTAGCCTCGCGCTAATGAGAATTCATTCTGCTGCCCCGCGGTTCTCTTTCATAAAAAATGTATCAGCCTTAAATACTGGCACCGCCGTGGCCCCGAGACAAGCTTATGCATTTAATTAAATTCATAAAATTATATTTCGATCCAAAACTAAAAGTTGCCTTGCAGCATGCCATTTATTTGCTAATTTGTCTGGCTTATTTACTTATAGTTCAAAGCATTTTAAAATGCTTGGAAGGAAAGAAAGCAGAGACATCTGTTAATCGCAGAGAACACCTCGGAAATACCAAATACCCTCGTGGTGCAAACGAAAGTAAGCAGGCAGACAACCCGTCCAAAACGCAGGCCTCAGCCCGGCCCGGACAGCGCGGCTCTGTCTTAATTCCGCACTCACCTCCGAATTTACTTGCTTATTGACTTGCTGGAGAAAGAAGATCGAATTTGGCTGTAGCGGAGCAGATGCAAGCTCTCAGTGCTTTTTTTGCGCTTTCTGTCATCTTCCAACACATACAACTGACGCCAGTAACAGGGTGCACAATTTCTACCACGAGCACGAAAGTCTAACATGCTGTTTATTCAGTGTACAGTACTTCACAGTAAACAGCCAAACCACAGCAAAATGACACCTGAAACAATGCTATTTATTATTAGACTTAACCAAATTAAGTACACTTTTTTGTAGCTAATAAACACTGATTTTTGACTGCAGATCATAAACAAACACTGATTTAGAGCATTGTTGCATGTTTGTGGAAGCATTCAGAGAGCTATTTAAAGCCATATAGTTAAATATTAAAAAAAAATTTTTTGCTATTCCTCATGGCCCCTCCCGCAATGTTGTCCCACTGTCATTAGTCTGTCAGTTTTTGTGCGTTTCCAGTAGCCTTCTGCTCCCGATACAGCAGACGCTACCTAAATGCTGCTCCCATAATGCCCTGCTGACAAACGCCTGCCATCTCAGCCTCCCCTCCATACGGGGGGGTAAATCGAGCATGAAGAGCCGCAGTGGGGTCGGGCAGAGACGCGGCTGTCTGTCTGCCCCCATTCCACCAACAGGGTCTTCAGAAAGCTGAGATCCTTGCTGACGCAGAACGGAACATCAGAGAAGGAAATGGAGATGAATGGTCCACACGGTCCCTTGGACCAGGGCAGGCATTGTGTCTCTGATATGCTCACTGTCATGCTTACATCGGTGTCCTTATATCCATCTAATTCAAGCTTATTATTTCTCATGAGGCTCCTGGCCGATCCACATCTGAAATGTGAGTTTGTCTCATCATGCCACAGAAATCCCCCCCTAAGACGGACTCCAGGCTGTAAGCCTAACTAACACAAGTTATGGAAACCCGTCGATCTAGTGCAAGAACTAGAAAGTATGTTTATTCAGTAGGTCAGACTCTTCATTCAGTGCATTCATTGTGGCATAAATCTAACCGAATTAGATAAAAGCACAGAAGATGAAATTCTGAAGCAGAGAGAACCAGTGTGAATCTGCACAGGGATGCCTTAATTTGGGTAGCGAATCACGTTCCGTTCCCTCTGGAGATAACCGCAGACCATGACGAATGCATGAAACAAAGGCCCACGCCTGAAAAAGGAGACTGACTTCTGTGTCTTTGTTTAAGTTTTACCTGTTATGTGCATTTCTCTGTTCATGTTATGCATGCGGCAGCAATGCCTGCCAGCAGCAGTCAGTGGGGACCTGCCCAATATTTCCAGTGACTGGTGATGGATGGGGATTTGAAAAGCCCATTAGCTCTTACTGCTCGTGTCATTTATAAATGACGGGCCAGTGCCGGGTCACCTGCTAACACTGGAATCAAATTCATCATTATGCTCACAGTTACCTGACAGTCGACGTTTCTTCCCTTTTTTTTGTCCCTAACTGTTTGTTGAGACGTCAGTCCACCCCAGACATGCTTCTGGTTATGTATCAAAGAGGCCTGATAGCCCTTTACACATCAAATGTGTGCATATATTATATGAAAGTACATATACTGTACTGTGCAAAAGTCTTAGGCAGTCAAAGAATGGCTAGATCTATTTATCTGGGTAGTAAGTGCATTTTTTCTTAGAAAACAAAGACTATTTCGCATGGGAATTTAGGCAAACGAACAATAACAATAAAAATTAACAAGAAATTCTACTTCACTGTTCTTCAAAAAGGATATTTTGTTGGATAGCTAGACAAACACAGCTTGGATCCCCAAAACCTGTTTGTTAAATTTCACCACCAGCTCACTTAATTAACTTAATTAGTTAAATAATGTGATGAAGTACCGATTGGATGGTTACTGCAAAAGGTGACTAAAATAAGAGGGGTGTTGAAATCAGGAACAGACTTTGAGAGACATAATATCATTTATCGATAGTTTTAGCATATAAACAGTCATATAATAGCCAATAGCATATAATATCATTGCTGTCCAATGAAAAATACACACACTATATGGACAAACGTATTGGGACACCTGGCCATTACACCTGCAGGAACTTTTATGACATCCCACTCTAAATCCATAGGCATCAGTATGGAGTTGGTCCCCACTTTGCAGCTATAACAGCTGCCACTCTTCTGGGAAGGCTTTCCACAAGATTTTGGAGTGTGTCTGTGGGAATTTTTGCCCATTCATCCAGAAGAGGATTTGTGAGGTCAGGCAGTGATATTGGATGCAAAGACCTGGCTCACAGTCGCCGTTCTAATTCATCCCAAAGGTGTTTGGTGGGGTTGAGGTCAGGGCACAGTCATGCTGGAACAAAAAAGGGCCTTCCCAAAAATGTTCCCACAAATTTCAGAGCATAAAATTGTCCAAAATGTCTTGGTTTGCTGCATTAAGAGTTCAATTCACTGGATCTAAGGAGCCTAGCCCAACCCCTGAAAAACAACCCCATACCATTATCCCTCCCTCCACCAAACTTTACAGTTGGCACAGTGCAGTCAGGCAGGTAACGTTCTCCTGGCATCTGCCAAACCTAGACTCATCCATCAGACTGCCAGACAGAGAATCGTGATTCGTCACTCCACAGAACCTGTTTCCAGTGCTCCAGAGCCCGGTGGCGCGTGCTATACACCAGTCCATCTGACGCTTGGCATTGTGTTTGGTGATGTGAGGCTTGCATGCAGTTGCTCGGCCATGGAAGCCAATTCCATGAAGGTCCTAAAGCACGATTTTTGTGCTGGGGTTAATGCCAGAAAAAGTTCGGAACTCTGCAGTCACTGGGTCAACAGCGCAATGGTGAATTTTACACACTATGCACCTCAGCACTTTGCTCTGTTACTTTACATGGTCTGGATCTTCATGGCAAACTTTCCGTTGTTCCTAAATGCTTCCACTTTGCAATAACACCACTTACAGTTGACCGTGGGATATCGAGCAGGGAAGAAATTTCACAAATTTCATATTTATTGCAAAGGTGGCATCCTAAAACAGTACCACACTTAAAGGCACTGAGCCCTTCAGAACGACCCATTGTCTCACATATGTTTGTAAACCTGACTGCATGGCTAGGTGCTTGATTTTATACACCTGTGGCAATGGGTCTGAATGAAACACCTGAATTCAGTGATTAAAAGGCGTGTCCCAATACTTTTGTCCATACAGTGTATCTCCAAAAAACCCATTATTTCTGGAGAATGAGAAAACACATTTTCTCAGAAACAACTTTATAAAACAAACCTAAAACAACACAAGACACCCTTAGCACCACAAACAGAACAATATCTTTACACAGCTGTCAGTGAACGGATGTTTTAGACTTATGTTGATGGGTATCAGCGAGGCAAATATATCAGTGTTAAGATACAAACAATTTCACTTTATATTCTCAATTAACGATGATGTTAGCCAGCTATCTAACTATATAAATTAAGCTATTAAAATTAGCTAAAGTAATACACGCAAATGACCATCATGAACACAAATGCAAACCATAGAACAAACAGTAAATGCTAGTTAAACAGATGACTTCATAAAACATCTCATTGGTCAATTAGATGCCAAACACTCTCAATAGACAGAGGATTGAGGATTGTTGTCTTGTCTACGAAACTGTTCTGATTTCTAGAAGCTCTTTAACATTTCTATTACAAATTTCCTACTACCTAGAAGTTCCATAAATAGAACAAAAAATGACAATGTGTTAGCTATTGACCAAATACAGCTCAGAATAATCAAAGATGCCTCGCTACCCTGAGTATTAATTAGCAGTCTTTTAATTGCCCTTGTGTTAACTTCCTCAACAGTCTCATGCATAAACAGAGGTAATCTTGCAGGTGCCCTAGGAATTAATGAAGAGGGTTTTTTTTTCCTGTTGTTGACAGGGGAACAGAAAAAGACACAAGACAATAAGCTACATTCACTATGTGTCTGACTCGGAGGTCATTCAGACCCACATCTTTCATCAGCTACAGTATAATGCTGCAACCTACCTTAACACACGTAAATAAATAAGTGAGACACCACGCTTTCTTCAGATCTGTAAATCGCTTAATGATCAGCATTCTGGCTTATAACCTTCACAATATCTGTTACCTAAAGGCTTCTGGGACAACAGCAGGCTTTGCAATGTTCGTGTAACTGAGCGCATTATACTGATATTCTGGCGGAAATGAAGAAGAGTGATGACCATCACAGCAAAGCTCACAAAACAACTGCCAGGGGCTTGTGGGAGTTTTACTTACATAAAAAATGTTCTGAGGGCAGAAGGAAAAATGACTGATTCAGAGAGATAATCAATTAGATTGTAGAGAAGGTGGGTCCTCCTCTAGTTGCTCAGACCCACCTCCTCTACAATCTCATTGATTATCTCTCTGAACCAGTCATCTTTCCTTCTGCCCTCAGAACATTTTTGTGTAAGTAAAACTCCCATGAGCCCGCCAGGTTTCTGTGGGCCAAACAAGAGACACAGACACACATCTCCAGGTTTCAGAGCACGGTCACGGCATTTGGGAGTGTCACTTACGTGACTTTATTCGGCGAGGCGTGAGGGAAAGCCAGAGACCCACTCGCAGGTCAGGGGGAGACAGCACCGTACCAGAACGTCTCCTCCTTCACGGTCTGTGTGGCGATCTCACGCTACTCTGCTACTTTCCGATCACTGATGTTTTAAACGTCCACTTAAAAAGCGGCTCGCTTTAAAGACACTTTATAGAGAAGCACAGCCGTCCCTCACCCCCACACAGCTCGGACACTAATGGGAGCAGAGCACCTCCTCGCCAAGTGGAGCTTCTCCACACCTCCCTGCCTCTGAGGAAACCGAAAGCTGTGAAGGACAATTTTAATATATGCAAGTAACCAAGGCATTTAGCAGAGGCTGTGGCCTTGGTGCAGCACTCACCTCTACATATCTGCCAGAAATTAACAGTGTTGTACGGAAGCCATTTTATTTGGCTCCCTGTAACAGACTAAAAGCATTATGGGAAATCTGCGTTCTCTGTCTCCATATGTTAGGCCTAATGCCAAAAATCCAGGTGTCATTCCTGACTGGTTTTAAGTTTCATAAGCAAACAAATGTTGTTCTCTGTTGATTTTTTTTTCCAACTTGGGACAATTTCAAAAATTACTTTCTTTTCTTTACATAACTTTCTTTTCTGGACAGAAACTTGTTCATGTTTTTATTTTATCTCATTAAGTTGAACACAATTCTCTGTACACTGGGGTCAGTCAGTCAATTCAGGTCCAGAGAGTACAAATCCAGACCAGTTGAGTACTCTGTGACTGTGACTCTTTATGCTCAACTGGTTGGTTGAAACAAAATCCCAGTCTGGATTTGTACTCTCTGGACCTGAATTACCCAACTCTGGCCATGCTTAGCCCATCTATGGTTAGTCCATAATGCTGCTGTGTGGTTTTTAACTGGTGCAAAGAAGAGGGATGCACATAACTCCAGTCCTGGCTACCAGGTCAGTACAGGACTCAGTTTTAGATTTTATAATTCATTTTTAAAGCCATACATGTGTTACGTCCTCCTTAAATTCTTCTGTTTCCCTTAGCATTTAAGGAGACTTAATTGTCTCTCTGTGTTTTATGTCGATGTAATGCCTTGATACCATGCTGTGATTTTATGATCTATGTAAAGCAGTTTGTTGAAATGCTATATAAATAAAGTTTACTTGATTTGACTTAAACCTGTTACCATCTTCCTTGTAGAAGTTAGGAACCATGAGGAAGCTGGGCATTACTGGGCAATAATGAAGATCCTCTACCAAAGAAACAAGTAACTACCAAAGCAACATACAACTTAAGCTGTTTTCACACATAAACTCCAGATATTGCCCAGATAATCAGGTCTGGATATTTTCCGGAGTTGCCCCATCATATATGGGGCACACAACCAGAGATTTTCTGTGTCAGAAGCGTTCACACATACTAGAAATCCTCCAGTGGGTTTAGATGAAGGATGGCGCTTGAGTAGAGCATGCAGGAGGCAGGGCGTGACGCAAAAAGTACGCTCCGGAAATCGCAGTGTTTTGTTTACAGCACATGGATGGTGTCTGCTCATCACCTGTGCTGTAGTTTGGAATACACCGCGGTGACATAGTCAGTTTGTAATCTGGTAAACAATGAGTGCCTTGCCATTCCTTCAATCTATCGGACATTTCAGCTTCAGCCCGTACTGACAGAATTTTCTGGCTTTTTTTTTTCTTCTGCTTTCACGCTAGTTGCATGGTAGACTCGTGATAATCATACCCACTCGTCCACAGAGAATTCTCCAGAAAAGATCTTGCTCCAATGTCACATGGGGGTCAGTCGGAAATGATCCCGACTTTGTACTAGGGAGCTAGCAGAGTAAAGTCCATTAAATGTCCACTACGACTGCCTCGTTCACATATACAGCCCCTCTGGGTAATGCATAGAAAAGTTAAAGGTGGCAGTTATTGACAGAAAGGGGATTTAGAAAGCAGGGGACAGACAGTCCAGGGAGCAACAAGGGGTTAAGGGTCTTGTTCAAGGGCTCAACTGCGAAGCCACTCCACTAACCTGGGATTTGAACTGACAACCTTCTGATCACAAGCACAGCATCCCAACCGGCTGAGCCGCACACTGCATTTAGATAAATCAAGCGTTTGGATGCGCCTACCCATAGAAAGGTATATTTGTACTATTCTCTACATTTTAGAATAATTATAACCACATCAAAACTATAAAATAACACATATGGGATATACACTGACCAACAAAGTATTAAACAAAAAAAATATGTGGGTTGGGACTCAGAAGGTTGCAAGTTCAAATCCCCAGGTCAGCAAAGTGATCCCACCAATGGGGCTTTGGGCAAGGCCTTTAAACTCCAGTGGCTGCAGCGACTCTCCTTTCTCCTTTGTGCCAGTTTCATGAGGTGGCCTCTTGAGATGCTTTTCCAGCTGTCCTGAAGGTGGGTCCACTTATATGCTGATCATTTATCGGCTGCTTTTCCTTCACTCTCTGGTCAAGCTCCTCCAAATCCATTTCCACTGTGTTTAGGTCAGGAGGCCAGGTCATGTGATGTGACTCTATCACTCTCCTTTCTAAGGGGCTTGCTGTCTCCAAAAAGTTGACTGGTACTGTATATTTTGCTTGCTAATTTTGTGACACACATACAAACAATAAGGAAACTCCTGGTGGAGCTAATGACTCCTGGCAGCCAAGTCTACTCTACAGCACCACAAAGCCCTTCCCAGCATCACAAAGCCCTTCCCAGCACCACAAAGCCCTCCCCAGCACCACAAAGCCCTCCCCAGCACCACAAAGCCCTTCCCAGTAGTGCTTCACTTGTCTGTTTGCAGAGTGATTCCTGTTACTACGTTTGGTCTCTAGGTCGACACTTTCATCCAAGCTACCATTCATGCTTCACAGCTGGAGGCTTTCACTGGAGTGAGTGGGCTGTGTGAACTTCCTCTGGGATATGTTCATCCCACCACTCAATCCCGCGTGCAGATGTGCCCACCTACCAAGACAACGTTACATATTCAGATTGGTCACTTTGCTCAAGAGCTCTACAGCTAAGTGTCCCCTGAAAGCTGGACTGGCAAGATCCGTGTTTCCACCCGAGGTCTTTAACTATTTAACTACTAATACCTGCAGTTTCCTTGGGGACCAGCCATAATGAATAAATTACCAACACAACATACCATCCATTCCACCAATTTTCCCTCAAACGAGCATCCAGACCAATGTCACGGTCGGCCTGGAGTCCATCCTAAGAAACACAGACCCAGCACTTTGTCCACCTTGGACGGGATGCCAGTCCATCACAGGTCACAGCTATCAGTGACGTATTTAAACAATCAGAAAACTGTTACTTCTTCATTTTCATCATGTTCTACAAATAAATGTGAGACCAATTAAACAGCTGTGAAATATTCACTTTATGCGAAGGAACCGGACCAAAGGAGGAGTACAAGAAACCAGTCACCCATCCTAGGGGCATCATGATCTGTGTTCTCCACGGCAGATCAGCATCTATCCATTTTCTGAAACAACTTACTGTT
>JAODJU010000014.1:10968166-10978410 GCA_026776725.1 Gnathonemus echidnorhynchus
CTGGCCGCGGCAGAGACCTCAGGCGTCACACGCCTCAATTCACCCCCCCCCCCAAAACGAATACTTCTGCCTGTTTGAGGAATATTGCTACAGAACCCCCCCATTCCCACAGCAGACTGACACACTCCACAGCTCGACGGCAAGTCGACGGCGGGGCTGACAGGCAGCCAGGGCATGACACCTGCAGCATATAAATAAAGGGGAGGCACCGCATGTGCGTGTCGCACTTAACCTTCCCGGGGAGACGCAGAGGAAGCAACGCGGGAGCAATGGACGCGTATGCTGTTAGAGCGTTAGAGGAATATATTCTTCCTGACAACGCGATAAACCCTTTCCCCAGAGCCCCAAAGCCGACAGTTACAATTCTCAACACCATGACACTTAAGAATAAAATAACTCCAAGACCTAATATAGTTTTTATTAATTTCTTGTATTTTCAGTTTCTAACCTTAATTTAGTCCAAATGTAGCACTGGTGGAAGTTTCTCACACACACACACACACACTTTTATTTATGACATTTATTAATATGTTCACAAATTTATAAATAAAACAGAAACTATTTTGCTAAAATCTCCTGTTCAGAAATATGCCTCTTATTCATTACAGGGTTACAGAGGAGAATGGTGCCGAAACCAAGCTGCACAAGGCAAGGCAAGGCAAGGGGACTCCCCGGACAGGATGCCGGACCATTATGGGGCACTCCCCGGACAGGACGCCGGTCCATCACGGGGGACTCCCCGGACAGGACGCCGGTCCATCACGGGGGACTCCCCGGACAGGACGCCGGTCCATCACGGGGGACATTCACCCTGGCTTACGAATAGCATATAAATATCCATGCCCCATACAAGCATTTTAAATGTGTGATTATAAGCTAACAGGTCATAAACAGTATTAAACAACAATCACCCACTGATGTCTAATCAACATGCTGTTCAGCAACCAACAGACAGTGTATATAAATAACATAGAAAACAACCAACCACTTTGCCACCAAAAGACTTCCTTAATGGCTGCCTTGTTCGCCAATCTAATAACAACTGATTATATTAGATATAATAGTTTGAATAAAGAAGAACAAGAAGTTGTAGTTAGCATTTCAGTTAACAGGACATTTACCCATATTTCTAGAGATCTTTTCAGATCTTCTGCCCATATCAAAACCATAAGCATCAGTCTGATTCAGTTCATAATCCCAAAATGATGACGTTGATGAAGCACAGTGCCACATTCTCCCGATCCACATCCTTCGATCCATATCCTTCCCACCTCTGATTAAGTCTCTGGGACAATGTCACGCACTTCCACATTCAGACACAACTCTCCGCTGCCCCACATGGTTCTTTCTCCTGTCTCACGATGGTGTCCCAATTTCTCCAGGGAGCGCAAGGCAGCAATAACACCTCATACGTGTGTCTCGCTCAGAATTGGCTCACGTGAGCCAACTGGAAGCCATGCTTTGTCCCTCTCTCACGCTGAGAAGCGGCGTCCCCATCGTTTCATCACCACTCCACCGCGTTTTCAGGCAGACAAGACCCGAGGATCCGCAAGTGGGCACTGCGGAAACGTGACTGCATCTGAAGGAACCAGCTGTCTGATCCATCCTTGTACTTGTAATGAGCAGTTATGGATAGTTATGAGTTGAGCCGTCCATACTCGCTCATCCAGTAAAAGATCGGCATGGAGCTCATCCCAGGAAACACAGGGCACAAGGCAGGGACCAACAGATTTATGTATCAGAAAAGACTCAATGACCGATGTGAAATTAAATGTGAAATGCAAAATTCAATAATCTTGTTAAAAACCCCAAATGAATAGCATAACAGAGTCTCGAACTATTATATCTAGAATATTAATGCCTGTCACACAGCCTTTAAGTCTAGGCCTACATATTTCAGTACCCATCAGACTTCAAAAACGACACTAAAGAGATTAAAACAAAGCATTGATTCCGGATTTAGTCAGGGTTTGTTGGCGTGTCCCAAGTGATGGTTGTGGCGGTCGCCTCAGAAAAGGCACAAACATTCCCACGCCTGCGAGGAAGGGCTGAGCCTTCTCACAAATCCGAGATTTGTTGCCTGGCCCAGGGCAAGAACATGAAGAGTCAAAGCTTGACTGGGTCAACAACTCTAATGTCTCAAATGTCTCAGATGTATCAAAAATTAGCTCCTAAAACACAGTTCTGAAAAATGGGAGAAAAACTACAATTTGTGGAAGGAAGGGGGAGGCAGGGCTTGGCATCAGCACAGAGGGAGAGGCGGGGCTTGGCATCAGCACAGAGGGAGAGGCGGGGCTTGGCATTCAGCTGCGACGGAGAGGCGGGGCTTGGCATTCAGCTGCGACGGAGAGGCGGGGCTTGGCATTCAGCTGCGAGGGAGAGGCTGGGCTTGCCATTCAGCACAGAGGGAGAGGAGGGGCTTGGCATTCAGCCGAGATGGAGAGGCGGGGCTTGGCATTCAGCTGCGAGGGAGAGGCTGGCTTGGCATTCAGCTGCGAGAAAGAGGCGGGGCTTGGCATTCAGCTGCGAGAAAGAGGCGGGGCTTGGCATTCAGCTGCGAGGGAGAAGCTGGGCTTGGCATACATCTGGCTACATCTGTCACTCTTTGTTGGTTTGTTGGTCTTTCTGCTTTAGTGCACACATCACCTTAATGCATGACCCTAATAAAGTCAAACTGACTCTGCAAGAACAGCCACCCCTGTGACGAGCCTTCGTTTCCTTTCATGTTTTTATGTCTTGGCACAATTTTAACAAACTGTGCAAAAATCATCTTGAGTAATGCACACATTTTATTTATTATTCATTTATTTTCTTGTTTTGGTGCCATCCAAATAATAGGATTAAAACAACCGAACAAAATCAAAAATAGATACACATGAAAAATACTGTTTTATATATCTAGGTCTATACTCAGAGACCATTTTATTGGGTACACTTGTTAATTCATACAACCGGATCTGACTAGCAGCAGATCACATGGATGCAACTGAATACATACAGCATGCAGGTAGAATCAACAGGCTGTTCAACAAAGCTTTAAAATGGGCAATGCATATGATCTAAGTGATTTTTTAATATGGGGTGATTGTTGATGCTAGATATCAGTAGTTCCAGTGTCTCAAAAACTGACGCCATCCTGGATTTTTCCACACAGTACGGTGTCTAGAGTTTACAGAGGGTAGAACGATAAACGAGATTAATGAGACGGGCTAGAGGGGAATGGCCAGACGTGAAAGAGTCAACTGATAGTTTGCTACAAGTGCAAAAATGTCATGGACTAAACTCAGTAAGGAAAATGTCCAGCACCTAGTTGAATCCATGCCTCAAAGAATTCGGGAGGTTCTGTAGGCAAATCGGGGTCCTACCTGGTACTAGGCAGGTGTACCCAATAAAAGGCAGCTGAGTGAAGCCCTGAATATAGAATATGTTTTGGGAGCCTGAATGCAGTTATGAATATGAAAAACAAAACAGGCATGAACACAGACGGCATGAATATGGAGCCTGAAGCTGGTGCCCATGACTGGAGGTCCGCCTTGGCCTGGTAACATACTCCCTGGAATCAAAGCCCAGCGGTCCTGTGCTCTAAAACACCACATCACTATTGATTTTGTGGCTTCCTGTGTTCATTAAGCATGGATCCCGTGCCATGCCAATGTATCCCCAAGACACAAAACGGGCCAGGCACGAGAAAGGATGCTCTTATGTTGTTCACAGTAATTTCTGATTTAGTGCCATGGGTCCCATGAGCCTCAATAAAGCCTCCTAACTGAGCTGACAGCAATTAATGAAGCCTTCATTAGGAATGCATATGAATGAAGCCCCTGTTTGGCCATGAGGAATCCTATATCTGTACTCCATCCATTTTACATTACAGTTTTGGCCCCCTAGCACAGGGTCCAAGCTAGTTTGGTGTCAGGGGCAAAGATTGCAATGCCAGTCTATGACACTCACATGCAATCAGACAAAGACCAGATTTCCAAAGCTCCCTCGGTCCATTTTTAATTGTTTTCGAGATGAGACCTCCAATAAAGGCAGGTTTCCTCATCACTTGTTACAGGACTGGGAGCCAAAACTCACTCATTCCTCATGTAATCCAATGAAGACCTCTCGTTAAATTAACCAAAATTCACTAAGTCCACAGAAATTTTCTCGGCAACACATGCTGTGGACCGAGTGAGTTTTGGAAACTTACTCTTCATTTTAGAAGCAACACTTCACCTAATCTGCCAGTCGTCAAACTATGGAAGGAAACCCAAACATGCTTGAACATGTGGACTAAACAACCAGTGAACCGTATCTTACCTGCTCCCAGTCACCCCACCATGTGCGTGTGAAACGCAGATGTGTTTTTGTCCCGCGCCCGTGGAGAATGTACTGAAGCGAATCGATGACTAAACCAGCGCTCTTCGCTGTAAAGACTTTCAAACGGTTTCCTCTGAACGCGACAATGGAGGCTGCAAACGCTGGGCCTGGGTCTCTGGGAGTCCCGCGGAACACGAGACGCTGCTGTTACTGAGTCAGATTCGCAAAACACGCTCATTGAACACTTCCCCGCCTGACCTGAATCACAGCACATGCCATCTGTTCATTGTGTCTGAGAAATGTATGTACTTCTTCATTGCTAAAAAAATTATAATAAATAAATAACTGATGGATTTGCATATTACTCTAGGTGCCTGGTAATCTGCTGGTATATACAGAGATAATTCTGGCTAAGCCTAAGGCAAAGGGTAGCTAGAAGATTTTTGTGTCACTTCAGATAAGAGGAAAACATAATTTTTTTAGCTCCAGGACTAGCTAAGCGCCTTCCTGCATCCTCACCTTTCCCCATATAAGTGACGGCCATCACTCAGTAAACCGGAACACCCTTTCTGAGACTTTAGCCATTTAATCTTAAATGTATTCGCTTCCGATGATTCCGTAATAAAATGCTTGGCTGTACGGTAAAAAAAAAAAAAAAAAAAAAAAAAAAAACCTGAGTGAATTCTGAGTCATTATTTGCACATAATTTGTATGAATTTCTTTGGAAAACTCTCCTGCAGGGCTCTTGACTGATATATCGGTTGACCAATGAAATCCTCCAATTATAAGGTCCCACAATGTTTTATTTTTTTTGTATGAGAAGAGAACCTCCAACTCCAGCTCGCTGGAGAAAATTCAGAGAGAATATGCCTCATGCATCCATAACTTACCGCACCAGCCTAGGAATATAAGTGTCTAGGCGTTACAGTTAAGGGTTGAGCCATGACAGAACACATTGAGTCATATATGGTGTGCTACCCCCCCATTGAAGCAGTTAGACACATAGGACATAGTGATGGACATAGGACATAGTGATGGACATAGGACATAGTGATGGACATAGGACATAGTGTTTCCACCAAAACAACAAACACAAACCCATTTTCTAGGGGGACGTACAAAACCATGAGTTGCCTATCCATCCATCCATCACTGTAACCACTTAATCCCAACTGGGGTGGTGGAGGGGACCAGATCCTATCCCAGGAACAATGGGTGCAGGCAGGAACCAACCCTGGGCAGTCGCCAACACACCGCAGGCCGCACAAACTCACACAATTACAGGACCAACTTAGAGTCACCAATTAACTTAACGCACACGCTTTTGGACTGTGGGAGGAAACCGGAGCCTCTGGCGGAAACCCACGCAAACACGGGGAGAGCATACAAACCCCACATAGGAAGGACCCACGCTGACCCGGGGACCGAACCCAGGCAGCAGCGCTACCCACAGCCTCACCGTGCCGCCCCAGGAGTTCCCTAGCTAACCCAAAAACAGGCAAGAGTGCAATACAAAAAGCATCCACATCCTACAATATTATGGACGGGATTATCGCAATCAACAAACAGTGAAAATGAAACAGACAGTACTGAACCAAGCCAGTTCCATAAAAGCATAGGCGAAGTCAGTGTCCATGATCATACACAAAGTTCTGCGTAACACAAAGCAGTCGATAGAGTTGAAGATTGCAAGGACTGATCTTATTTACCTGTTTTTACATTCGGTTATAAGGTTAAAATCTATATTGTACTGACTTCAAATTTTCATATCGTTTGGGCCCCAAGAGCAACGAGACTGCAAAGCAATGCTTTATATTTTTCAGTAATTTCTCCATTTTTAAAGACACAACCCACAACCCGCTCTTCATTATGAGGCACACACAGTAAGCATGTTTTTCTGTCAAACTCCAAAGCCTCCATTTTATCTGCTTGTTTGTTCACAGCACGTCTTTCATTCCGTTTTAAACCGAATCCCGAGACTAACGTGGGAGAATCCCGAACCGACTTCGGCACAGTTACAGTAAAAGGTCCCCAGTTCCTTCGTCTACAGCCCTGCCTCACGGCATTGATCTTCAAAGTATCGCCCCCTCCCCCCCCCCACCCAAAAGTGATCCGACTTTGCCTAATGGCAAGGACAGGAGCCAGGTCAAACAGACTGTCGTCTATATATGTGCCTGACGAATAAAAACATATGCTAATTACCACCTCGAAATACCACAGGTGTTACATGTACTTCATTATTCAATTTACCATACAGTATGAGGTCGCTCTTTTATTGCTGCAACAACCACTGCAAAATACCTACTTTCAAAGACAGTTATTACTGTAAGCTTTTATTAAGACACACCTTCTGTTGGAATCGTAGTACCTGTGACCCTCAAATCATCCGGGTCATTCTACCGTGAGTTTACCCCATGCTTTTCGTTTGTGAACACACATGCAAAATCGCTGTCGTGATTAGACGAGCTTTGGTTAACCCATAAAAGCACGTGACCGTAATGACCAAAAGCTAAGACTTAGATTAAACCATCACAAAGAAAACTAAGGAAACCGTAAAGTACAGACTGCCTTCTGCTCTCTTCCTTAACTATCTGTCTATGACCAAGTCATCAGTGCCTGTCGACTTTGCGGATAAGAAGATAAATCGAGTTACCTGGGCTGCGGGACATGATACACTGATGATATCTGAGAATGGTGTTTAAACAAATGTAAAGCTGCAAACTATCATTTACATGGATTATCTATGCTATGCTAACATCTAACAGTGGGCAGTGGTGGCTTGATGGTTAGGGAAGTGCACTTGTAATTGAAAGATTGCAGATTCGAATCCCTGACCAGCAAGGCACCACTGAGGTACCCTGAGCAAGGTAACCCCCCCAAACACTGCTCCCCAGGTGATGAATTAGCTGCCCCCTGCTATGTCACGAAAGTCACATATGGGTCAAATGCAGAGGTCACATTTCGTTGTTGCGCACTGTGTGCTGTGGTGTGTTGACAATGACCACTGAACACTAAATTTAATTCAGTTATGCATGCATTAGGACTGACTCAGACAGGGGTGGCCAATCTTATCCGCAAAGGGCCGGTGTGTATGCGGGTTTTTGCTACAACTCCCTAATTAGATTACTAATTAGAGGACTGATTGGGTGAAGAGTCCTCACACCTGGGTTTGAACAGCTGTCCTAAAGGTTATCCCAAAAACCCGAATACACACCGGCCCCTTGCGGATAAGATTGGCCACCCCTGGACTCAGATATTGCAAACCAGCATAGAAAATCGGTCACATGCTCCATTCTGCGAATGAAGGATTCAGGTCCAGGGTGTGCTACTTACCGGGACAGGATGACGAGTTTAACTCTGCGTACCTCAGGTTTAAATAAGAGAGAAGCAAAATTGGTCGGGATTTAGAGAGCAAGGAGGATGACTTCCTGTGCGTTTTGGGAGGTGTAACAGCAAACGAGGGATGAATAACTGGCCCCGGGAATATGTGAGAGCAGGTGGATAAGTTATGGTTCAGGGAAATATCTAAAGCATGTCCTAACCAGCCAGACGCCCACAGCCCTGATATAAAACATCGAGACGTGAGGTTCCAGGACCATGCGGCCTTGCTGGCTCATACTCGCCAGGCCTGGCGGTTTGTTTGCAGTTTGCCGCACGTGGGATTATAAATTACCGATGCCAGGCGCGCATCCTGAGTGGAAAGAAGGTTGGTCGCTCTCAAAACATGTTCATTTTCAGGGTAATTGCATGGGAGCGAACGTGAAATACCGTTACCTTCTCCCGGACCCCCGAAGATTGGTGTTTGCTCCGGATCAATACGACACTGGCGTCGTGTGAGGAATGGGAAGGTCACAGGAAGCAGCGGTGCACGCTTTGGATATTTCATGTCAGGGACTTTAATTTTGAACAGATAAATAATGGGGTCCGTTAACAGACATATTGAGCCGATTAACACCCTCCTCCCCCTGCCCTGATTACTGCAGCGTGGAGCCGGAATTCATGCAGGACAAGCTCCCTGTCGAGGTCAGGTGATTGTGACAGCACAGGGACAGGAACGTGCCCTGGAAGCTCGGAGAGATTTCAGAAAATGTCACCTGCAGCTAAATCCCGAATGCTGGATGGACTCGTACCTGTCGCGTCCAGTTCTATGCGATTTTCTCCTCAGCAGACAAGGTATTCAAAAGAGGGTTGCAAATCCCCAAACATGCACTGTTAGCAAACTTTCTATAAATTTGTATCCTATCGTATCTTTTAATGGTCGAGATAGCTTGCAATGCCAAACTCCTCAGCCATGTGTTGAGGCTATCTGGGAGGAGAAGCTGACTAATCCGGATTTTTAAAACGAAATCAAGTTCAATAAAATCTATTCATTCACTTAAACCACGCCGTACATCCAAACCTAATTTAAACCACCAGCTTACAATCTAAATCACCGTCCGGGATCATGAGAAGAGGCTGGAATTTTCCCCACGCACACAGCCTGCCGAACCCTTAGACGCTGGCCCCAAAAAGGACGGATGCATCAAAAGAGTGAGATTGACGCCCAGAAACAATTAGCAGGGTTGCTGATTAGCTACTACTTGGTAATCAGACATTAAGTCTGAGCAGAAAGGAGTGACAACACAGGACAAGGGCGGAAGGCCAGAAATGTGCCCCTGTTCTTTTTGTGTGAGGATGTACTGTAAGCAGGGCGTAGGTTTGGGTAAAGAGAGAAGGGAGTTGTCCCTACCAATATTGTAGGAGTTCCGTGTGTGTATAGGGGTGGAGAGGGCTTCGGGGCTGATTTGGTCCCTTCCAAAGCTGAAACCAAACCTACGCTCTTGGGGGGCAGGTCTAAGAAACAGCGAAAACGAGCAGGAGAGACGAGGCCGCAGCAGGTGGCTAGGATCAAAGACAACCTCCACCTTCAGCCCCAAAGCAGACTGCTGTTATTAGACGGCATCAAAACCTAGATTTACTCTAAGTCATGCTGCCTTTGAGTGCACTGTGCTCTCAGGTAATGACAGAGCTGTTAAAAGCCACCGAGCGATGAGGACTTGTTGAAGTGCCCACCCACGCCCCCAGGCAGCTGACCCAGTGAAGTGTCCCTTCTTCTGCTAGTTTTACTCACTCAATTATTTATCGCCATCCATCCTCTCATCTTTTTTTCATTATTTCATTTTTAAATCTTTCGCTTATACCCTATCACAAGTCCCAATGCCTTAGCTCTACTTAACTTACAACGAAGATTTAATTACTCATGTAAACTACTTGCTGATGTAGAACATTTAATTATACTTTAAAACATTAATAGCGAAGGCTGTTTTTTACACATCCATTAAACGGCGTTAAACACGGATGCTCGATCTTATTAAGGGAGCAGGCAAGAGACTCGTCATTTTTTACATCTAATGAAATGTCAGGCAGACACTTGGGCGAGGTAATCCATACAAACACTCGAATGATATCTCTGTTTTTAAGGCTGCGAGAAAATGTTTCTAAAGACAAAAAAAAAAAGAAATAAAAATCAATACCACTTATATCGATCCAAAAAAATGCAGCCACTTACATCGACCCAAAAACAACAGTCACGTTTTATTTGGAAAATAACCGCTACTGACAGGGTGAATCCTGGGGTCTAATAAGGCTTAAGCTCCTCAGTACAAACGGGCTTAGCCCTGGATCCTCAGAGACGCACCTCCAGTCCTGCTGATTACAGGACTTCCACGTGGGGGGTAATGGAGAGGGGTAACAACACACCGGCGTGCTCAGGAACACCGTGTTCCAGGAATACTTTGCCTGGACAGTCTGGACAGTTCCATTACACACCACACCCCCCCCCATGCCTCGCCACCAGCCCCTGATAAATGCTGGGGTGTAGACAGGCCGTGGGGGGGGGGGCAATCAGACATGGGCTCAGAATGGGAAGGGGCATCAGGGGAGGGGGGGATGGTCTGATTAAT
>JAODJU010000014.1:11026314-11052345 GCA_026776725.1 Gnathonemus echidnorhynchus
CGTCACGGCCCGCGGCTCCAGCTTGCCCGACCGCGGGACGCCAGCGGCTCCGGGTAGCATCACCCGCGCCCGGTCAGGCATGAGCAATCGCACCCTGTCGTGCCGAGCGCTGCATCCCAGTGCTCAGCTTATTACAACCTGTTAATTAAAAAACAAAAAAAGCTGCGTTTTGGAAAGTCTCCGCTCAGCCAACGCAGAAGCCATCAGGTAATTTGCAGCCAGATTTGTCCTTCCTCTCAACTCTCTGTAAACAATGACTCTAACGACCAGCGGCGGGGATTCTGGGTCGTCGCTCTACACCTTGGCTCTGGCATTCCTGCTCAGAACGCACACGCCCATTTATGTGCCAATTAATTACGGCGAGAACAAGACTAAAATCTTTTTCTTCCTTTAAGGTACGGAGTCCTTGTGCTGCGCGTGTAATTTCCTGTCGCCGCCATAATTAGTCCCGGCGCCCCCAGAGCTCCGCCTCCACGGTCTGTGCATGGGGGTGCGATCGCTGGCCTGCCACAGATGACACAATCCGCAGGTTTCACAGCGTCTGCTCACTTACCAGGAAAAGGACTATGGTCATCCGGATCAGAGACCAGAGTCAGCCATGAAAATGTCCTTCCACCTGATGACAGGACCACACAAAGACAGGGCCACTGATAAACTACCAAATGCCACCCCCCCACACCAAAAATGAAAACCCACACAGCCTTATAATAAATGTTTCTACTTTTAATTGCCCACCCATCCATTATCCATACTTACTTCTGTTATACCCCATTAATCACCATTAATAATAATAACAACAACAAGGGCTGCACATTGATAATACTTGTTAATAAATATTATCTGACAGCGAATTCTGACAATGATTGCTTACATTTTTGCGGTTTCCTGCATAAACTGACATCACCACCCAGCAACATTAACGCTGGTACACTAAGCCTAGTTCATACTTCATGCTAACTTTTGTGTACATACTACAAACGATTTTTTATACCAATATTAATAATGATAACAGAATAAAAGCTGCATTGTCTACTTTCCTCAGTGCCCTATAATGTAAAATTATACTCTGTATACATGGGAATGCTGTGTGTGATCTAGGCAGCTGTTAAGTTTTATTTGCTACAGTTTCCGCCATGCATCAGTTTAATGCTCCTGAGGGAACCAAATGGTATGACAAACCGTGAAGAAATACATATCCCAGAGTTTCACATATAAAGGGCACTTTCATTATCCACCGAACGGCCAGAGGAGGGGTGTAATACCCCAGGTCCTCTGCAGGTGGCGATACTGAGCGCCCAATGCCTGCCCTAGTAACCTGGGGTGAGTGAGCATTAGCGAGCTTTAGCATCCTGACACTTTAGGGTATTCTAAAATCAACACATAAAAATGAGTGCCCGGAGGTCTCAAAAGATTTTAATTATTTACCGTTGCCCAGTACATGAAACTGATTTGAGCTTGCCGAAAAAAGGCACAGGAGAATCCCAGCATAAAAGCAGCTTTGTTTTACGGTCTGACACAGGTGCAGCCATTGGTACGGACCCTCCACAACCACTGTCCAGGTAACTCTGAGGTCAAGCTGCTTCTGTTCCTGCTAATGTTCCAGTAATTAGCCTTACCAGCAATCTCTGAGCAATTATAACTGCGGCTGCTCACATCTTGGGTGCACATAAACGCATGAAGACGCTAATTAACTTTAACCTGTACCGAGCATATATGACACTGCACAGTGTCTTACTTTGCAAATTTTTAATTTGCTTAAAATGTGTAATTCCCCTCGAAACTGTCAGCAGGCGATGAGAAGCTGGCTGCTGTCCAGGGTGCTGAAACATTCCCCTGTACAGACAAAACTGCTCAACGGACAGCTTACCTAGGCTCAGTTCACAAATCAGACTCCTCCACCAATAGGCCCCTCCTCATACAGACACCTCCCCACTGCCAGCCCCTCCCCCTTACAGGCTCCACCCCCTGTTGCCCATCAGCCCCCATATGCAGTATTGCACAATAGTAACTTTGACAGTAATGCATGATATTTACACAACTGGTTAAGTGCTGGGCAAGAAAAAAATATGTAATAAAAACATTTAAAAATGGACATGAGCAGGAGGCTCGGAAAAAGAATTAAAAGCAACGTAAAATAAACTGCAAGGGTCACGATAACTTACAATGGCCAACTGCAGGACACCAGCGGCTCCAGGTAGCATCAATAACTCAATAACTGGTTACCCAGCACATGACTGAATTTATGACTGAAGGCATGTTTTTGGTAAATCATTGGACTGATATTATGCATCCAATTTGCATTCAGTTAAAATTTTTGCATTATGAAACTTAGACTTGACTTACGCATACAATAAGCTTTTATGTTCCACCTGGGGGGAGTATGCCACAAAGCAGGATTTCCCTGTTAGCTGGATAACTTAACCCAAACGTGAAAACTGTCCAATAGGAAGAGAGGTAAGTGACATTCCTATTAGACAATCATTACCTTTGACTTAAGTTATCTGGGTAATAAAGAAATCCTGTCTTGTGGAATACCCCCCAGGGTCTTTAAAAAAATATATATACCAACCCCAAGAAAAAATGACTTAAATTCAAAAGGGGGTAAAAAGTACAAGGCCAAAATCAGACATGGCTGATTTAAAAGTGGTCCCTTTGACAATACAGGGACTGTGTCCCACAACCTTTGCCAGTAACCTGGAAGCAATTCAGACCCTTGGCTGTCAATTTGCTCCCATCGCTCCTCAGCTATAAAGAGGTTATTGGAGTCCGTCGCATAGACGAGTGGCTTCCCGGCTCACCTTGACGGACCTTCAGAAGCTGAAACTGTGCCACTGTCTCTCCTTCACTCCTTCTCACTCTGCGATATCGTACTGAACCTCGACGGTGCAGTTAAGATGATCCGATTCATGTTAAAGGCTTCAAAGATCGCCTTCGAGCCAGCGGCTTAGCAGAACTAAGATAAAAGAAGTTGTTTAGGGGAGCGTTAACTGTTTGCTGGCGATCCCTAAATTCCTGTATCACCACCAGTGAATGTGGCTGAGACTCTTCAGGCCAGGATATCAAGAACGGGCCTATCAGGATAGCGATGCAGCATAGCCATTAGGTTTAGTCTTCCTGGAGTTGCACAGGATGACATGTCCTCCCCATTTCCCATGTTTTTCTGGTTGCCATACTCAAGGGCATAGAGTGGGCTCACAGGGGCACTCGCCCTAGCTGAAAGCTGATTGGTCCCCAGAGTGCCCCAACTCCTTTCATTCACTGAATCTAAACATGTCATTGGCTAAGGATATGGACAGCCCATCTGTAAGAATTATGGCCTCTCTCATGCCTCCCCACCTTGAAAAAACACTAGAATTGCCCCTAGCCATACTGCACTGCAATTCTCTTATGCCTTTCTGCCTTTCTGCTTTCGTCTTAATGTCAATTTGAACCCCGTTGACTGTCCAATAGCGAGGCACCCAGGGCTAAATGCCCAAGCGATGCAATGACAACTGAGTATTGTTCTTCTAGAACTCTAATAGTATTTTGCACTCAATTAAGAAGATTTGTGGACAAGCTAACAAGGCTAGCCGACATCACATGACAGGGCCTGGCACGCTCTTCACGTCAGAGAAGCCAGCAGACCATGAAGACGGCAACAGGCATTGACTGATTGTGACGTGTTGCGTTCCGACCTCTGCGAGTGGGCGTCCATGATCATACAAGTAATCGATGGCTTGAGATGTGACACGCAGCAGTATGAAGACTCCCGTACCACGGCCCTGTCAGCTCCGCCCCTTTCAGAGGTGGGTGTGGGTTGGGGGGGGGGATTCAGTTACCACGGATCCCAGCCACTATGGAGCTCAAATGAAGCACAGCTTTGTCATCTCAGCCATGTGCAATTCACAGTGACACAAAATAACGTCCGTCCTGTACCTGCGGTGAAACATTCACGACAGGACACACATTACACCTCTAAAGATGGAATAATTCATATAGTGCAAAAAAAATATTGAATTATTTATAATTTAAGGGGAGAAGAGAAAGGGATGGCTACCACCTAACAATCATATATTTCACAGTAGACAGACACTGAACAGGCACATTATAAATCAGTGCTGGATCGACATAGTAATCCAGATGTGGTTACAGCAGGCACAGCGCCACCTGGTGTACAGGTGCTGCTTTGGACAGAATCTCAAGGACTTGTCTTTATCCGCCACCTCTGCCCCGGGGTGTAAATGCAGAGGACCAAGGGGCGTGCCGAGTTTCTGGGTTACCTCTAAGATGTGTAGTGGGAGCGCCAGGCAAAGCTAGGCCCCGAAAGAACATCAGCCTCACTAAAGCGACGAAGACACGGATAGCGGCACAGCGTGGTCTGCTCCAGTGCCACAGCAGAACATCTCCAAAACAAGCACCTCCATCATCACCTTCATACACACGTTCATATGCACTCATATCAATGAGCTCTGCGCCTGGAAAGCGGTCGAGACCTGCGCTCAACATCGATGACGTGCTTAACGAGTACGATAAGCCGAAGAGCAAAAGGAAAGCAGACTATTATTAAAAATAAAATAAAAACGGGGTTGAATGAGGACATTGAGTGGCACGTTAGCATGCTTTTTCCACATGATAGAACCATTCTAGTGATAACTATTTAATTGAATATTTACTTAACGGAATAAAAACCATCTACTGTTAAAGCGCACTGGGTGTCTAGGAAAGGCCACACTACAAGGGTGTCTGGTTTTTCGGGGGTTAAAAATCCCGGCTCACCTTAGCAGCCATAAGACCGTAGGTGAGCTCAGGCAATGGGGCGCTGGATGGAAATATGCAGCTTAATAAAGTATTAACAGCATCCACAGAAGATTATGATGGATGTGACTTCAAAGGGGCGCGTTTCCTTGACGAGCGTGTGCACCCCCCTCCCCCTCCCCTGGCTCATGGGCGTTGCTTACCATGGTGCACAAGGCTGCACACCGCTATGGGGGAGGAGGAAACACAGGCGGATGACGGCCTTCTAGGTATTTAGCGACGCGACGATGTCATTGCAGGAGGTGGACGTGATCGGGTCTGGCATCAGCCGGGGCCTGCAAGTGCATCGTTAGCCGTCCCCAGCTCCCCCGTTTATGTGTCTATCACCCGTTGGCACGACGGCAAAAAAAAAAAATGATGAAACAAAAAGACAAAAGGAGGCGGGGATATTTTCACAGGGAGAGTGCCGAGAGACGCATGTGAGATGTTTAGAGAAGAAAAGAGGCCAGCGCTAGCGGGAAGTGGCGGGAGAGACGGATCGGCTCCCCGGCGGTCTGCACCCGCCAAGCCCTCGCTTCAAACAGCTGCCCGCCGTCCGCTGGCGACAGCGCATCCGCGCTGGCCGACCGCCTGGCCGGCCCGCTTTCATCAGCCATAATTAAACGATCACTTTAGCACGGAGAGGAATTACCATCCAATTTTATTTTAACGCGACGTGGGAACATTCGGCTTGCCGGCGCCAAAAAAAAAAACGCGAGGCCTTCTCAGCACGGCCGTCCGACGCGGGCGGCGGAAATCGGTTCCCGTCACTCGCCGCGGAGCCACGGGATTTCTGTGCTGTGCCTGGCTATTGTGCGAAACTATTATTTCACTCGTGACATAATGCATTAACGTAAATTAATTCAGCCAGCAGACGCCCATGACGATGCCGATTTTATTGCTTTTTAATGCCACATTATGTTTGCACTATAAACTTTAAACAACTCGCGTTTCAGGCATATGCCCATTATTGCATTTTTTTTTTTTTTTTTTTTTTTTAACGATCGCTCCTGTGTGAATGAAGGCAGCGCTGGGGAAAAAAAAAAAATTTGCATACCCCTGACGGTCCTGTGCTTTCCCAGGGATATGTGAGTGTGCGTGCGTGTGTGCCTGTGAGGACAGGAAACCTGTACAATCTGTCTCTCAGCAGGCACCCTAATGACCAGGAATCCCCCCCCCCCCCCACTTCGCTTAAGGCTGCCACTAATCATATGAGCCGTGTCTCATGCAACTCGCCAGTCGAGGGAAATTCTGTCCGCGGCCATTCCCAAGTTACACCTTGTCCATTTCAGGTTTGTGGGGGGGGGGGGGAGCAGAGATTATACTCCCCCCTCCCGAACCACTCTTCCATATAGCCCGACCCCTGAGTCTCGGGTGGGTAGTGACTGGAACGGCCGGGATGGGGGGGAGAGGCGTTTTTAAAACGCTTAAATTGTACATGTAGAGGGGGGAGAGCTAAACCCGCACGTGCCCTGGAGCGGGAAAATAAAATGAAATAATAACGAGTGTCCAGCCGCCCGCCCCCCCCCCCCAGCAGATCCTGCTGTTTTCATTTAACGTCCCGTCCTCGAAGGTTTAAACAAATGAGAAAGGTAGGATATAGCGAGACACTCAATAATTTACAGTTTCTGTAATCAGAAAAAAGACTGTGGGGGCATCCCTTAAAAAATATTATGTATAATAAAAAGAAAAAGACAAATATTCTCTTCAAAATTATCCACTGAAGTGAAACAATGAACAAAAGGACCCCTTGTCTCCACCCAGCAGAGAATCCCCTGGTGCCCCGTCAGCGGGTCAGTGCAGAGTCAGACCAGCAGCAGGGAGCCGCGGACGGGAGCCGCGGACATAACAGTGGCTGACGGTGCCGCAGAGCAACCCCCCCCCCCCCCCCCCCCCCACCTGGGAGTGTTCTGTCACATGGCCTCAGCCCATTGAAGGGTTCTGTCGAGGTTCCACGCGGTTAGCATTCGGATTTAACAAAACACTCCGGCGATGACTTGCCGGGTGATGGGTCTGTCAAGCCAGAACGACGCTCACAGAAGGTGGGAAAGCTGGTCCTGATGAAACGGGAGCGTTTACAAACAGCGGCGCGGATACGGGCCCGACAAGAGAGCAGACACTCCCAGCTTTGTGACAATGTGGGGACCTTCTGTGAGGAAAGGCTTTTTTTTGGGTCGGAGTCCAACCTCCAGGTCTGTCTCTGACACCTGAAAGCAGCCATTACAGTATGACACGCAAATTAATTCTGCCCTGGGGGGCTTTAAGGTAACTGGCAGTCTCTTAGCCTGTGTATTTCTTTGAAGCAGATTACAGTTTGTTAATGAAGGCTACAGGGGCCGGGTCCTCACCTGTGTCTAGCGAGCTGTAGGTCACCATCGCAATGCCTGCTTGCTCTAGTCACTGACCATTATCTTTGCATGGAGCTAGTGAGCGGACTCCACCTGTTCAGGACCCCAGAGGTAGGCTATGAAGCCTGCATGAAGCCACCCTGGGTTCCTCCAGTGCTTGCAGGCAGAATCCCATTAGTTTCCTCAGCAAACAGATTCCTCGTAAAGCCAAACACGGGGCAGCTTACCTCTGGGCCGCAGTTTGCCCTCTGGTGCACACATGGTGCACGCACGGCTCTCGCCAGTTTATTCTTTTTCCCTTTGTCGATTAGGTGCTTCCGCTGAACAGGGTCGTGTGCAGCTTTTAATAGAAGGTGGTTAATAAAGACAAACGGCCGGCTGCCCTCGCGCACAGTATGGCGGCACGAATACATATACGACTCGCACTTTGTGCACTATTCTAGGCATCTCTCACTTTAAATCTGCACCACCAATGCAATATTCTGGGCATCTCTCACTTCACGTTTGCACGACTTATTGCATTCTGGGCATCTCAATTCACATGAGCCAAACTTATTGCACTGTTCTGGGCTTCTCATTTCACATGTGCACGACTGTTATTGCACTATTCTGGTAATCTCTCACTTCACGTTTGCACGACCTACTGCATTATTCTGGGCATGTCTCACTTCACGTTTGCACGACCTGCTGCATTATTCTGGGCATCTGTCAATACGCATATTATGACCTATACATATCTATATCCTGTACATACATATATTCATATTATTGCATGTTTATTCCATGATGGGTGAGTTTCCTGCAGACAGATCTATGATTTGGGGGTGGTTGCTCAGCGGGATAAGTTCAAAGAAAAGGGCTTGCAGAGTGATATCACTGTGGGGCCCCTGAGCGTGGCCCTTAACCCCTGACGGGCCCTTAACCCCAAGGACTGCCTGACCTGCCTGGCTGACTTATGCTGCTTTGGATAAAAGGCTAAAAAACATTTAAAAAACAAATTACTGTTTTTTATATGATTGTGATATTATTTGCCATTTTAAAAAATTCTCATGTTTTGTTTTCATTATTGTCTAGGTCCTTTCAAGGACAGTGCAAGGAGTAGACAGCAGCCCCGTTCACTGCACACATGTACGCTGTATGTCTGCGCACGTGACAAACAAACAGGAGAGCTGACAGCAGGCAGCACTCCTCGCGCGCTCATTTGCCGACGCGCGAACGTGACCGTAAATAGAAAGTGACATCCGGAGACAGGAGCCGGAATGTCAGCGCTGACAGCAGCCGGGTCATTAGCATGCGGCTGGGAGCAGGATCATCACGTACCTCGAACCCGCGCGGAAAGCATGCGATCAGCTGGCTCCTATTAACAGGCAGGACCGGGGCCGCTAATGGGACCCAGCTGAGCACAGGAAGTGGAGCAGACGCACCGTCACCTGAAAGTATGCAAATAGTGACCAAACTAGGCTATCGGCTTTTTTTATCGCAACATAAGGTGCTAGAATGTACTGGAAGGTAGCAATTACTGGGACAACTCCTTCCTATGATATGCATACAGTGTGGAAAATCAATAATCTACGGCTGTGAGAGCTTTAGATAATAAAGTCCTAAATTTCACACAGTTCTGGAGCACAGCGGATCTTTGGGGAAAACGTGCCTCATTCCCAGAATGATGAATGCTGTTCAAAATGTAATGTAATGCGGCCGAACTGTGGAGAGCAGCTGGATCTTGGCTCTTGGGAGTTTCACTTACACAAAAATGTTCTGAGGGCAGAAGGAAAAACGATCGGTTCAGAGAGATAACCAATCAGATTGTAGAGGAGGTAGGACCAAGCAATCAGATGTCTTGATCCAGCCTCCTCTAGTCGTTTGGAGCCACTCTCGGAGCCAATCTTTTTTCGTTCTGCCTTCAGAAAATTTCTGTGTAAGTAAAACTCCCATAAGCTAGATCTTGCCTCTCAGTAAAGGCCCACAAAGTCTTGGTCTACAGCCCAAGCCAGGAGGTTAAATAAAGTTACAGGGTGGATTCAGGATACTGAGGGGCACATTAAGTGGAAATGAACAGAAACAAGGGGTGGGTGATGGTCAGGCAAGTAGGAGGACAAAAAAAAGCATCTCTCTCTCCTGATCTTCAGACCATCTGTTGTTCATAAATGAGGAGGTGGTTCTGCTCAACGCAAGAACATTACCATTTAATTTCTCCTCTCTGTGGCTCTGTGGGCTTTTAGAAGCAGAACAATGTACACGGTGTTGTTAGGCGGTGACCCCGGAAACTAATATGTAAAACAGCTTCCATTATTCTAATGCTTCAAAAAAATATTGTGACATCCCTGCAGTTTCCCAGAGATCACGCTGGACCAGGAGTCATCAGCGAACGAACAAACAATTGGCCCAGAGTAAGTGACTGTGACATCAGGCCACGGTAGAATGCAAAGTGGAATACCTGGCGTCCACACAACCGCTGTACCGAGAAATAATAATAATAATAATAATAATAAAAGACGCCACCGTTTCCTGTGCTTTAACGACGGCCTAACCCCAGCCATTAGGACTTGAACTTGCTCCTTTGAATCCTCAAACAGCCATTGTCATATTGATTTATTCACTAGCAGTCAAGTTACTTCCTTCTCGAAGATTTGTGTTTTCCTAGTAACACAAAAGTTTGAGAATAACAGCCTAAATAAGCAATAACTATTATATTCTTATAAATATAGCATCTTCTCATGCTTGCTTTTCATTTAAATTGCCTTAAAGAGCCTTCAACCTCTATTAAAAAATGTCAAAATCGTAACGCTAATTGAACTTAAGGCTCTACCTGAGGCAGCCATGTTAGATCTTGACGGTTAAGCTTTGACGCACACATCAGACTTCATGGTAGGAGGAAGTCCAGCAGACTGAAGAAACAGATCCTTTTATTAAAAATTACAGATTACATAGCCTGATGACGTTACATTGGGTGGGGGGGTGGGTCACCAAATCAAAGGAAGCGACTTTGTTCTTACAAGGCAACATGACATTAAAACAACAGGTTACAAAAAAAATCTGATGCTGTATGAATTTGAGGGGTTGGGTAGGGGCAGGAGGGGGGGGCGGAATGTAAACAAAGACCGTGAAAACATAGCGAGCCCCCCCGTATTCATAACGCCGAAAGCGCAGGAATAAATCTGGAGGAGGCTTACAGCACAGCCCCTAATAAACAAGGAACAGACAGGACATACCTGAAAGAAATGAGTCTGGGCTGACTGGCGCATCCATCAAACGCCCCATCTATGGCGGAAGGAGCCGCTCACATCCAAGGCGGGGGCGGGGAGGGGAAATCGTTGCTTATTAGTGAGTAAGGGAGAGTGGCAATCAAATTCTACCTGCCACTGGGCGTGGGGGAGATGGCTTCCTCTCATTCCAAATGAAACAAATAGGAATGTAATGAACTCATATCCCTGGAAACCATAACCACAGGGAAAGGAGGAGGAGACCTTCAAGAGATACATGTGACCACTCGGGGGGGTGGGGGGGGTTGATACATCTGACAGAGCTTTTAACTTGCAGTAAATGCATGCTATAAAATGTCCCCTACTGAGCTCAGGGGTTAAAATTAATGGCCACAGGGTCATAGACAGATTATAAGCCACGCACAAAAAGTCTGTGACAGAGGAACACCGTGTAAACCGGACTGCCTTCTACACTTGACATCTTTGACTTTCACTTGCCTTTGATCTTGAATATAGGAAAGATTTTAAATCTGGTCAATACGCATTGAAGGCAGCCATTACTCCGGTTACAAGATCATTATCCATTGGAATATATTGACTAATTGGCCACCTTGAGCTCCGGGTTCAGCGTTGGGTTGACAATTAATTCCGGTGATGGCGTCTCGTACACTGCGCCACGTTAAAACACTCTACGGCGAAAGTGTCGATGGGCGTCGACCAACACTGGGATGAGTATGCAAATAATCGAACTAGATGCTGCCGCTTTGTTGAGACGATATGTATGAAAGGTAAGAAATACCTCCTGTAATAATAGGGGGGGGGAACCCAAGCTGCACAGAGTTATTCAAACAAAATCTGACCAC
Source organism: Gnathonemus echidnorhynchus (assembly GCA_026776725.1). Lineage (NCBI taxonomy): Eukaryota > Metazoa > Chordata > Actinopteri > Osteoglossiformes > Mormyridae > Gnathonemus > Gnathonemus echidnorhynchus. Next base: position 11,037,502 of record JAODJU010000014.1, read on the forward strand.
ACTGCTTCAGGGGGATGTTGAAAACGCATGAACTTGCATTTATTTGATCCTTTTCCTGGTTTTTTCCCCCCAACATACAATAGCTCAGTTTTATCTCACGTTACCCCATCACATGAGAGTATGTCATTCCTGCCCTCATCACACGCTACTCACGCACATAAATCCTTTTCTTGTTACCTACAACCGCATCATTATAGGGAAATGACAGAGCAGGCGGCATTTAAGGTGACTCATGGATCCATGTACAGGAAGCCACAGTACTCCATAGCCAAGAGGATCCACGCTTCCTGTGCAAAGCACTTATTCGCATCAGCAGCGCAGCTCCCGGTCCTGCCAGTCTACAGCATGCGGAAAATGCATCGCCAGGCACAGCGAGTGACTGGCGAGTTAGCATCTCCCCCATGCTCTTCCAAGGCCCCGCCCACTCACCACCAAGCGCCCTGACAAGGGGAACACTGTTATGTCCTGACTGTCCATGCCTGTTAAAAATATCATACGAGGTCATCACTTACAGAAAAACTTAGTTATAATAGATTGAAACACTCAAAGACTAAGAGTTTTTACATCATGTGATGTATCTGCCAGAGAGGGAATCTTCCCCAAATCATTAACGGAGGACCCGCTACTCTGTTCTGGATGCTTCTAGTTATCCCTTAACCAAGGATGCCTCAAAGATATAAAACCAGTTAAAGATACTGCGCAGCACACAGGTGGGGGAAATTGTAGGGGTGGGGGGTGAGGGGTGAGGTGTTTTGCCGTTATTAAGCATCGTGACGGCACGTGCATCTGTCAGCCGTCATAACAGAGTGATGGATCGACATCAGCATAGAGGTGGATCAGCTGGCAGGGTCAGCCAGTGACCCTAGACCATCAAGAAGAGGGCTCAAGGTTAACGGCCTTGCTCAAAGGCCCAACTGTGATGCCATCACTCTGCCGGTCACAGGATTCGAACCCACGACCTCACCTAACCTACTGACCTAGACACCGCTGCATCAATGAAACCCATGCAGAGCAAGGTTTTCCCCAATTATAGCAAACTTCTGCTAGTTCTGTATTCAGCTCGTTTCATTAAATTCTTCAGTGTCTGTCCATGACAACGTACAAAATTCCTAGTAAATGAGCATGTATATCCTTACACATACACCCACGCCAAACGGCATGAACATCACAGATAATGGGAGGGTGGGATCTGCAGCAGATTACCACTAAGTATTCATAAAATGCATCTTACTCATGATTAGCATCCCGTCCAGCATGTCCCCTGGTTCGTGCCGTCTGCACCCAGGGATTGGCTCACCAAGACTCACTACTGTATAAGTAGACATGGGTGGATGCTATCCAATTACGACAAACGCATTTTACCAAGTTTACCATGTTTGCTAAAATAGAAATGGAAATCTCGTACGAGGCAGTCCTTCACACCTATCCGTGATTAGCCACCACACACTAATAAATGCTTCGGAAATTTTAAAACATGAAAATGGCCCGAGCTTTTCATTGATGGCGAGGACCCACCATTATGCGTTAATGAGCTCAAAACCGCCCTTTGATGTTTTAAAAGGCGCTTTTTGCATCAGCCTTGAGCTCGAGTCGCTCCAAACCGGCAATGCGGCTTGAGCGGCTGCCCTTATCGTCAACTTCCAGCGTCGTCCATCAGTTGTGACATCGATCTGCAGGCACGTAGATGGATGTTCAGGATAGCGGTTTCCTTATCAAAACAAAGCGATCTCCTCTGCACCGGCCATTTCTGAACACAGCGCTAACGAATAAATGCGGGGAAACACGCAGATGACAAAAGTAACGTCTCAACTCAAGCATCTGCCGGTTGTCAAGTCTGCGGCCGTTTCCGCATGTTCGGTATCCTATTGTGGGGGACTTGGTGCCTCCCCAGCAGAGTCCTGGCTCTTCTGCATGGTTATGACAGGTTGCAGCTGCCATTATGATAATACAGTCACGCACATCACCTACATATTCAAATCGGGCCCGAATCATTGCATCACCATTTATTAAATGTTAATGTGAATCTGGCCTGAGAGGGATGATCAGGTGGAGAATATATCACCGGCATTTTCTGCCAGGAAGTTTCCATCTGGTGATGCCGTCGCTCCGATTAGAGCGTGCGCACAAACTGCAGCTACGCACTAAATGGACGATAGCAATGACGTCTAGAATGTTGCGGCCCGCGTTGCGAGCGCGTGCGAAAGGGATATATTTAGAAAAAGATATGTGAGACAAAGGGGCTGAGGGAAGCAACAGCCGGCTTGTGCCAGCAGAGCTGCACGTCACACCAGCGATAAAAAAGTGGCTGACCATCTCCAAATCTTCGCTGAGAGCCACCCGGAGTTTCTCGCACATTCAGCATTCGCGGTGAGCGGACAGCTTCCCCGCGCCTGGCCCTCACCCTGCCTCTAGCTATCTGCCTGCATGGTAGAGCCATTAACGCAAGGTTAAGCGAAGGGACGAGTGGCGTTTAAGCAATGCTCTCACTATGTGGAAAGGCCCCTCAGAGACGGGAGGACGCCTCTCTGTGCTGGGGTTTCACCGAGAGAGAGCATCCTAGCACATGTAACACAAACAAAAGCACATTTAAGTAGGGTGACCAGATAATCCATGTCAGGGAGCACATTGTGAGCTATGGCAGGATTTGCAAACCACCACATCAATTAAAAGGACCCGGATTTCACATAAGCACCAAGTTCTTGCTGTGCGCTAATTGGTAAGTCTCCTATATTCATGCATGTGTCACTAATGTTAATGTGAAACAGCTGGAGTCTTTCAATCAAGGAAACAAATCAGTCCAAGCACAAGAAGAGAACTATTTAGCCGAGCACAGGAGCCTTTCAGTTAGAAAGTAGCTAGTAAAACCTGAAGTAGCTAAAGTGTCCTCCCAGACAGGAATTATCTGGTCACCCTAATTTAAGCAAAGAATTTGATAAGGCTTTACTGTAATATACATTAATAACAAACATTATATAATAACAAATATTATAATTTTATAATCATTTAATATTTTTCATTAATTTATATTAAAGCTGTTAAGGGATGTTAGGATGTTAAGGTGTACTTGCATGCTGCTTATGAATGTTCTATGAATGCATTATAAATGCATTATGAAGGTGCACTGAATGTTCTATGAATGCATTATAAATGCATTATGAAGGTGCAGTGAATGTTCTATGAATGCATAATAAACGCATTATGAAGGTGCACTTATTGTAAAGCCAAACCAAGAATTCATCATGAGAAATACTGTTTAACTCCTGCCAGACTACAAGATGGAGTAGTGTCGCCATTTAACCCACAAAACTTTATCCTTGCAATGAATCCTCTCATTTCCCCTTTGTCTGGTTGTCCGTTGCTGAGGTCAGCTGTTCTGAAGGGAACCCGAACCATGAGGTCCAGTTTGCTTCCAGGTTCAGAGCGGCTTAGAGTTTCGCCTCGGGGAGATGTCAGCGGGAGGCGTTCCGAATCAAGCTGCCCCGGACCGGCTCCATTTATCTGCCTACGCGGTGCTATCCGGTGTCACTCTGACCGACCTGGAAAATGTGGACAGACCTAATGGTCTGGAGCTCATTAATTGGGAGCGTGAGCCCTCCCCCGGACCGGAGACGTGCGGACATCTCTGCGGGAATCTGACAAGCCGGGTGGCGTCTCTCGTCGTGTGGCGGTCGCTCGATTATTTTCAGCCAGGCTGCAAAACCAGCGGAGTTGAAAAGTAATACCAGGATCTTCCTGTGCCGCGGCAGAGCAGCTCTGAAAAGGCAGAACCCGCTGTGCCCGCACGACAAAGAGATCCTTCTGGCCACGGGGCAGCTGGCTCACGACCCACCCAGGGAAACAAGTAAATTAACAAATTACTAACACCAGGTATCTTCTGGGGGATTAAGACGGCGTTTCCGAGGTCACACGGCCAAGTTGGGTTTTGGGGGGTTGGGGGTGGAGACAGAACAAGCACAGGTTTTGCAAGTTTTTTTCTGTTTGAAAGCGGAGTGGAAAACCTGCTGAGACCAGGCGTCCATCCATCACCAAAAAAAAAAAAAAGTCACTGTACTGGATCCAGCATCCTACAGCACCGGGGACAGGAAATGGTCACCTCCACCACATGGAAGCAGAAACTGAATTACTTTACCAAAAGAAAGACGTTATTTCCCTGCAAGACATTAAACCCCCCCGGGGGTATATTAAATTCTGCAAGCCTCGTGTTTAGAGTCATCACTGACTTAACCAGACAAAGATCTAGTACTTAAGCATGTGATTTATAAACAGTGAGAGGCTGTTTTTCTTTGTTTAACAGAGTGTAACCCCCTCTTTGAGGGTGCCACAGGGCAACGTGGCACAGGGGGCTCGCTGCTGTCGGATAATGGGGACGCTGGCACCAGCGCCATGGGAACGGGCTGGTCCATTATAACTAGTAGGGGGGATTTTTTAAAGGCCGTGATGATCCTTGGCGGCAGATCTTGGGATTACATCCGGAGCTGGCGTATGTGAGGGAAACTGGGGGGGCGGGAGCGGGTCAGGAAGATATTTGGCTGCCATTTACCATGAATCCAGAGGAAAAGTGCACCCCCGTACACCCCCGAAAGTGCCCCTCCCCCTCCGTCCACAGGCCCAGGTTCGATCCAGCCGTTTAGCCCAGGACCTGACAGCCGCTCTGCAGCGTATCTGCTAGCACTAAGTGACCCCGCTCCCCCCTCCCCGAATTAATTCCCACGTCAAAGTCACAGTGCATTCTGGGCTGCCAGTACCTGGAGTGCTTAGGAATCAAAAAGCCACACTTTTACGCTCCGCTGTCGCCAAAGCCTTAAATGTCAGGCCCGTTAACAAAGACTTAAGAGATTTATAAAAAAAAAAAAATTATAATCCACGCCTGCGAGACTGTTTGTCTCACGTTTGTTTTGTGGCAATTATCACCCGTCACTCGTGCCGCCGTCGAAGCTCTCAGTCACAGGGAACACAGAGATTCACGAATAACGTGCTCGGAGGTGACGCCCCATGCGTGGCGAGACGGCGCCGTGCTTCATCAAGAGAGTTACCTTAATTATTTTAAGGAAAGGCAGAGATAATTGCATTTATATCGCAGGGACGCTGCAGAATGCTACAAGGAAAGTGAGAATTCAGTCCTCTGGCGCTCGTATATTTTTATACTGTACACTCCTCTGAAGCTGTACAATTTGAATATTTCAGGAATATTTAAAAGTTGTAAAAACAGTTGTGAGAGGCATTCACAATTGGCTAATTTCTTACTTGAAAGTATGTGGGAAATGTACCAGTTACACAGCACCCTTACCTACTCATACTTGAATTACAGTATTCGTCTATTTTATATGAAGTTTTACGTTCATATACTCTGATTATTTTATTATTTGTTAGCCTATTGCTGTAGTGTTCTATTCCATTATTCTACTTTCAACTTCAAACACTTCATTATATGTGTACCTCTGTATACTATAATAACAAAGCTGAACTGAATTGAATAAAGTGATGGCCAGAACACATTTGCTCTTTTTTTAACGCAATCCAAACAGGCAGAAAGCAGCCGCCTTGGGTCCTTTGGACGACCGTCCTTTCACATCACTCCGGCTTCGGCGCTCGGCAGCTGCGATGACACATGATGGAAGCAGCATCCTCCACATCCCGAGAGCCAGGGAAGAGGCTGTATTTAGAAGGAAATCACCCAGCCAATGCCGAGTGCCTCGTTAGGAAGCGAGGCTTCACGTTTAGGGCGTCCTTGAGTACTCCGCGCCTCCATGGTAGCAGACACTGTTCACATATTTATATCATGTGTTCAAGACTGGTGGTGCAGCATGTGACTTGTAAAATTTTTGCCCAACATTTACTGAATGTATACTAAAATAATACATTTATGAAAGCATTCAATGGTAAATAGCAGGACACAGGTGATAAAGATGTGAAACGAGAGTGCAGGGTTAAATCTGTGTGTGTGTTATTTAACGCTGCCTGATTACTCTCTCTCACACAGGAAGCCGAGGGCATATTGAGCAATTATGCCAGCTAATGACAATGGAAGGCAGCCTTGGACGCCGAAAGACAATAAAGTGACACAAATACAAGAGAGGAAATAAGCGGGAGCTGAAAGAGGAAAGCCCATGCGGGGCGGCCAATCAAGAGGCTGAGTATATCGAGAACCAATCGAGATCACTGAGATACTAAATCCACCAATCAAATTCATACAAATAAACACACCCACCCAGATATAGGCCTATCCACAGAGAGACGTGCACACACGAGCAGAGAGCAACAAACGTGCATTTGCACACACTTTACAGAAAGATCTCATCCCACAGGGCTGTCCTGAAGTCTGCCTGCCTGCATCAAACTCGACACCTTGACTTCGGCACTAGGCCACAGAGACCGTCCCGCCATCTTGGGAACAGATAGCGTGGAAGGAGGAAGGAGAGGATGATGCAGAATATACTGTATTACCCCCCCTCTCCCCCCCCAGACCTGCAGGCAGATGGCATGCAGGTCAGAAGAGGACCCGGTGAAAAGTGCTCACCATCTATACACAAATACAGATAAAAGACATGTGCGAGGCACGGCAAGTGCAAGCACTCCCTATGGCATGGACAGACCCCATCACCCCGGCTAACCTGGGAAGAGCATGACGTCCGTGAGGGTAATCGCTCCAGAGTGTAGTGCCTCCCCAGGCAGGTACACGCCAACATTCCTTATTTCCCTTAATTGTAGCACCTGCTGATGCATAGCTAGTTCTGCATTAAAGGCTGGGGTCAAGTAAATAAACAACGCGCACAAGTATCCAGCCCCATCGCAGAATTGACAGCTGCCGCTCCCCCCTGGTCAGCGGTGGGGGGGTATTTAAACCACAGTGACTCCCTTGTCCATGCCTTCTACACGCTTTGCAACGATTCCAGCACACCAGTGCCACCCTGCGCGATGCGATGCACCAGAGAGCCGCGACTTAACCCCGCCCCGTCTAGCCGGAAAGCCTGGCGATCCAGGTCGGCCGCCGCATTCCGGAGGCCTTCCCGTTTTATCTGGGATTTGCTCGCGTGTCTGCAGGCGAAGCTCAAGGCAAGTCCCGCGGTATAGGGAGAGGGGCTGTGCAAAGTCAGCCGGCTTATCGACAAGCCGGAGAGGAACACAATCTACTGTACGGAGGCATCTATGAAAACGTAAGCCTCTGCCGTTCGAATACAACGCGTTTAAATTACGAAACGGCTTCTTCTGTTAGAAAAGGTCTTCTAAGGCCCTAAATAGACCCATAATATAGATCGAGCAACAAGGAACAGGCAGGTTTAGTAAGTACAATAATCTCTTCAATATAAAGTTACGCCATAATGATACAATGTACTTCCTTTGCACTATCATAGGGGAAAATACAGAGTAAAAGGATATATGAAAAAGCTAATTAGCTAAAAAAAAAAAAAAGCCATTTCCTGGAGATAATTTAATTTCTTTTCTTGATTCGTTAGCTATTATTGTAAACAAAAAAATGCAAACTGCACATTGTTTTGCTACATTTTCACCCTGACAATGCAGAGGAGATGGGAGAGAACGCGAAGGCATCTTTCCGGAAAACCACATAAGCTCTGGAAAAGTCTCTGCAGAATCGCTGCCTCGGGGCAAAGTACAACTGTCACGGCATGGTTAAATCTGCCCTCTTCATTCAAATGAGTCTTCAGCTTATTATCAAGAAGCACAAGAACAAATGGGAAAAAAAATCATGAATTTCCCATCTATATAAAGAATGAGTTTATCTCCTTAAAAATGGCACTGAATTTTACATTATAAATTGATATTATGCTAATTGGGTATATAGATACACACTTTCACTTATAACCGAAAAATTAAACCCCAGAAAATCAGCAATTACTATCCAAACCGTGACACTTCAGCAAAATCTCTGTCTCCTCATTTGGATGTTTATCAATGAACTGGATTTCCACATCACGACAGCTCAGCCATTAAAAATTAACCGTTACTGGGAATGTGGCTCGCAAGCCCCGAAAGTTACCCAGAATTCAGCTAAAAGGGGCTGCTTGGCGTTTCCTGTGTTTTCCGTCATTTCAGCACTCCTGGTAAAGTTTTATAATTAGCAGATCTAAGTATGAGACAAAAAAAAAACAAAGTTCTGATAAGATGTGTCCTTCGTAGCAACAATGACAATCTTTTATCTTCAGAGGGCGAGTTCTTGCTGGAACTCCTGGAAGCAGCTTGTTAATTCAGCGTCCATGTTTCTCTGTTCGTGTCGTAGCTGAGAAAAGCCCAGCGGCCTCCTCTCCGATCCCAAACTGGAGATCCGTGCTGAAAACGCACCAGTCATCAGAAAACGAGACGGAGCTGTCTTTCCACAGGCTTGCCCGTGTGGCGAGATGTGATCCCAAAACACGGCCTTTAAACGAAGCCCCAGAGACTGAGAGGGAACCTTTTTACTTAACGCACTTACAGCTGCATGGTTGCTCATCAACAAAGCGGTAAGGACACGTAGGAGACCCCAGAAACAAGCCCAGCGCTGTCAAAAAGCCGGAAAGCATCCACTAATCATCTTTACATACCTCCAGGAAACGTCCCACTCATTCCCAAGGAGAGCATCTGAGGAGCAGATGTGGATAAATTTAGGGAAACGAGCCCAACTTTGGCCAAATCTGACGACGACGCAAAACGGAAGCACTAAGAAATAGGATAACAAACATCTGCAGACTCACAAGCGGCACCGAGTCACACAGAGGCGAGCAAACCAGACGGCGACGCCGCTCCCGCCGCGCCGACCCGCCCACGCCGTCCCGAACCGGCCCGTGACAAAGGCGACGGCAGCAGATCCCCGCGGCTGAATCACGGCTTGCTTCCGAGCAGCCTCGTCCCGTCCGACGTGGGACCGATTCTGCTTCTGACATGTCGCTGACATTCCCACAGAAGAGCCTTCCTGCTCAAAGCCCCCACGCAGGGTCGCACAAACAAAACACTTTAGAAGGAATATGCGGAGTGCAACACACAAAAAAATAAAAACACATTTACATCAGGCCCGTTTTTCATGGCCTTCAAATAAAACACTTATTCAAATGCTGTGCTGCCATGAGAAAAAACAATATTTGTACATTTTTAGTTTTCACTGCATTCAGGCAGGAACGGAGGGGCTCATCCCCATGCCAATCACACAGACGTCCATTTCATGGCCCGGCAGATTGTTCCAGAAGCCTCACGAGCTCATTAGCGGACACGCCAGTGCTCTTCAGTTGTTATCAACTCCGGTTTTTGTAAGGAATTACACAAGAGACACATTTACTGGACAGAGGGTAGCACTTCAGCAGAGTAAGTGTAGTAAAACAGTCCTGTGAGTGTAGGTGAGCCTTCGCTAGAAGCGGGTCTCCGTGTTAGAGGGTGTAGTGGACCAAGCATCTTTGCTGGCTACTAAAGTCCATCCCTGACCCATGTCCTGCCCTTGTTTACCTCCCAAGGTCCATGGGGGACCAGCTTAGAGCATCTGCCAAACTGGCAGGCGAGGGTCCCAGCAGCCCAGAAACCCTCCATCTCTTTCCAAAGCGTCTACCAGCCTGAGATGTGGAAGGGACCACCAGCGAGAGAGAGAGAGAGAGAGAGAGAGGGGAGAGGAGAGAGACCTGCACTAATGCTTGAACACTTTATATAGTGCACAATTTGTATTTTACAACCAGTGTGTCCCGTGCCTGGTACCCTGTGCTTTCTAAGATTCCATGTCCACCACAGCCCTGCATTAGAAAAGCAGTAACGGGATATAGATGGATGGGTGGAAGGATGGATGGATCATCATCCTGTCCATACATGGACAAAATGTCCATGGCAAGATTTGTCTGTATCCATGATAAAATATTTTGACTGAGGAGTAAGAGAGAAAACTATGCAGTTGCACTTTTAAATATAACATCCATGTGAATAACCTGCATATTGATCAAAATATCAAGAATTCACCATTTGACCCCTGGGATAGATGGATGAATGGATGGATGGATGACATCACAGTATGAATGTTTTCTAAGAAAAGCACAAAACACATTTTGCCTCTCACACCAATTACCAGCATCACAGGAGCAAATCAACAGGTGGATTAAACCACTGATTTGAACAAACAAAACACAATATTTTGGACAGCTAACAGCAGGCAGATGTGATCGGATTAATAAGATAAACTACCGCTCACCAGAATTGATGTACAAAGACTGTCAGGTAGCACATCTTATTCAACACTTACCATAAACCAACCTGTGGGGTCTGCGATGATATTTTTACGTGAGATGCAGCCCGCGCTCTGCTACAGAGGGGGGGGCCTGCTTCATCCTGGCAGGAGTGCCAACACCGGGAGCGAGATCTGGCTCGTTTATCCTAATTAGGCAGACTCACATGCCTGTGTCAGGAAAACGACCCAGCATGGCACATCGGAGAGCCCTCCGAGGGAGACACACACATACACACACACACACACACACAAGCGCCTGATCCCCGCGGCCCCGTGCGCACCGGTGCCGCCGCATTCCAGGGGACGTGAGCGGCTTTCTCACAAAGCAGGAAACACCACATCCTGCTGCTGTGATGGCATCAGACCAACTGCGGCGGCTGGAGCCGTTAGAGGTAAGAGGAACGGCGATGGAAAGAAGAGGGATAGCAGGAACACAGAAGCACGCGTGTTAAAAGTAGGCGAGGCTAAAAGGGTAGGCCAAAGCCAGCTCCTCATCCTCAATGGCCGGGAAGACTGTATTCACATCATATAGACCATCCATATTTACTCATTTGCACCATTACCAGGTAACACTCATCCGTACATTATATAGACCATCCATATTTACTCATTCTGTGAACTGTAATGCAGCATTACTAGGGTAACACAATAATCTGAACATTACATAGACATTTTCTCCCCTTCCCCTACATCTTTTGTCTCATAATTACACTTTTCTTCTTATCATACAACTGAATGTTTGAAGCTGCCACTGTTTGTGCCTAAAAACATGAAAAGAAAAAAAACTTTATTAATCCCCAAGAAGAAATGAACAGATATTCATTTTAAAATCCATTACATTAAAATACTCTGATAAAGTAATTATAAAAGGTGTTATCATTTTAATTTATTTTTGGCCTAGGGACAACACGCAGCAGCAGCTCTGGGCTTCTCCACGCATTGTGACGTGTGGCTAATGCTAACAGGCTAAAACAGGCCCGTCTCAGGTCCTGCAATGCTTAACCACAGGAACAGGAAGCGGTCCTGGATAGAACCCGACAGAGCATAGAGGACACAGCGTCACTGGGCCTGATGGAGAAGAGAGAGAACTGCGATGAGAGACACTGAACCGCAGAGAGGAAGTGAAAGTCACCGAGGCTTGTAGAGCCATAAACACACACACACACACACACACACACACACACACACACACACACTGAAGGCTTAGTGAGGCCTAGGTCTTTTCCCAACTAATAGCTTCCCAGCAGAAAACAAACATCAAAATAATTTTTATTATACCATTTGCCATCAAACGGCAACCAAAGACTCCACAGTTACCGTAAAACTCAAAAAAGAAACTCTAAGTTACTAGACAATAATACTGCAATAAAAGTAACAAACTCCAAGGTCACAAGGTCAGTGGTCACCATGTCACTTACACATTTCCGATAAAAGGTCCAGACCGGGGGTGGCCAATCTTATCCTCCAAGGACCGGTGTGTATGCGGGTTTTTGGGATAACCTGTAGGTCAGCTGTTTAAACCCAGGCGTCTTCAGCTAATCAGTCGTCTAAATAGTAATGAAAGTAGGGAGTAGCAGCGAAAACCCACACCGGCCCTTTGTGGATAAGATTGCCCACCCTTGGTCCAGAGGGTTCCAGGGGAAAAAAAACAAGTAACTTTGGCAAAGACTATTTTGAAGGGAGAGAGAAAGTTGACTTCAAGGACACGCTTGCGAAAATCAAAATGTCTCACGTTCATCTTAAGAACCCAATATGTGTTAGAATAATGAAGTCAGCCTACCATTTCATTAATTAAATTTTAACACCTACATGATTAAGCAGCTACTTTAATGAAATCTTCTACACTCTGAGCCGCAAAGTGAAGTTGCTTTTTACACTGCAGTAATGAGGAAAAAATGCTAATCTATAGAAAACCCTAACAAGTGATAAAAATATTTTCTCATTTTCACTTAGGAGATGTGCAAGGCTTGCAGTGTTAAATTACTTAATCACTGACACAGGAAGACAGTCTTCAATTATCCAGAGTATATAAAGATAGCAAGTGCGCAAAAGATCATTATCAGACAAACCTTGAAAAGTATTCAGATTATCCCCTTGCAGTTATAATATTACAGACTGGTCATATACATACACTGGAAGGGAAACTGCGTCAGCATGATTTTAAACACGGGAAGTCACTTAAAGATTTATAATTTGTAATAAATATTTTCTGATCTATCGATTTTCTGAGCTGAGAGATTTTGGGCCCCATATACAGTAAGCATATCAAATTGGCCCCAACACAGACCAATCCAATTATATTCCAATTACTCAGGGGCCCCGTCACCTAGGGGCCCTTGGAATCCTCCTACCCCCACCTTTACAGTAGTCCAAGTCAAGTCAACCATAATTCACAGAGCATACGGCTTAGGGAGGAGACGGGGCACGCGGCTTAGGGGAGGAGACGGGGCACGCGGCTTAGGGGAGGAGACGGGGCACGCGGCTTAGGGAGGAGACGGGACACGCGGCTTAGGGGAGGAGACGGGACACGCGGCTTAGGGAGGACTCTAAGCTGTACGTTCAGCTGCGACGATACGCACGGCTTCATTAGCATGTGTACATGTTGTGCTCACCGGGCTCTGCTTATGGGAAGTACCTTGTCTACGGCTGCTCAGAATCAGGCAGAGAAACAGAAACGCCCCCCAGGCAGGACTAGACAGCCTCCCCACAATGCATTTCATATTCCTAGAGCTGCTCCATCTGAAATCCCCCCCTCCCAGGCTTTGAGATCGCTTACTGGAATATTCCCCAGTTCCATGGCTCCCCTTCAGATCACCACAAAAAATATACACATCATGTTGACATAAACAAAGAAAAATATTTCGGGTTTCAGTTTTAATGGAAAGGCCCTGGTGTTTGAGGAAGCCACGTGACCTTTGAACCCCAGCATTCATACCTGTAAGGAAACAGCAGGTCAGCAGATATAAATCACATCAAACAGATGCAGCGTGTGACGCTCGACATCCTGTGCCTTACTGGCCTAAACAGAGGTTATTTGACAACAAACAAAAGGAAAGAAAGAAAACCCAGCTGGGAGGGTGGGTGAGAGCATTTCCACCATGCTGTCAGAAGTGTCCAGTCCATCCAGATGACATTGGGACTGCAGAGAGAAAAACGCATTCACAGCCCCAGCAGTTAAAGCACGCTAATCAGTAAGGCACATACCGCAGCTAGACAGCCGCACGTCAGGGAGAGCGCGGCCGCCAGGGAGCAGGTGTGAAACCACAGACCCGGCGGCACGGACAGCATGTGCGGAAATATCAATTAAAGAGAGGGTAGCTGGCGATAGAAGGCGACTTCTTATTGCCCGTGAGCGTCTTCAAGCAGCGCCGGCTTGACGAGGCCACTGAAGCGGGCGTGTCGGCCACTCTACCAGCAATTAGGGACTTTTAATTAGCCAAAGATGCAACACCGCCTACCGCCACATACAGCATCTTCCAGGGGCTGTGTCGCGTTCAGCACCAGGGATAGTGGCCCTTTGGCAGCATGCTGTAGCACAGTGTTTCTTAACTTGTACCTTGGGGACCCTCAGACAGTCCACATTTTAAAATACAGACCAATAACCAAAATGGTGTTGGTTCAATTCCCCGTTCAGGCTGCATAAACAGTAAAAACTAGAAACTGCTAAATGGATCACAAGGCTTTAATAATGTAATTATTTTTAAACCAATGTGTTATGCTCAAAAAACATGGGAACATAATAATAATAATAATATTTATTCAGAGAGACACAGACAAGAAACCCAGACAGACCATTTACCATGAACAATCTACGGTGAAATGTTGCTAATTCAATGAAAACAGAAATGAGAAATGGATCTCAGGAATAAAAGCTTGTTACCACCCCACCCCCCGCCCCATGATGACAGACATGGCAATTCCAGTCATCCATGATAGTGATTATACAGTACTTGCCTCACACACAAGCACACTCAATATGCCAACATATTACATTTAAAGGACACACTGCTTACATCACTAATGACACAAGCAGGTTAAACAAACCTGCTTACTGAAGATTACACCAAACGGTAGCGGAATTAGAGATAGCAATTTCATTTACTAGTCATTATGTCCCGCCATAAACATTGCTACAACAATCTATAGAACAAATTGCACATTACAGGAAAGGACAGTATGCATAAAGCCGGGCCTATACTACTTGAACATTCAATTCATTTGTAATTTAAATGATTTAAATAGGAGTTTATGCGGCGTAACTGACGAGAGAAGCGTCGCTCATCGTTTTAAACATCAGACCCGCAGCTATGAATTCGTTGGCCTACATTTCACTTCCTGTTAGACTCGCACCGCTTGACACGAGGTGAACCTGTTTAAATAGAGCCGCGTCCGTCTGAAATGATTAATATTTAATAATGGCTAGCGCCGCAACGATTAGGACATGTAGCTGGATCCGGAGCCAATACCTCACAGGGTAATGAGGGGATGTTTTGGGCCCAGCGGTGGTGGTGGGGGGTGGGGGGGGACTGGAAAGGCTACAGAATCTCATTGATGGTAATTCTGCCAGCCGACTGGCAGGATACATAGGGCAATTATTCTGAGATGCCGTGTTGGGCCACAGAGGTCATACATGATGTAATAATACCACCGAC
>JAODJU010000014.1:11069466-11099516 GCA_026776725.1 Gnathonemus echidnorhynchus
CCCGCCATCTGGCAGGTTTCCAACCACAATTCTAAGTGAATTTACTGCCTAAGTTTGTTGCTGACATGTAGAGTCTTAACAAATGGCTCACAGTGTTGGGGGGTGCCCCGCCCCCCCAACCCGTCCCTCACCGTACCCCGGTGTCCCTCTCAAATAGGAAGTCAGGACAGCTTAAGACAAAATTATTTTGCAGCCAAAAGCGGAGAAAACCACAGAGTGGGGTCCTTATTGTAGAGCAGTAGGATTTCTGGGGGGGGCTGCTTTAGGCTGGAGTGCTCTTTCATAAAATTTAAATTAAACAGAAATCGCACCAAATGACAATATTTCCACGGAAAAGTGGCAACAGTAAGGTAGGGAGGTTTCTTACCTTCACACCGCCAAGGAGAAACATTATATTTCGGGATGAATTGAAATTTCTGAAAGTCTTGTGTGGCAGGTTTATCTAATTAACACTCACTTCAGCCTAATTATAAGAGTGCCGGGGGGGCGGCAGGAGGGGGGAGGGGGCAGGCATTGTGTGCGTTTTAATGAGGTTTGTTCTGTAATCAAGGTGTGTTTCACAGAAAAAAGTCATGGATATTTCTTGGAAGGGTCCAGGCTACCTGAAATATAGTACGTACTAATTTAGCACTGCTCGCTCTCTCTTTGCGGACCTGCTATGACATCACACCCTTGGCCGGGGCCAGTGGTACCTTACATGGTGATACAGCAACGTCAAGGCCCAGTGACATCATGCAGGTTATCTTTGGATGTCCATCTCCTACCCAGCTGGGTCACACTCCATCACCACAGTGCTGTGAGCCCAGACACGATGCATGCTGTCTCGCTGAGAACATCTCGGCAGCGAGGCAGGGTTGGCTGCGCGCTCAAACAGGCCCACAGCTACGCATTCTGTTGGGTTCACAGCCTGGAATGGAACTGCATCTTTCTGCGTGTCAGTCATGGAACCTGGAATGATCGTCAGTGAAGCTGGTTCACTGCCAGGTCAAGAAACCCCAGCAAAACTAACATAAAAAAATGACTACAAAAAAGCCCCTCTTTTGAAATGGCTATGGAGTTATGCAGGATTTGATTCTCTGATATGCAGAGCTGGGGTTTACCACAAACCGGGGGCCGGGGGGTTATAAAAATACTGGACTGGTTTAAGCCTCTGTTACAACACAGCACTACGATCACTCAGCTGCGGCCTGATTATGTCTCAGAAAAGTATTTCATAAACTACAATTACCAAGCTGACCCCCCAGGAGGACGAACAGGTACATTATGCTGTAATGAAACGGCTTTGAAGACACGGAGCAGGCCAAAGCACCGGCGTGCAGGGAGGGGAGATTCAAGACGGCTATCGGGGGGAGGAGGAGAACAGAAAAGACCTTTCAGGCGCTCGTGCAGCGGGATGGAACAGGAGGAAAGGGGAGGAGCCCATACATGGGGGGGGGGGGCATTTGCATCAGGGCACCAGAACACAAAAATAAATAAATTGCTGGAAAATAAATTTAGGAAGCAGGCACCGTTTCCAAGAAAATAGCAGCCAGAGACCAGCTGAAATGGCTCCCCCTACTGTGGGACCAGATGCATGACAGGAAGAGCCTCCACGGTTTACCCCCCCCCCCATCCCCGCCCGCCCCCTGGCAGGGCTAACTGGCCATCTCTTCACATGACATTAAGCCGTGTGCACAGGGGAATCACCACTCTACTCAGTCAGCCAACTCACATTTGGCCTTGAACTTCCATTAAAAAATTACTGCCCAGGATATCATATATAAAACTGGATAGAGGAGTGAGTGTGCGCCGCACAGTGTGGGCGTGATTCCGCGATAATCCAGCACATGTGCACAGAGCTTCCTGACTGAGGCGGGGGGTGGGGAGGGGTAAAAAAAATAACATGAAATAAACCAGTTCAGATCATCTTGTTCTTCCAGTTCTGGGGCAAAGGGAGATTTAAACATTTAGAATAATAGAAGTAAATTTTAATAGCAGGAACGGAATCCTTTTTAAGATCGTCGAAGCCATTACTCATTTTATGTCCGAAGAATGGAGAAAAAGCATCCCTTTTACAAGCTTGTGGGATTTTTTACAAAAATGATTTAATAGGAATGCAACGTAGTCCACTTTCTCTGCTCATAAAAAAAGGAAGTGCTTGCATGATCCCTCATTAAATCACGTCTGTAGCGCTGCAAAAATGCCTGTTTGGGTTGAGTCCCATCAAGCCTGGGGTTGGAGTCACCGTCATTAAGCCAAACAGGCCCTCATTAAAGTTCATCACCCTGTCAGGTTAAACGTGAAGTGGATAACGACACACTGCCCCCTAAAGACAAAGGGTGCCACACCTACCAACCAGTGACAGCATCACACCCCGATACGCCAGTCACTGCGCCTCGTCTCAGCCCCAAGACAAACTTAAAAATCAAATGCTCACATTTTAAAATGTGCATACAACATCCCTGCTATCGCTTTACCGCATCTTCCAACCCGTTCTGCCATCAGCAGCATAAGTTTTGGAAAACTTCCAGGCAGAGCCATCGTTCTTCGAGTCAAAGGTCTGGAGAACGAGCCTAATTGGATTCTAAAAATCTACAAAATTCAAGAAACACTATTTTAGAAAATGAACGGCGTTTCTAATGCAAAAGGGGTGCTGTGTCTTATCGCAGTAAATGAAGCAGCTACTGAGTGTTCCTGAAGAGTTAAAAACGCCATTAAAGAACAAGAACTTCCTCCCAGTCATGGCATACATACACACTGGGGAATCTCAACACAGACTCCATGTTTTATACGGAAGAAGCAGCTATTTAATTATTATCATCATTTTTATATCACTGGGTTGGGGAAGATGGATTTATTTGTCATGGGGCATATTCAAAGGTCTGTTTTTTGTAATGCTCCAACTCATTACTCTGAGAAAACAAAAATGCAAATGAGGCAGGGAGGAGTACCAATAGAAGTACTGCGATTGGTGAGATATGACATCATTGGCCAAGAAAGAACAACCCATCAGGGCAAGATACCACCTCATCCCCACCTGCCAATAAAGTAACCTGTCCAATGAGACGCCGACAACTTCCCCAAAAGTTTCCCTATTAAGACACCCCAAGACTTTGCGTTACCCACGTGGAAATTAGATGGGCATTTTTCCAGTCGCCGTACGTTTTAGTTGGGGGCTAAAACTCTGCAGAATCTTGACAATAGCCCCATTACCGCGTCACAAAGCATGTGTCAATAAGCAAACGGAAATCTTCAGTTTTCATGCCATCAAATTTACGTCAACAACAGGACAAACAAATAATAAAAAATCTTACTGCGATTGCTCACTGTGAATTCATGCCGTGCTTTTACCCATTTACTACACGTTAAGTCGTAACTCATCCGAATTTATAATACCTTACTTCCCTCATGTTATATGTACAGTAAAAGGAGCAAACTTCATTTTAAAAACGCCACCAGCTGCATATCATCATATTACGTATCACATTCAGGGGAATTTACGCCTACAGCGCGTTACAGTCGTCGTCATGAGATTTAATAAACGAAAACGGGTTTTAACATTTAAAGAAAACTTCGCGCTTTGCAAGCGACGAGGCAAAAAGTGTAGATTTAGTACTTCCAAAAGCCAGGCAAAGTATTGCATTTACGGCGCTGAAAACGGTAACATCGAAAAACGCTGCAAATGCTGAGTATTAAACAAGCGGTTTGCATCGGAAACTAAGGTTTAATAACAAAGGGGTGTAAGAGGCTGGCAGGGCACGGCTGGCACACTTAGGGCAGGTGCAGCGGCGGTACCCAGCGCCGCGACAGGAACGACTCACTCACCAAGGCGTACGGATCACATCTCTTTGGAAATCCAGAGGAGTCAATCTTTCTTCTCTCTAGTCAGAAACAGCAATGCTTTCTTATTCCAGACCCAGGCCCCAAATGAACTGCAAGAGAAAAACGACATGCACATCATCAGCAATGCATCGTGCACCGAACCTCCCTAAAAAAGTGCAAATGTTTCAGTAAGTAATTTTTTTTAAAAATCTGCAAAAATTAAAAAAACATAAATCATCGTAAAGGAGAGTTGCTACCTGCGTCGCACCGTCCTCCGAGCCGTCGGCGGAGATAATGAGGGAGGGAGGGTGCGATAGGCGGAGGGAAAAAAAAAAGTGAAGAGCGGAGCTTTTCTTTGGAGAGACGCGGAGCCGCTGTCAGATCGCACAGCGCACTGCCGCTAGCGGAGGTGGAGAAGCGAGAGAGACGCGGGGGATGGAGGGAGGGAGTGAGGGAAGAGGGAGAGAGAGGATGCGAGCGAGCGACACCGGCCGATCGGCTGGGGGACGCGCTCGCATACCTGCATTTCCCTCCCGGGCCGCTTGATGGCCGGCAATAAACGCATCCTTATCTTTTTCCTCCCTCCTCCTGCTGACACAGCCGCGACCGATAATTAGCAGGGGAAACAGTTGTCTTTGGGCTGTTGCCCGGGAATGTGATCTATGGTGCGGAATTAGTAACGCTTTAAAGCGGAATCTCACGGCGGCTCGCCGTCCAGCATCGCTGTAAGCCTTGGCATTTAGCTGATATTCTGCCTGCCAAAGTGCCCGGGCTTCCAGTTTAACCTTGCGCCCCTTTCACGATGCGAGGAGACCGGGAGATGGTGTGTATGTGTAGTTTACCGTATACTTTTATGTTATGGAATTTCTTTAGAACTATATTGCATAAATCCGGTCAAGTGTAGGTGAATCTGCAGTTGCCTCCAGTTCGCCAAGTAAAACGCAATCGCGACAAGGATTAATCACTTTGAGTTGATAGAATTACTTTTTATGATAGTTTGGTCCAATACGTGACAGTGTACAAAAGTCAAAACTGTTAATGTGGAAGTTATGTGAATATATTTGAATGACGGGGGGAAATCTGAAAAAGAAATTATGTTATTTGAATGCAGAGTTTTAAAGCAGTCTGGGAGTATCCATGCATCTTCTAACACTGCTTAACCAGTACATGGTCTCAGTGGGAGAGAAGCTGATTCTAGAAAACATATTTCACAAGGGGCACCCTGGACAGGATGCCGATCTGTCACCGGGCACACATACAGTTACACACTATGGGCAATTCAGAGATGCCAGCTCTGTTAATGGCATGGTGTTGGTCTGGTGCCTGACACCCCCTGCCTGAAGGTTCCTATCCCACCCACACTGTGTGTGTGGAATTTGCATGTGTTCCTCATGTTTTGCTGACTTCCTCTGGGTACGCTGGATTCTTCTGGCAGTCAGAAGACAAGCAGTCAGGAGAATTGGTGATTATAACACAATGGTGTATACAGGGATGGTTCCACAGGGGGTACTAGCTCCAGCTGAAGGCTGATTGGCCCCCAGAGTGCCCCTTCCCCTGTCACTCACCAATTCATAACATATTATTGGTTAATGATAAAGTTGACCCGCCCCTCTGTCTGACTTATGGCCCCTCTTTTGTTCTCCACCTTAAAAAACGTCCTAGAATAGCCCCTGCCATAAATTGCCCAGGGTGAGTAGTTTTTAATGCATATGTGCCCTTCATTGGATGGGCATCCTGTCCAGGCTGGACCCATATCTTGTACCTTGTGCTTCCTGGAGTAGATTCTCAGCACCCCTCCACGACCCCGTATTGGATTAGTGGTTGGGAGATGGATGGATGGGCGGGCGTGCAGTTTGAGTAACATTTTTGTACCTGATTTTCTGCATGCCACAAAACAATATGAACTGTTCATGTCTGCTGCCTCCTCCTGTCAGCCCACAGAGCACCAAGTGCCTCTCGCTCCGTCGCTGCAAACAAGATTTCACACTTAGCCTTGTTTCTCGGGGGCGGGGGGTGCGGCATTAAGAGTTGTTTCGAAAAGCCGGCCCCGGCGCTAGCGCGAGGGTGAAAGCTGGCCTGCTGCGGCGTGGTGGAAGGCGGACGGGCCGGCCTCATTCCGCGTCCGGGACCTTAACACCTTTCCTTTCCTCCTGTAGGTGAACGCAGGTAGTTCACAGCACGCGTCCTGCCCTTGGCCCCGGAACGGCGCTAACCTCGTAGTTTGTCCCGACAGTCGCTCCTATGGCATCTCCTAAGGCGGGACGCGCATGTTTACTCCAGCTCACTGAGAAACGACAAGCGCTGAGTTCCTCGCAGTGCGGGGGGAGAAGTGCGAGGCACATCCTCCTGGCTTTGATTTCCGCGCCGTTGATTCCTCGGTGTTTAGAGCCGGGAAGGTGAGGCTTGGTGGAGATGTCAGACCTCAGCACTTTCATCACAAGCTCTCACTAGATTAGAAGCCTAACCTTTCAGGAGCCTCGCCCGAGGTGAAATGATGGTAGCTATCAGACAAACTGCGGAAGATCAATTTTCAAAAAGCCAAACCTTATTACTGGCCCTCTGTGAAACACGGAAAGAGATTTGAGCAAACTTTCTGTTTTCTTTTTTTTTTTTCTCCTAAGAATTCTGTACAGTTGCAGTGATAGATTGCTGTGATCCACTGCTACGGATTTGGGACTTCATGCCAACACTTGTGCCTCTCTGCCTGCGGTTATCCGAGGGGTCTTTGATAAGGACAAGCCCCCCTCCCAAGGATGACGGGACCTTATAACTAGCACTGGTAAAATTGGGAGCCTAAACTTGGGTTACCTTGTATTTGATTTACAGGATGAACGATTCTCTTAATGCCGTGATGGTACTTTGTCACTGTATTTAACACCTATTTAACGTCATGCAGTGTTCCACTACAATGAGATTGTGGGGTGTAACCCCATACAACCAAAGGAATATCAATTAATAAACAAAAATAGCCTGAAAATGCTAAAGTGTGTTGGATTGCACCGATTTGACATGTGCATATATAAAGGTTTTAGTTTTTTTTATCCATTCTGACTTACATTAGAGGGAAGGGTTACGATTTATGTGTGCTCCCTGACATCTGAATCTACAAGCTTCGTGTTGTTAGCACAGTACGCTACCTGTTGAGCTCTGAGTCCTGATATACCAGCAAGAGGTGCAGTAAACTTCAAAGTGTAAGTGACCAGTGACGCCTATAGAATCACGTGATGCTCATGCAGGTAAATAGGTTCACATTCAACTAGCCAAGGAATTAAACTGGTATTATACCCAATAATATCAATATTTTACACACGCACACAGCATGCAGTGCAAAACAAAAATTGCGCCTTAGACCAACAGTCACTGGATTATTGAGTTATTTTTGCTTTTATCACTTATGCATGAATGTATTAATTTGTCTGAGTCCCACAACTAGTGGATACTGCTATACAAAGAGTTTATATTCACCCCTTAAGGAAAAGTGCAAAAACTCTGCACAGACCCTAACTAGCACTGCATTTATCAATAAGGCCACCTTGTGAATGCATCCATATACAATTTCGATTTGCATATTAACTGTGTTCATCAAGGAACGCTTCCATGGCGATAATGACCCATGTAAATGTGCGTCTGTGTGGCAGGCGGCCGTCGATTTGTTTATCTCCTTGTGACGAGGCCGGCATATTAATGTCAGGCTACATTTTCATCTTACTTAACCTCCCATTTTCAAATGCCATCTGAGTAGCCTGTCCTCCGTCCATCATTGCCCCCATAATCTAAAATCACTGATGACTAACCACAGCCCCCCCCCCCGGCGAGTCCCTGTGAATCTGTGATGTTTGATTGCATTTTGAATTCCAGGTTTCCCCAGAGATACCTACCTGTGCAGGTGTGTCACGCGCTAACGCAAGATACGCTCAACATACAAACTCGATGGTTTCCTTTGCCCCTCACACATTCTCCGACACTGTGCTGCACTGATAAGAGCATTTGTGTTTTGTTTTCACTGGGATGTCCTTTATGACTACAAAGACGCCACATGCCAAGGTTTAGTTTCACCCCGCAGTGATGTTATTTTAAAGGGTATCAGAGTCATCAGTAATCAACTCATCCATGCCATGGAAAAGACTCACATGCAAAAAGAACGCATCTACGAGGAAAGGATTAAGAGCAGCCACACGTTTGACATCTTAGTCAAGGAGATATAAAGCCAGAAACACTGATGCAAAACAATGTATAGTATTTCAAGTGTGGGAGTTCGGGCAAGGCGGGGGGGGCTTTGGGTGAAAGTCGAAATGTCTCACCTCCAATGGTGCAGATCAAAGTTCTGTCAACAACCGTCAAATGGGAGCAGGAAATACAGGTGTGTTTGACATCAATGTAGAAGATGCACGCATCATAACTGACTCGACTGCAGACCCATCAATAAATATGTCACTCAGTGATATTATGTTCTGTTTTTTTGTTTTTAATTTTGTTTGATCATTCTACAAAATAATTTGCATATGTTTCCATGGTGAATGAATGCTTTTTAATGTGCCATATCTGGATCCTATTGTAATCCCTCCTGTAATCTTTTGTGTTCTGAAATACCTTCCAGCGGTACGTTGAAGGAATTAGTGTCGTCTCAAACCAAAATGGTTTTTGTATATAAAATCAAAACTGCAGTGCTGAAAAGCTGTGAGACACTTATTAGTTGCGTCAAATCATTAACAGTAGTGGCGACTAGCCACACCCACATAGCATAAATGCTACGACGTGAGCAAATATGCCCAGAGTCATCCAACGAAACGTCAGCTAGGAAAATTAACATTCATGCATAAAGTGACAGCACTGCTGCTTCATGATGTATGAATCGCTCATTCCTGCCTCTGATACATACTCTTGTTCGTCTGAGGGTATCAAATGTCACCGTTACGTGACAGATCTCCCTCTCGATGAAGTCATTTCTGAGATGGATCGCAGTATGAACTAACTGTCAAGCTCAACATTTGGCCCACAAAGGTAGACGTGTTGACCAGATCTCTATCTGCCCTTTTGATTGTTTAATGCTCGTTAAGATTAACTTTCAACGATGAGCCCTTTGTCCGTGCTGTGTTGTGTCCCCTCAAACATATCTTGTTATTCGCGAATTAATATAATTGCCTGCGGAGGAGCAGCTCAGTATTAACTTAGCATGGGTGTGTGATTATCGTTATTAATTCTCTGCTCCTGAATCTCACAAACGTCAAGGCGTGCACAAAACAAATCAGAAACACAGTAATGATGATGAGATGAAAACTCTGCTCGGGAATAAAGGAGGGGGATCGCGTCAGACTGGAAGTGGATGGTAAGCAAACAGGGGCCTCTTGGACGTCTGACGTCTCAGCGAATGAATGAAAGGAACAGCCGCGGGGTACCAGTCACATTAAACTTCCAAGAAGGGAGGAAGTATGTGCTCATTGACCACTTGTGTGTGAAGTGCCCTCCCTCTGAAATGAATGAGTCAGCTTCCTTATCTGTGAAAGCACGACTCCACTTTCACCACACGCTCCATTGTTTCTGCCCGGCTGCGAAAATTAAGCCTATTGATGGTCTTTCATTTCAGACCGGCCGTTAACGATTCAAAATTGGCCTCGATGCCGAACTTTGTTAGAAAGGAGGGGATGCCGATGGCTTTTTCCGTGTTTTTAATGAGATTTGCACCAACTTGGATGTGTACGTAGAAATATGAGAATTAAGCTGTCGATCATATGACATGAGATGTGGAGGGAGGAATGCAAAAATCTGATTCTGGTACAGTCGACGGAGCTGTCGACAGAGCTGAAAAGGGCAGTGTCAAGGATGTGAAAACAGTCTGTTCCAGCAGATCAGACCTGTTTCTTTACATCTTCACCTGAGTTTATTTGAGGTTCTGTCATATTCCCACCCACAATCCCGAAAATGTGGTTGGAGTGAACCGGTCACACTGAATTCCCTATAAAGAGTGAAGGCGCGCATGTGTGTGAGTGTGTGTGACAGTGCACACCTCGTGACTGACTAATACATCATCAAAAGCATACCACAGTTCATGACGTGTACATCCCCTGATTGCATAAGCGGTTTTCTATAAAATGATGGGTTTTAGCCGCAGTGGGACAGGTAGGGCAGGTCTGCCATGTAGGCTGAAGCCAGGGGTGTGTCCCTTCAGTCACTAGTCCTGGGTGGAATACCGATGACCTACCAAGAAGGTCATCAGCCACATGGCGAGTGGAAAATGCATTTAACTCTGATTGCCAATGCGCTCTGGTGAGTTGGATTAGACAGATCAATTTGGAGGGAATCAGGGTGAAATGTGATACACGACTGAATGTACATCCCAACCTGCATACACAGTATTTTAGAATAAATAATTAAATAGTTCCCTCATAAATAAAACTGATCCTTGGCGCTTTGCTGAAATATTGTTTTCAGTATCATTCATGTGGCAATTTAGCGCCCATTCTCATTCGGATAGGAACACCAATTAATCACTTGTTACATGAGATGCTTGGACGGAGATAAAACACATGACAATTTCCCATGTGCCTCGTAAATCGGAAGCTGTACATCACGCCGTTCTCATTTTAAATCATATCATCTTATTTCCATTACCGCGTAATAAAACTGGCCCCGTTATAACAGACACGCTCCACGCAATGCTGTCTTTGATCACAGGCACTTGGGAGAAAGGTGAGGACACCGGATATGTACACTACGTTGGAGTGAAGCTTGCGGTTGTTTAGACTGCCCTCAGGCAGCTGAAATTTAAGATAGCTGATAACGTATGAAACAAGCCATTTCGGTCTGGTTGACTGCTGTTTATATGGAATCTCACTTCCACCCAATCTACACGACCGTTTCCCAGTTTATGATGGTGACAACCCAAGTCAGGGGACTTGGCTCCAAGCCAAAGATAATTTTCCAGGGTAATGCAGAATATCAGGTCTAGGGCTGGGATTAAAACCACTATTAGTAATAAACCAGAAGATAATGCTGCACTTTCCTCCAAGCCGAGCTTTATGCCGATGGGCAGGAGGAAAAATGATTGGTTCAGAGAGATATTCAGTGAGATTGTAGAGAAGGTGGGTCCAAGCAACTAGATGAGGCGGGACCAACCAATCAGATGTCTTGGTCTTGCCTCATTTAGTTGCTTGGAACCACCTCCTCTACAATCTGATTGGCCAATCCTTTTTTGTTCTGCCCTCAAAACATTTTTGTTTAAGTACAACTCCCACAAGCACTCTGGTCATCTCTATCCACACACGATAGAAGTGTCCTGTACCATGTGATATTATCAAGCACAGCAATTATAAAGCATACAGTAGCTAAACATCAATATAAAGCCCCTTCATCCAAAGAGCGAACATAGCATTGACAAAACCCGCTAAAATAATGAAGTGGTAATAGGATAAACTTTAAATGCAAATATTTGAAGTGAACTTCCAAGTGATTCATCATGCACGTGACCACCAGCAGGACATGCGGGCCGGAGAATAGGTAGACGAACAGACTCTTTCATCGCAGTGAGCCGGAGTCTCTGCTCCCGTGGAGGAAATGAAACGCCGCTTTTGATGCCAAATGTGCCATTGATCCAATTAGCCGGGATGATCTTGTCAGATGATCTTGTTTTCTTCTCACCCTCAGATTTAAATGTCAGGAGGCTGTGCACAGGTGTCATGTCAGTCTACTTTGCTGCACTAGTGCCGAAAAATAACTATTTATATAAACAGTGCATCATGTTTCAATTTCTGATCTGTTTTTTTTTTAACACGTACACTATTTACTTGTTAAGCAGGCAAAAGAATGTGCAAGAAAGTTTGTAAACCCTATAGAATTTTCTCTCTGTGCAAAGATGACCTAGAATGTGAAGAGATCTAAAGTTCTGAAATTAGAATAAGAGAAGGAAATTCAACAAATTACACAATAAAACAGGACGCTTTGTCATTTATTGAGAAAAATTCGACAGGGTTCACAAACTTTCGAGCACCGCTGTGCCTGCAAACTGCGTAATTACAAATACAGCAAGTGCAGTAAAATGAAATGAGAGAGGTCATAAACAAGAATCACGGGGAGGGGGGCAATCAAATGCAGTCGACCCTCCTTCACACACAGAACTGAAATATATTACACACTAACTAATGCACTGACAAATTACAGTCCTGAAGTGTAAGAGAGTAGTGCTGTGCAAATCAAGGTTACATGTCCAGCAGATGTACATTCATTAACTAAGAGCATCACAGAGAGACAGGTGAACTGGTAATTATTAGATTCAGTGACACAGACAACGATTTCACGATACATTTAATAAATTAACATCCCTTGTCTTGGATCTGTTCAGTATTATAGTGGTTGTTTTTCATCAAGGAAATCAGTACAGTTTTCTTTTGTTCAGCCCACTTTCAATCAGGCTAACTGCTCCGAAGTGCTGCTTTCCACAAAGCCAAAAAAATAATTCAAATTCCCTATGCAATGCATACTCCATAGGGAAGCATTCTTATCTGTTTTCTCCCTCTGTTCAATACTACATCAAATCAAAGATATTAATCATGTAATTTGAATTAACTTAAAAATTTCAATTTCAATAGCATCACAGATGTTAATGAACATCTTAAGATTATCTGGTGATATTGTTTTTAATTATTTAGGGACCTGTTTAATTGTTTAGGAATTGACTGCAAGATTGTGTACCATTGCATTAAATATGGATGCTTTTGCTATTTTAGTATATTCTGTCGTAAAAAGAGCTGCTTAGAATCAGCTTTTGCTGCATGTATTTCTCTAGCATTCCCGGGGCAGAAGAGAGGTCTGTCTGGGGATAGAAGGGCAATGTACTGGTTATGAACCCATGCTACATCTTACGTGCTGCCTTTATGTAATAGCCCATGATGTTGTAGCCCAGGAGTGATGTTCTGTGGCAGATCCTGGCAAGAAGTGCACCCTGCATACAGGCTGAAATTGGGGCACGTTACTGTACATGTGACATAACCTGGATGTGCCTGAGGTATACGAACCGTCTCATTTTCTCTGTCACTCTAACCCCTATCGTTCACACCGGTTGATCCACTGGTGGGATCTAAAGTAAGCAGCAGATGGCTGGCAGACCTTAAAGCTTTAAAGCTTCCGTTTCATAATCACAAAGTCCAAAGGATTTGGTTTGGACTCTTCTCGACTATACGCGTACAGTATGATCGCTGGTCACAGTTACTCCCATCACATGCAGTGACGGGTTGTTCTGAAAGCGTGGAAGGAAGTTAGACTTTACTCAGTCGTCTCCCTAGTGTTCTCAGCTCATTAGGTTAGCAACCTTCGTCTGTACAGAGTTAGGTTCAAATCCTTGAACTTGCTGGCGGAGTAACCGTATTGCAGTTAGGCCCTTGAGCAAGACCCTGAATGGCAACTGCCGCAGGGGTGCTGGATTCTGGCTGACCCTGACTTCTGACCTCTGCCTTCAAGCATTCCTCACTTTGCAGTCACTTGGACAAATGCATCTCCTAAAAATGTATATTTTTAAAGAAAAAAAACCTATAATATTATTTATACATATGTAATATTTATTCTTGCATAACAAATTTTGCTAACACTTTACTCAAGAGAGCACAAGAAACCTAGTAACTCAGTTACTACTCAAGTACAAATCATGAACAGAAACTGGGTGAGACACATGAACCGTAATGACTAACGATGAATGATCATGGGATCAGTATGTAATTAACACTTAGTTTATGGTTAATTAATACATTAAGTAAAAGTGTACTACTGCATTATTTGTGCCCCCTTTGGAAAAGTGTTACCCAAAATTGTATGTATTGCATCGTCTTTCACCCTGTCATCATATTTCACGGCATTATCAGCCAGGCAATGAAGACAGCCAAAAAACGTACAGGTCTAAATGCTTGTTTCCCACAGTTTGTTATGGAGTTGGGGGGTGGTGGTTGTTGTTCCTGCTGTGGTTTAGGTCCCCTCTGTAGGGGGCAGGGTGAACGGTAATAGATACAAAGTGATCGCTCTCATCCGCTTGTGTGGCATTTCTGTTGTGATGGTGTACTCAAACACGCTGTCATCCGCAAGGCTCGAGCGCCACTGTAAGCTTTCACAATCATGAAAAATACATTTACTATATGCTGTATCTATTATAGGCATCAGATCAATCAACTGATTCTCAACTGAGAATTTATTGCAGGTTGTGGTGAGACAGTGAGACACTACCAGCTACAAAACAACAAATGAGAGAACTTCTCGTGTTCAGACGAATGAAACATTGAAACATTGAGTAACATTTTCTATGAATACCATGGCTATAAGAATCTAAGAACACATACATAACACAGCATTCATAAAGCATTATAAACATGGCTATGAATATTTATAAAAAAAAAAGGCATAACATATTATAGCCATGTTTATGCATTATGAATACTTTATGAAGCTGTCATCTAAATTGCACTATAGATACCTTTATAATGCAATACATCCATCTATCCATTCATTTTCCAAACCGCTTCTCCTACTGGGTCACGGGGGGCCAGAGCCTGTCCCAGAAGCTACGGGCACAAGGCGGGGAACAACCCAGGACGGGGGGCCAGCCTATCGCAGGGCACACTCACACACCATCCACACCTATGGCAATTTAGTAACTCCAATTAGTCTCAGCCTGTATTTGGACTGTGGGGGAAAACCAGAGTACCCGGAGGAAACCCCACAACGACATGGGGAGAACATGCAAACTCCATAATGCAATACAAAGCATCCTTAATTCATGTACCGACCATTATAATGCATTATGAGGGTATTTATAGTGCATTATAGATGAGAGCTTCTTTGGATCTTATGAAGTATTATAATCAACTCTATGATGCCTTATGACTGTTAGTAGAAGATGCTGTAATGCTTTGTTACTTATTATACCGACCAGCTTTAAGTAAAGTGTTACCAAACAATCTACTCCAAGGCAGATAGATACTGATGTGGAGATTCATGGTTGCCAAATCCCTTTTAAGACACTCTATGAAGCTGTTAGCTTCATTTCCTTTAATAAGCAGAGGATTTTATTTAAAGCAATTTATATTTGGGATGGAAAGGTCCCAGTGTCTCTGGGATTAAGGCCTTGCTCAAGGGTCTGATGGTGAAAATGCTCTGCCCAACCTGGGATTTGAACTAGCAACCTTCAGATCACAGATATAGTGTCCTAACCCACCAGCCGATACATCCTTCCGGTTCATGCATACTTAGGAAGTACAATTTTGGCAAGACATGCCTTAACATTACCTGAAAAAGCATGAGAGCAGCAGGAAGGGGGAGCCAATCAGGAAAGCGTCCTGATTCCTCTGTGAAGCGGAATTGTCGAGGTAATGATAAGACTGCGATGGTGTTGCATTTGCAGGAAGTGTGGGAGTCCCGTCACCTCAAGGCCACGGAGCATTCCGGTGCCTCGGCATGTGGCTGAGGGAGCGCTGGCTCCAGCCTGACCAGGAGTAAGTGCTTTGGCCGTCTCTCATTTCTGTCACGCTCAAAGTGTCACGTTGGGATTCCCATGAACTGGGAGCCCAAGAACAGGAATTCGATGGCTTGTCATGGGAATTGCAGAAACGCATTACTGGGAAAGGAAATCCCGACCAGCGCACGGCATAGGCACATGTTTCTCTGTGTTGTTTTCCACCTCAACAAAAAGGCTTGAAAATATAAAAATACTCTCCTGTTTACCTGTATACAAACAAACACAAGCTGTCATAATAACAGTCCGAAGGACCCTATTTGTCCGTATTCCCTAGGGATGTCAATATTTCCTACTCAATAAGTTAATGGGTAGGAAAAAAATGGCCCGAGAGAGAAAGATAAAACAATCACCACGACAGAATAGGTTTTTGGGCCAGCAATTAATCATTTTATTGAAGTTATTACTTTTACGTTGCATACTGTATATATTCTGTAGGGAAGAAAAGAGCAGATATTCCAAAGCAACAAGTGAAAAAAGGTAGAAAGCGCAGGAGGACAGAAGAATAGGAAGTAGCCGAGGCAGTGGGAAATAAACAAACAGGAAATCAGTCTGGAAATCACAGGATATTAAGACAGTCACATGATGGATAATAATACAAGGAGTGAAACCACTGATACGACTTGATTATTTTTGGTACATGTGACCATTTTCTTGTTCCTGGAATGACCCTCTGTGAAGTCATGGTTGATGACAGGATCCTTTATATGCTCCATAAAGCTTAAATATATACAATGCCAGGCTTCATACTTCTTAGACCATTTTTGTCTCCAGGTGCGGGGGAAAAAAAAACTTTCATTCTTTTAATAAAAGTGACATAATGACAGCTGTCCACATTGCTCTGGAAGTTGAGCCAGATAACTTGTAAAAAAACATTTGTGCCGGAAATCAGGCTTCTGTCATCTTGCACCATGTGGCCCTTGAAAGACTTTCCGCCTGGTGAAGACTGCCTTGCGTGTGAGTGCACGGAGGAATGGATGTCAGATGAGAGCACGTGTGATTTAACACAACATCGGTCGTGAAGGACGAGGGACAGCAGAGAAGTAAAAGCTCATCAGGAGAAATCAGGGCACCGCTCTGGGTAGCAAAGGCAGCCACCGGCGCTCTCTAACCCTGATTGGCTGCATGCTCTCAGCGGGGCGTACGCTGGGTAGGATCCTGCCTGCTCTCTCTGGGACTTGAAAGCCACTGTCATGCCCACACAAGCCAGGAGCTGGGGTTCGGGGTGGGGGGGGGGGTTGACTCTTGACAGGTCGTGTGGGTTTCAAGAGACGGGGTCAACTGTCATAACTCAGGAAGGGAAAAACTCGAGACTGTTCCGCACTCGGCGATGTTCCCTACTTGTCAAATAATCTTTCTAAAAATAATCTACTTCTGTAATAATCTAAAAATGATCTACTTGTCTAATCTGCAACAGAAGCTGTGGCATATTCCAATATTGTTCTTATGTATATATATTATGTGTGTGTGTGTGTGTGTGTGTGTGTGTGTTTTGTATGCATATGCGGCAAGTGTCTACCACAATCTAAGTCTTTGTCATAGCGACTTTTCCCAGTAAATCCCAATAGTTATTTGCTGTGATTATTAATCCGAATAAATAAATACTAGACTATGCAACAGTGGTCAGTTTTTCTTAGGTGGTGGTGTTACACCAGAGGTTCCCAGCTGGTCTGAGGACCCACATTTTTCCTCAGTGATTATGTCATAACCCAAAACAGTGTGGCAGGAGTAACTTAAAAAAAAACCTACTCTACAATCCAGTGAAAATGGTCCCACAACCCACCAGTTGAGAAACACTGGTATACACTAAATATTGAAGTTTGGGGATGACCACGGGTCCTGTTATGGCTGCAGTGATCTGGAAATATTCCCGGACAGCAGCGGTTGGAAAGTGGGATTGTGCTCTGGGTGGGATGCCAGTCCGTCGCGGGGGGACAGACACGTACCCACGGTCACACTAAGGGCAATTTAGTGTCACCGGTCCATCTGAACAGCTTGTTTTTGGAACATGGGAAGCAACTGGAGCACCTGGAGGAAACGAGAAAAGAGAACTTTCAATGGGAGAGAGCTGAGAGGAGATTGGGACCCTCAACCTTGGCGCACAAGCAAAGTTAGGACTGAATTTGAACCGGGGCTCCTGGTACAGCAAGAAAACTGGGACCATTTTCAAACCAGTACCTCCAAGCCTTCAAAGAGACCACACTACCCAGAGAGATGCACAACAACGCACCCAAATTAATAGTAGGTGGGTTCAGAAAACCAATAGCAATCAAGTCCTGTATGTTCATCTCTTGACAACTCATCCATCTGTGTCTAAAGCAAGCGCGACCCTCGTGTAAATCAAATTAATGAGTTAACAGGGGAGTGAAACATGTCTCTGCTGGTCACAATTTGCGCACCTATCCACTCAAGGTCAAGCGTGACGCGTCTCCAGAACGACGCTCTATTGCCGCATATCGATTTTTTCCCTCCGCCTCCTTTCTAGACCTCGATACTTGGGAGTTCACACGTTCATCTTCATTTCATAGTTTTAGACAAAAATAGCAATTGATGTCTCAGGGTGGCACTTGAAACCCACAATAACTAAATCTCTATATGGATGAGATTGGATTCTGCTCTCCAGTGATGAAGAGTGGATAAATTCAGCTTATGACCATGATGTTGGGTAAAACATCCCACAAGGGGAATTTGGGCTAATAGCGAAGCATGTTTTACAATACTAAACGTTGTAAATCTTAACGCTGTGCTCAAGTAGTTGTGACTATGAATATTCCACCTCATTTAATCAATATCCATAGGGTAGAATTTACGGGAATTAAACTCATGGGAAATATTATTTTTTTTCCGTGAGTTGTAGTGAATAATTCCTGATGTATTAGCTGCTCATACTTTGTCCCAGTGTTTCTCCTACTTGTCCCTGAAGGAGCCAGTTGTCCAGTGTGTAATATTCAGCCACTGTGGTCTGGACCAGCTCTGAGGGTCCTACAGTTTATATTGGCCAAAAAATGTAATAACTTCAAATAGCCACAATCTTGTTGGGAAAGACAAGGAGACAATTCAAAACCTCTGGTGCCTTCAGCGGATCTAAGTGAGGGCTTGCTATTTTCTGCCCCCCCCCCCCTCCTCTCATTTCTCAACTCATTAAAATGATGTGAGAAAACATGTCAAATAGGTGTTTGCCGTAAATCCAACCCGCCGGTTGATTTCTTGACATTTTAAAACCCAAATTATATTTTCCTCTGCGGGTCACGTATGGTTGAGGTCAGCGGCTACAGGGTGTGTCCTGTAGCTGTGGAATGCTGAGCCGAGAGTCGCTGCACAGGAGCCCTGTGATGTGTGTGGAATTTGCCGAAATGTGCCCTGAATTATAGATGTTCAATTTTATTTATACTCGGGGCCGATGAGCCTGTGGTGGATGTTGCGGATATTTCATCAAATAAATAAATTAATTACATTTTTTTTAAAAAGTAGCTCCCTACAAGAAAAGACATGTATGTTTTTCTTGTGGGGTGGAACAGTGGTCAGCGCTGTTGCCTCACAACTCTGCGACCTGGGGTCGAGTCTCAGTCAGGGTTCCATGTGGAGTTTGCATGTTCTCCCTGTGTTGTTATGGCATTTCCTTCAGGTTCTCTAGTCCAAAAACATGCTGAAGCTAATTGCCAAATTGCCTGTGTGTGTGTGTGTGTGTGTGAGTGTGCCCTGCAATGGGTTGGCACCCCATCCTGGGTTGTTCCCTGCCCTGCATCCAGAACCATAGGCTCCATGGTATAGGCTCCAGACCCCCCCACAAACCTGAATGGGATAACTGGTTTCAGAAGATGGATGGATGGATGTTTTTTTCACGGGGAGGAATGAATCTGGAGCACTGACTTCATTGGATCACTTTATTTGTATTTACCAGTGCGAAATCCCCCCAAGAAGCACGTAGTCTTAAAAATATATTAATAGATTGTGGCAATTCTTCCAGCCTGGCTTCGGCAAAACTCTTGTGGACTAGCCTGGAACTTCTCAGGTGGTCACATTTAAAAATAGAAAGTTCAGGAAGCTCTTTGAGCCTCAGTTTGTGTCTAGCGTGTCAGTTTTGGCAACGCCAAGGTGTCGCGCGATCCGGTGATCAAAATTAGAAGGGGCGTGTGTCCGTGTGTGTCTGTTTGGAGGGGGGGACCGATGAGAGCATATTCCTGCCTAGGTGAGGTGAGGACGCGCTTTTGCACCCAGCAATGGGTGAGGGGGCGGAGCATGACTTTCATCGCCACCGCTCCGGAGAAGGTTAATGGAGGAGGCGCCACGCTGACCAGCCTTCTGGGAGTTATTATACAGGAAGTGATGTCACAGTCACTGCATTAATTATGCGCTGCTTGAAGACACAAGGTACTAGCATACAGATACCGGTCAACAATTATAAAAAAATATATAAAATATATTTAAAAATATACATTTTATAAATGACAGGGTGGGTGTTATCTGGGTTGGCTTTTTTTTTATTTCTGTGCATCATGCGTCAAGGCTGACAAAAGAGACTCCGGCTATATAAGAGACCACTGAGGATGACGGCGCTTTCAGCGTGACAGGCTGGCGTAGCTCTGTGCATTTCACATAGTACGGTTGGCACTGCCATCTCGCACAAAAAGCCCCGGTGCCACTGATACCGTGCCAAAATAGGACACTCACTTCTGTTTCAGGCGGCAGCAGAAAAGTTTGGCCAAAGTGTCACTTTCGCTGCACATCAACTCACGGCAATTTTTATCCCGAGTTGTTATCATAAAGACATCCGGGCATGTTTTTCAGCAGTCAAGAGAGCTTGTGCGCACGCGTGATCAAACCCTGCCATTATTGGCACAGATAGCCCAGCGGTTTATGTTTACTGGTAATATTGAGCCCAATTAGCCAGCAATTAGAGATAAATAGCAGAAAACCAGCCCTTCCAAAAGCAGAGTACACACCACGCAAATCGCTTTTCTTTATCTTGCCGGGGGCATATTGATTCTGCTGCCGTGAGGCAGGTATATGGTTATAGGGACACCGCAAGTGGGCTGCCAGTCCGTAACAGAGCTCTCGCGCACGCAAAGCCCTGTTTAGAGACTCTGCCACACAGCCAAGCGCCGAGTCCTTGACAAAGGCCCGGGTCTGAAAATGGCAACACATTTTATCACGCCCCGGAGAAAAGCTGTACGCCCGCACAGCCCACGGGCCTCTGGCCGAGGAGACGGGGAGCGAAAAGGGGTTTGTCAGATCCAGTGACTCTCTACGTCAGCCGTGATTGTGCTAAGTTATGGAATCAGCAAAAAAACTTTCCCAGCCTGTTAGCTTACTTTGCCATAAACCTGTCGCCATTCTACCATGTTATCCAGGTTAAAAGCTAAATTGAGGCATGTAGCAGAATTCAGACTGTATCCCCATTCCCTGTGACAAGCGGCAAGACATAAAAATATGAACACATCTCAGCTCTGCAATTGTGCTCAGAAACAATGGGAGCCCGTTCTTCGTCACTTGATTTCTGCTGTGGAATTTTGGGAATAGAATTATATCCATTTAATATTCTCATTATGAATGCATAATACATCCTCCTCTTGGACACCACTTTATGTACCAGCTTTTTCTTGCATTAAAATTTAAGGACGATTTCAAGTGATGTCATAACTTTTAATGTCAGGAACTATTCATATATTATTGGACAGTATCCTGTTTTTTTCTCAAATCCTGTGTAGGGTTATCAGTTTATACACCAGTTTAAAACTGTGAACTGTTGAGTGCAGTTTGTTCAAATAAAATCCACTTCTGCAAGGTTGCCAATTTTGGTCAGCTGGCTGGAGTGAGATTTTCAATTCGAGACAAGGCCAACCAAAATGCAAATCTGCACCAGCCTATTCAAGTCTGCTTACACATATACACTACAAATACAGCCTGAAACATGCTTTTTATCCTTTTGATATCTATAATCCCATTTTATGGAGCTTCTTAGGAATCCTACTGCAGCCTGACTTCCTCCTGTTGCCCTCATATAGCCGAGGGATCTGTTTGGCATCGTTGTGTAAAGACAGACAGGAAGTTACAGGGCAGGAATGTGTAACTGTGTTCCATCCAGTCCACCAGGTGAGTGCTGCTCTGCCGCCGTTACGAGCTAAAAGCTCCGTCCGATTCGTGGTAAGCAGAGCTGTGCCCATTACGACACGGCGATTCCCTAAAATCATTAATCGCCGGGAGAAATTCGAACAGGCGAGACGCCTCGTGAAATATTGATGACGATGAGCGCCCTGCACCAGAGGCGAAATAAAGATGGGGGGGGGCTGTTGTCTTTTAGCAATTTAAAT
Source organism: Gnathonemus echidnorhynchus (assembly GCA_026776725.1). NCBI lineage: Eukaryota > Metazoa > Chordata > Actinopteri > Osteoglossiformes > Mormyridae > Gnathonemus > Gnathonemus echidnorhynchus. The sequence continues at coordinate 11,091,067 of JAODJU010000014.1, forward strand.
GAGGGGGGGGGTGCCAGTCACCAAGCGGCATTTCCAGATGTCGGGGGCCCCACTCGGCTGGGACTTCGGGGGCAGGGGCTTGCTTTAACAGAGACAAGAAGCCCACAGCTCAAAAATCGCTGGGTGCGGCTGCACCTGCCTTAAACGGATCTGTTGATTAGATCTGCTGCGTTTGTGGGGGGGGCGATCTGCCCATTGCTGTTTCTTCCGGGACCCCCCTTGCGGGTCACGTGACGATGCCCAGGTGGCCCACTGCCCCGCGCCACCCAGTGTTATTGATCATCTAATGTGTTGGCGAGACCTGTGGCCGCGACTCTCTTTGACAGAACGCTGTGGCTTAATAGATCCCTCTGGGAAGGGAATGGCACCCGGGCTGCAGGACACAAATGTCAGGGTCCGGCGCCTGCTGCTGCAGCCTCTGGGATGGAGAGAAGCATCCGCACTGGGGTTAAAATCTCTGCATATTAAAAAACACAACCAGCACAAAACTTGTGCCCCCACCCTACAGATACTGCACAATTATACCCTCATCCCTCACACAAATGTAACTGAAAATATAACAGACTGAATTATGCTTATATACAGTGCCCGCTTCAGCTACAGGCAGAAGAGACAGTTGCCTAAGGCCCCAAATTACCTGCGTTGCAGAGGGAGTGAAATGACCGCAGTTTTCTTGGTAGGAGGCCTCCCAAGTAAAGCTTTGCTCAAGGCCCCAGAAAAGTTAGAGCAGGCCCTGTTTATATACATCGCACTGTAAGTATGGCAGCCCTTTGTGAGAATCGCACAGCTGGGTGCCTGACACATTAGGTCATGTGACTGAATGGCCAGCAGGACCCTGGGGTGAAGAAGGCTTGTAGCCTAGCGTAATTAGCATTCTTTATGGGTAACAATGTGCTGCGCTCTGCCGTTTCGCTTAAACGGCTAAGAGGCTACGTGACGTAGCAGCGTAAACTTCCAGGCGTTTCTATGCGCCTCAGCAAGTTTTAGCCCCGACTTCACTGGCTCCTCAGCTTCCGCTGCGATTGGGGCTCCTGTGCAACTTAGACCGACGCTAAATCACCGGCAACATGCGGTGGAGAGAGCCAAGCCTGACAGATGTAACAGCGGCTGGCAGGGTTTAAAATACCCAAACGCTAATGGAGTCAAGACTGCGGATGGAGTGCGGGTGGGGGGGGAGGGGGGAGCGATGGCCGAGAGTGGAAAAGTCATACATCTTTCGAGCCGGTAAAGTAATTAGAGGCATCACTCATGAGAAATACACATCCGTGCACTGGAAAGGCCCTCATTTTTCACACGGCTGATTCATTTTCAATAGAAATTTAATTGTATGTCATAAAAATATAATTAATGTATGTGAGCATGCGTGTGCTTGAGTGCGGATGGGGAAAATGGCCGCGTAGTGATTTGATACGGCCAAACAAGATGTAGAAATGTTCCCTCCTTAAAACTGCGAAGCATTGGGGTTGACAGGTCTGAAGTGTACCCCGTCTCAGTCTCAGTGCAGTCACTGCCGTCGTCGTAACTGGTGCACTAGCTAGACAACTGATGAATACATACAAAATACGCTATGACCATAGCTACCCGACCCATTAAAGATAAACAAGAAGACTGTCTTCCATTCCATTATTTGCTTGAATATTGCTAAAAATATATATATATATAAAAAAAAACCAAGAAAATCTTAACCAAAGTAAAATGATGAGGGGAAAGAAAATCAGCAGGATGTCAGAGACAGACTGTGCTGAGCCTGATGTAAACTGCCTGTTTAATCAATCCTTGGCTCACAAGGAAGAGGAAAAAACAGTAGAAACAAAATGAGGGAAATATAAAAAAACAGCAACAACAATAACAATGGCGGCCACACACATCTCTACCGATATGTGTGCTTTGGAAGGCGGGGAAACTGGCAGCTGAGTTATAGATATATGAATAAATGAATGCTGCCCGAGCAGGCGGAAAATAAATAAATAAATGGAAGAAATAAATTCTGACAGATATTGTCTGAGGTTGTATAATTATGGGAAGGCAGGTGGAGAAGGAGCTGTCTCTCCTGAAGCACTCTTAAGTCACCCACAGTCCTGTGGCCAAACTGTCCTTATCCTTAGTGACAGGAGGAATTATATCATTCCCAGAAGCACATTACCAGCCAAGACAGACTACTGTCAGCAGAGTCTGCGGCTATATTCCGGGCAGTCTATTCTCCCACGTACCTCTAATTGCAAACGGACAGCTCCTTAATGTACTTCTGGCACCTGGATTACGAACTCAGATTTTAGAAACTCGCCACTAGGTAAACATCAGCTTTAGAGGATCCAGGGCTCACCACAGCTGCTGATGATCGAACCCAAATACAAAATGTTACAGTACTCGGCTAACGATCACTAAACAGCTGCAGTGATCAGTTCAAATAACGTTTACCGAACAAAAAGAAAACGAGTCATCCAGGTGGACGATCAGGAAATTGCAAATTAGCTCCCAACAACACAGACTGTCAATATGGAGAAACGTTACCCTGTCGTCCCCAGAACTGATTATACTAATCTAGTACTCAGATTGTGTGTTCCTCAGTTACAGTCATTTACAATAATGATTAAACCAATCAAGTAGTCAGAAGTGCATTCCGGCATTATTGTCTTCCGCACCAACAATTAAACCAATCCAGTACTCCGAATTGTGTCCCAGCTTTACCATCTTAAATAACAATTAAGTGCACAGAACTTTGTCTCTGCATTACTGTCTTCTACAGAACCAAATAAACCAGTCAAATACTCAGAACTGGATTCCCACGTTTCTGTATTCCACAAAGTTGATTAAACCAATTAAGTACTCATAAATGTGTTACTGCATTACTGTCTTCCTCAAAATCAATTAAACCCATTCATTTCTGAGAACTGTGATATTTTAAGTAAATCCATATACAGAGTACTGTATGCAGATAAATAGCAGCGTGGTATTACAATGCAATAAAATTATCAGGTCTTTTTACATAACAGCTTTGAAAGTTCAGAATTGTGTGTGAATGCTGAGATATTGGAAGAAAGTTTCTTTTTTTCCACACCAAACCAGTCACGCTTACAGTAGCTGAGAGCAAGTTTATTTTTAACACATGGCTCTTCCTCTGGTGGTGGGGTGGTGGTTTATCTTTATGTCTCTCTCTCTCTTCTCACCCATCACCCATGTTCCTTCAGTGCAGAGGAAAGTCCCGACCCGTGATAGAGACACACTTTCACCGCCCCACTCACATCCTCACAGTTAGTCATTAAATCAGATAATAACAATTGAAAGGGGCTCTATTGCATGTGAATATTCGTTGTTAGGTCTATATTTTTATGACATCACATTATTTAAGCTGTTGATCACAGAAGAGTGGAGGAATTGAACAATCACAAAAAATGCTGAAAGCATACCAATCACATTTTCTTAATGTAAACCTGAGTTATATGCATTTGTGTATTTTTAACAGATGGCTGTATCTGAGTTTTTCAAAAGCAAACATATAAGTGGCTTTGGCTTTATGCCCCCCCCCACCCCTTGTTCAAATGCGTCCAGTGGTCCCTGCCATTTGCAGTAGATGTAACATTTTTATTTTCATAGTCTGTCCGACTTCATCATGAAGACATCATCTCTCGGGCCATCCAGTAATATTTCATGTGCGCCTGGCTTTGTGCAACCGAGACAGAAACCTTCTGATGCATATGGTACATGCATAAACAAAGAAAATGGGATCTGAGGTAGAGTGTGGGGGCTGTTAGACCAAGAGTACCTCATGCGAAATGTGAAATCCATGCCTTCTTGTTCTGTCATGATTGATAAGATAAAAAATGGTCCAACAAAAGTCTCCATGTTCACAGCTGGCCACAGAATGCGGTCAAGAAGCATTGCCGCTGACCAAACAGTTTTATATATCCCCCCCCCAATACAACTGAGATACTTAGATAGCAAATTAAAAGTAACAGCGACAACACTGCTAGTACTTTAGAAACAATTACAGAACAACATAACAAGAGATTAATGTTTATACAGAAAAAGTGAGCTTGGATGTAAGCCAGGAGACAACAAAAAAAGTCATTAAGTAAGTATAAGAGGAAAGGATTGTGAGGAGCACAGGTCCAGCTGGCGGACAATCATCCCCTGGGCAGGCTAACCTAAGACAGGAAGTTCATCTGCTGCATCCCCCGTATGAGCAGAGGCTGCTTCCAACCACATGCAGGACATATTTAGGCAACAATAAATAACATACGTAGGGGTAGTACAGTTCAGGGAATATGACAGTTATCTAAAAGTTAGCTGGGTGATTTGTACAGCCGGAGTTTGAATAGAACTCTTCGGTAGGTAACCTTTTTTAGAGCGGTGATACACAGGGTGAAACAGTTGGGCAACATTGTTGCCTTTGATTTACTGTCGCAGTCATGCATGGGTGCACAAGGTACACTGTGAATTACTACAATCTGAGGCCCGGCTTTGACCATCACCGCCTGCACTTCTGACTCAGAGCTCTCACATAATGCATGAGCACCAACCCCTTCCCATAATGCCCTGCTGTACTCCCCCCAGAGTTCCCTTCACTTCCACCTGCCTTTTACCCCTTTTTCCCTCCCTTTGGTGACCTAGATAAGACAGCACAGGAACATCACAACAGCAGAGTGTGCCTTTCCTCTTAATTCATAAATAAACTAAGGCGAGAAAGACACAGGACCAATCGCTAAGCACAAATCAGTGCTACATTTCCTCATAGCAGTAGTAATACATTAAATTATATTGTTTCATGAAGTACAAAGTTGTTGGGAAGTTGAAAAAAGATATGAATGTTTTACATTTTAGCTTTGGTTGGAAAGTGACTGCAAGCAAAGTTTCATAAATGGGAATGAACAAAAAATGGAAATTGTTTTTAAAAAATAACAACATGCTTTTGGACTTGCATGGAGGAACGGCCAATGATGCAGAAGTACACCTGGCCTACTTGCGTTTGCTGGTTTCCATTAAATGTGTTATGGCCCTAAAAGCCTGAATATCTTTCTAAAGTAAGAAATGACCAAAATAGGCACATTTGTGAGCATTTTTCATTGAAAATTCATATCAGATTTATACATCTCTGATATTTTGTAAGATTATCGATGATAATAAGATCAAGGTTTTTCTTTTTCTCCTTATTTTTTCTTGTATAAAATTAATTTGAAGTCTTTTTATAAGGAAATTCCTCAAAGGAGTAATCAGATGCAAAAAGAGATATGACCGAAACAGATTTGGATTCTGCGGCATTGATTTAGCTCCATTGATCATCTTAATGAAAGCAGCAAGGCCAAACATTTCAATGAGTTATTTGAATGTCACCTTCAGAGAGCCGGAACAATCGCTGAGCGTCTGACTGCCAAGATTCGCGCTTGATGAAAATCACATGTGTCGGTTTCATCTGGGATGCGCTCAGCAAAGAGCAGACACCTGTTTGGGAAAGCAATATGCGGCATTGTCTTCTATTGAGGATGGAAAATGTTGCTAAAGTCTTGCAATAATGAGTGTTTCTTTCCAGAGAACACAGCGGATTACTAATAGGTTTCTGCATTACCTGCACGAGAAGCACTAGCTAAACGTACAAAAGAAAGCGTTCATTACGAAACCAGTTATCGAGTATTATGTCAGTATTATACCGAGTATTATGTTCAGTCCATTCTTTGGGCAGGTTAACATTAAACATATGGTTCCTCTGCAGTATATCTCCAACTCCAAAGCTACCATAACCCTGCCTTATATACATAACTGTCCCTTTATTTCCCCAGCCTCATTTCTTTATGTATTAGAAATATTACATACCAGCGGAAATGACTTTTTCAATGGAATCAAGATTCATGCCAAAGGAAATAGGCATTATTTGGTTTCAGTATGAATCAGTTTCATTGTGAAAAGCATGAATCATCTTGAGTAATCGATGTATTTTATTGATGTGGTGTGTGTTTGCTTCCTCTTGTTTCCAGCAATTGGACGACATTATTTTACCTACACAGTAGGGATGTGCATCTCCAACACTGAGGCCATTATGATGCACATCACATTGCACATGCACTGCCAGCAATACGATACATTAAAGATACATATGAAGCAACTACTAACGATTCACCCCCATTGCGATGTAGTGAGATTCGGCATGATTTGATCCAAAACAATGCAATTCAGCGCGACCAAACGCAATGCAAAATAATCATGCTTTGCAATTCAACATGGTACAGATACAAAAACAGTTTAGAGAGGGGGAATCAATCTGCGTATAAAATTATTGAACAAAAATATTGGTCACATTTCTAAGTAATAAAAACATAGGGCCTCTACTAATAATTATAAATTAATAAATTTTACTGATGCAAAAATGTTACAAATGATGCATCCTGAGTTCGTCCCAAATTGAATCTGGTGCACACTTTTTAAATTGGGGCAATCACCCTGTGAACTTTTTCACCAGTGCACAAATGCGAATCTGTGAATCTTACCATCCCTGCTACACGGATAAATGCACAATGAACTCTGCCTACAGTGCTCGAGACTCTGGCGGCTCCTCAGTCATGCCAGGGTGTTTGAAGAGCAGGAGTCTCAGAAATTCTCAGGTGACTTTTTTTTAGACTGAAGGATCCTTAGTCTTTCTATTTTCATTACCTTAGATAGTCTGCCGATTCACAACTTAGACCAGTGTTTCCTAATCCATTCCTCGGGGACCACAAAGCCGGTCCATGTTTTACTCCCTGCGAGCTCCCTGCCAGACAGTCCACAAATCTGCTCCTCCCAGCTCCCTACCAGGACCTGTGAGGGAGCAAAAACATGGACTGTCTGTGGGTCCCTGAGGACAGGACTGGAAAACACTGCTTTTGACCCTTTGTAACCATGACCATGACTCCTATTAGGCCTAACACCCTATGGTCACAAATCTACTCTATTTTGTTACCTAGAGCTAATGCGTATAAAGTTACAGCAGGCAACATGAGCTTTTAAGAGGCCTGTGGAAAATGAAACCAAGTCATTTGTAACTATAACGTCGTATCCATGTGTAGGGGCATCCTCTGTTGTGTCGGCCCTCTCACATGTTCTATATCTCAGCCCCTTCCAATAATATGATTATGAGGTAAGGCAACAGACTCGAAAACCACTCATGCAAGTAATGTTATAAATCACCTAATAAGAAACTATTATGTTTGTCAAACCATCTTAGACAAAAATGTCGAGGTTCAACCCTTTAGACACCATAGATATGCTGTTTGAGTGTTTGAGTCGACTCCAAAGTTCGCTCGTGTCAAGGATAATTTTTTTTTGCATATCAATTGCTTCATGCTCGTCAGCTTCTTTGGTTGTAACAGAGCATGTGAAGGGCTGCACTTGTGTGATTAGTCTGGATCTACCTTGTGAGGACTTCACAGCTTCCTGCTTTGGCACACGTTAGAATTCTCCTGTGCAAGCTCCAGCTGAAAGAGTGTCACTTACAGCAGTCTACTTAGTGTTCATAAACTTTGTTATGCATTATAATTAGTATGACCATTAGTATGTACCTAGACATTATGCAGCTGTGCTACAGACCTGCCCAGTAAGTCATTGGCCAAACTCGAGTGGTAAAAAACACATAAACATCGATCGTATTAATGTTCCTGCTAAAAGTAAGCCAGTCAATAATGATTCTAAAATTAAGCCTGTGATTAATTGCCTTATGTCTGTCAGTATTTATACTATGTTTTTGTAACATTATCTGGCATCAGGAGCGTTTATAGCTATTGAAAAATCAGGGGCCAAGTCAAGTTTACTTGGGGCTTGACTTTTATTTTTTGAATGAAAACAGGCATCGGGGCTTAAATACGCAGGGCTTGGCTTAAAATACTCAAGGCTTGGAGTAAAATTCTCGGGGCTACAACAAGAGTGATCGGATCCCGATGCCCATGACTGGTATCTTCACCTCATGCCAAACTTACAGTTTATTTTTCTCAAGATTTTTCTTTGAGTTCTGGGAATTTTATTGAAAGTTTAATCCGAGATTTCAAAAGTGAACTGGATTTGTTGCAGGCATAGTGAGTGTCTTGTTTTTATGCTCCATTTCTAAAGTAAATTAGCATATTTCCAGTACAGTACATAAAACCTATTTAGTTTAATTCAGCTCAACAACATTCCAGCCCTACTTTCTGAATTTAGCTTTGCGCAGGTACTTCAGCAGTCTTTTGACTCATCCGTACCCAAGTGTAGGCACTTCATCTCATTAACCCAGAAACACTCATGCAGGATTGTTAGCCTAGCCACACGAGCAGGTATTTTTTTTCACTGCTTTTTGTAGTTTGCTTCACTGTGTACCAAAGAAGGGAACTTGCCTGTAGCTTGACATCTCAAGGTCTGTCACATACAGAACAGCCCTACAGTTACACTGTTATACAAATCTCAGTACATAAAGTTTGGAGGAATGAGCCATTGTGGAACTATGGGTGGTGGTT
>JAODJU010000014.1:11108431-11121656 GCA_026776725.1 Gnathonemus echidnorhynchus
GAAGGCATTGGTGGTGCCCGTGGTCATCGGGGCACTCGGGGCAGTAACCCCCAAACTGGAGGAGTGGCTAAAGCAGACCCCAGGAAAAACATCAGACATCTCAGTCCAGAAATATGTATATATTACACTTATATGTACACACACACATATATATATAAGTGGATCTGCTTATATATATTAAGCCTATATGTGCACATTTATGTGTGTGTGTGTGTGTGTGCGTGCGTATATATATATCTCTAGCCATTGGAAATGTCTGTTTCCTGTTGGGTGAAAAAAAAAAAAAATCTGACATTCGATTTTTTTCCTGAACAGCTATCACTAAATTCAATTCACATATTCTGCACAAGACCTCCAATCGCATTGTCAGGGGCATTTGATATGTGAAAGCCTGTAATGTGAAACTATATTGAATCCTTTGCCACTACAAAGGAAAGGAAAGTCTTCCATTTTGAAGCTTACTTGTAAATAGAAAAAATGCTCCTAGTGTGAACCCAGTGTTGTAAAACCTGCTGGACTGTGTTTCTGCCCTAGGAGTTCAAGCCTAAGAGCCACATTGCATCTTTTTTCATGTATAAATGGATTATTAAATGGATGCAGCAGATGTTTTAGGTTGATTTCTATCAGGCAATTTGTCACCCAGCACATTTGTCAACAAGCATATTGATTAAACTATATCACTCAGATTGGCTAGGATTTAAGAAACTGTAAATCAAAGTACAAATCAAGGTTTGAGGAGCCTTCTGGAAAAAGACAGCATCTGTGGATTTATACCATCAGAAGCAGTGAGAAAGAGCAGTCCTGAAATGTTAAATTACGCTTGTGGGGTTAATAGAATTTTCATTTTCATGAGCAGTTCCGCTTGTCCCTCCCCATCTCCCGAGCTGGGAAGCTCGTTTTTTAACAGCACGGGGCTGAAACACTCATTGCTACGCACGGGTGCATTTAGAATCCGAGCGGAAATTCCAGCCCATCCACATCCGTTCACAAACAGCCACAAGCTGCTTTTTGCTATTAATTTCGTAAGCCATCGATACCGATAATAAGCTATATATATATATATATATATATATACGTCGGTAACATCCCGAAATGACGCGCCGAGCGACGCGCAAACAGAGGACCGAAAGCCGGCGCAGCCACGCGCCGCGATCCCCCGCTGCGCGAGCACTTCACCCCCAACTTTTTCCCCTCCTTTTTCGATCTGTTCTCCCCCAGAATTACAGGAATCCTATTGATAATAAGCATCGGTCTGTCAGTAGCACAGTGATTTATTATTCACCCAAGAACAAAACAAGCCGTCGATGGATGAATAGGATCAATTATACGCTGCCGCGTGTGACTCAGCGTGTGTGGATCACACGGTTGTGATCTAAAAATAACGCAGGGATATGTTCCTTGTTTGTCTCCTTGCTAACTGAATGCTTAAATTGTGGAGCTGCGTCTAACGCACACCCCTTTTCTCGCCTTGGTGTGTGGCAAATCATGCAAGTAATCAAACGCACAGCTGGACTGGATGATACAACGGCAAAGAGTGCAATAAAACACCGGAGGACTAAACGCCTCTCTAAGTGGATGAGTAAGTGACATAAACCTGAGGCTTGACAAAAGAAGCCTTGTGTGTCTTACCTCTCAGGGGACTCACTGTTACTGCAGAAGCAGTGGAGAGCATCACAAATGTTTAATTTTGCGAGATTACTTCATAGGTTAACTGGTGAATCACATAATAACTCATAAGGGACGTTCTGTTGTAAGGCACAGAAGAGGAGGCGACTCCATGCAATAACTGACAAATATGTCATTTTGTGTCTCTTGGGTTGTGGGATCGAATCCCGCCCAATCTCTTTCTGCTGTGTGAGATCCCTGCAGAAACCGAGGGCTCGTCCAGGGGGCGTGTCTTTTAAGGCTATGAATCGCCTCTATGTGTGTAAGACCCGGTAACTATGGACCGGAGCTCTCCCCAGGGTCTAACCTGCCTTTTGGCATGAAGCATTTCCCCAAAATCACACAAACCCTAATAGGAAAGGCAGCTGTAGAAAAAGAATTGATATGTAACGGCTGAATAAATGAGAGAATGTTCTGTGGTTCTGTGTCTGTGGATCCACCATCCCCAGTCAACACCACCCGCATCATTTTGAGTGTCACCTTCTCCCACTCCGCCAGTTAGAACTGGGATACTCTAGCTGTGCTACCTAGAGGCACTATATTCAAAACTATCCCTCTCAGCTGACAAGGCAAGCATCGCTCTCTAAAACAAGCTATTAATAACTCAACTCAAAGATAAATGACACATAGCCTTTCCACTCCTATATGAGACTCTTTACGATGCTGTACAGTACATTTGCACTGTAATCAATAAGCTGTCCTGGACTTGTACCTTAACCATATTTTAAGCCCATTCTACAGCATTGTTACATAATATCGCTTTGACCTTATTTTGCACACGCCTCCACTGCTTGCCACAACTATTTTTCCCATATATTTTTGAGAGAACAAAAAAATCCTTTCATATAAATATTTATGCAGAGATGCTTATTAGGCGAACATCCCTGTCTCTGCAGGAGGAAGTGCACTCGTCTGTAATCTGACGCTTGATCTGTCGAGGGATTGAAACTGCCAGTCCTGTATAGTTAAAAGCAGATGAGTGAAGGTTATATTTAAATATTATTTTCTGTTACGTATTTCGAAAGTGGGAAATGGGGCATTTATTAAGGGTGGGAAGAGCTGAATGGAGAAAAGTAAACTTCAGCTGGCTAAAAGTATGAATAATACTGTGGATTTAAAGGTTTGTACCTTATATGAAATGGAAAATTGGTGGTAGCCATTTCAGGGTTCAGTGTTTGTGAAAACTTACAATACACAATACACAATATTTTAATGCAGGGGTGCTGCCAGAGATTTTGGACCCCTTGAAAGCCTATCACACTGGGCCCCCCAACCCAGACCAATCCAATTATTTTCCAAATTTTATAGGGTTCCTGTCACTCAGGGGCCCTGGGAATCATCCTAACATTCCCCCACTTTTCAGTGCCCTTGTTTTAGTGCTGGATTATTCAACTGGGGATTCAAGTACATGCAATTAGTACATTAGCATCTGTGGAGAGAACATGTTTATTCTTAAATTTATAGTCCTATGTTGTAGGTCATTGTTTCTCTCATGCTTAGTTTGCTCATTTGCTCACTTGCAGAGGTGGTGGGTCTGTACAACTAGAGGAGGTGGGACCAACCAATCAAGTGTCTTGGTCCCACCTCCTCTAGTTGCTTCGACCCACCTCTGGTTATCTCTGAACCAATCATCGTTCCTTCTGCCCTTAGAACATTTTTGTGTAAGTAAAACTCCCACGGGTGCAGCATTTTCAGTTTTCTTAAGAAAGACCGTAAATAAAGACCATGTAACTTGCACCATCATGATGTCACCAGATTCCAGGAAACCAGGGATAACAGACGTAATGCAAATACAACATTTGGTGCCACAAAGACAGAAGTCAACCCAGTAGCGCACTGGTATTTATTATAACAGCTGCTGTCATTACGGTCACCCTCATACCTCCCCGGCCTAGTTTACATTTAGTACCCCATATGTTGACCATATTCACAATAATATATGAAATTTGTTTACGTTTTCAAATGGTTTGGTAGATAAAACAGTCGCACGGAGCATATGTGGACTCAGAATCTGCTGAAATAATTTAATATGTTTTTTATATGATCATCTTATCATTTTCTAGACATTTTGACAGAATGTCACCAGTGGTAACAATGGTAATATATGCTATCTGTACTGAGCTTTACAACGTTTAGAGAAAGCAATAAAATCCCAAGAATAGCACGCAGGGAATAGAGTTGTCTGCCTCTGGGATGGGTTATAAATCCATATTTTCTCTAATTTGTACATGGCCTGAGAATAAAAAAGTACAGAATTCAAGCAGGAGAAAAAGCAGCAGCATCAAAGAAAGCCTGTGATGTGACCAGCAGAAAACATCAAGTGAAATGAGCTCAGTCAGCACATTGCATACAGTGTGACTTCCAGTGCTGTGGAAAGTTGCTTTGAAACTCGTCTTGCTGAGTATTTAAGGGACTACTGTTGATCCGTCTGGATAAATTGACTGAGTATTGTCCCGATCTGATAACTTCAAGGCCGTCTCAGGAGATTAACACGCACAAGGCCAAAATGCTTCATGCAGAAGGGAAGCAGAGGAGTCCCACGTCTCCATAATCTCCACTCGGATTACGCTTCCTCAGGCTGCTGCTGCTGTCTTGACTGCCAGTCAGAGTGTCTCGGCTTTTAAGAACAAAAAGTTTGGCCAGTTTCATTATGCTGAAGCAAATCAATGGTGGCAGTTTTTAAAAATGTCTAGCTGGGAAATTTGGGATCTGGGGCCATCAGATCAGTATTTTGCCTACGGAAACTCAATTAGTTTCATAGGCCTGTATTAAATAACATAATGAAGCTTTAACTTTCTTTTAATTGCACATAACAAAACATGTAAGTACACTGAATGTATTTTTTGTTTTATCAGTTATGGGATTTCGTCTTGCATACTGTGCACACTGTAATGACCAAATACAGTGATACAGTGCTGTATGAATTGTGACAAAATTACACTGAACATTTTAGCGTGTGATACTGAAAATGTGAGTTTTTCATCCCCACAATAAAACCATTAATTTTGGGTAATATTATGCTTACCTCCTCGTCCAGTGCAGATAAGGGGTGTTGAGGATCTGGGCAGCTAAACACAAGATAACAGACATTTTAATAAGAAAGAAACCATGTGGTTTGATGTGTCCCCAAATGACCTTCATTGTGGACCCCACTACAAACAGGACAAATGTTCTCACAGTCATAGATACAAATCAGTATTTTATTGCATGCTCATTTAAAATGATATCTTCCATGTTAATGACTTGTTTGATTATTTCACACATTCAGTAGTTCTATAGCTTCTGGATCTATCCAATACTTTGTGGCAATTACTGCTAATAGAATTTGATTGGCATATCTGGTGTCAATGAAATGTCTATATTAATTGATCAATTAAAAAGATAACTATTGTCTTCTCTCATGTCTGACTACATGTATTTGAACTTGCTCTGTCTTTTAAATTTGATAACATCATGCTCTAAAGAAGCTTTTTAGTAAATACATTTAGAAAGTTTCCCGTTTAATACCATTTCAGGATTCAGTTCAAATGATGTTATAATTATTCTTTGAACCGAGCAAAAATCTTTCATGCACTAAGCTGTTCTGGTTATCAGCAGATCATTAGCAGCAGAGAAATCAATAGGATCATGTTGGCTAATTGCCTGCTGTAATGATAACTTCCTTGTAGCCAATTTGTTTCCGCAAAAGCTACTTTCATGACAATGCAGCTACGTTCAGGTTTTAGGGATTAAAATTGCAATGGTAGTCTTCATTAAAAATGAGTCAGTTGTCTTTTTCACAGTATAATTCTAGAAAGTATATTAAACACTTTCTCTTGATTGACTATTATATTTAAAAATTTGTTGTAGTATATATAACTAAATGCAAAACTAAAAGTGATAATAATGGGTGGAGTTAGTAAAATAGTGGACCACATAAAGAGCCTTGCGGTACTTTATTGTGTGACTTGTACGGGGGAATATGGGAATATTATATTGTATGGGAATATAGTTATAGTGCAATGGAAATAATTGTAGAAGGTCATAAAGTAAGGAAATAACATGAATGATCGATGGAGATAGAAAAATTAAGAGGAAGTACGAAGGAAAGAGCCTCATAAGACATTGCAGTCATGGGAAACTAGTGGGGGTAACAGAATTAAGATGCTGTAAAGTATGAATATTTTCAGGAAATCAGTATCCATCCATCCATCCATCCATTATCTGCTGTTTACCTGGGACGGGTCATGGGAGCAGTAGTCTAAGTAGGGATGGCCAGACCTCCGTCTCAACAGCCACCTCCTCTCGCTCCACCAGGGGAATTCTAAGGTGTTCCCAGGCCAACCGAGAGATACAATCTTTCCAGCATGTCCTGGGTCTGCCCCAGGGCCTCCTCCTGGTTGGACAAGCCCGAAACACCTCCCCAGTGTGGTGTCCAGGAGGCATGCTAAATAAATGCCCCAACTACCTCAACTAGCTCGTTTGGATGCAGAGGAGCAGTGGCTCTACTTTGAGCCCCTTCCAAATGTTTGAGCTCCTCATCTTTAAGGCTGAGCACAGACACTCTGCTAAGGAAACTAACTTCTGCTGCTTTTATCCACAATCTCATTCTTTCAGTCACTACCCTAAGCTGTTGACCGTATGTGAGAGCAGGAATGTAAATCAACTGTTAAAGCAATAGCTCAGCTGTCTCTTTACCGCAACTGAACGGCACAATGTCCACAATGTTCCTTCTTCCTTCACTTGTGAACAAGACCCCAAGATACTCAAATTCCTCCCCTTGAGGTAGTAACTCATCCCCAACCTTTTCCAGTTGAGAACCATAACCTCAGACTTGGAGGTACTGATCCTCATCCTGCTCACTTCACACTCATCTGCAAACCGCCCCAGTGCATGCTCCAAGTCAAAGTTTGATGAAGCCAACAGGACCACATTGTCTGAAAAAAATCAAAGACACAATCCTGTGGTCACCGAATTGTGGCAAAGGGCAGCCCTGGTCGAGTTTGACTTACTGCTGGCAATGAGAACCTAACTCTCGCTCGGTTATACAGGGACCTGATGGTCCATAAAAGTGGTCCTCATACCTCATATTCCTGAAGCAACCCTCACAGAACCCCCAAGGGACTTTTCCAAGTCCACAAAACTCATATAGACTGGTTGGGCAAACTCCCATGAATCCTACAGTATCCTTGTGGGGATGAAGAGCTGGTTCAGTGTTCCACAACTAAAATGGCATCCACATTGTTCCTCCTGTATTCGAGGTTGTACCATAACTACAAATAATATTTTCTAATGTTATATTGGTTTCAGGCTTTACAGAAGATGGAAGTATTAAGGATACATTTTAAGTTCACTGCATAAGTCAAACAGTTTTGGAATGGAGTATGCCTCGCTTTATGATATAATTATGCCAAATGTGTTGAGTTGGGTTCCTTGATAATTGTCTACTCCAACTGGGTCATTACATGTTTATACAGTACATCATAATGCAGATGTCTAAGCAAATTAGGCTTGGAACTAAAAGACAATTTTCTCAGTATTGTTTTCTGTATGCTATCAAGCAATATCATATTCTGAACTGTAAGAAGAACACAATCCCATTTTTTGATGCATTGGAGAGCACTCAGACATCAAACCATCTCTCTTAGCTATGAGTGAAGGACATCTATTGAGAATGAAGCCTTTTACAGAGTGGGAATATCGCTGAGGAGCCATACAATGACTACTCATCTTTCTTCGGTGAAATCATCCTGTGGTTTCCTGACATTCACTTTGCTCTGTGTTCAATTAAATTCCGTCCCGGATGAAGAGGGGAGCGGGCAGGAATTGTCAGCGCCAATGTTTCTGCCAGCGATGCATGAGTAATTCACGCACGCTGATATCTGGGGACGTTGCTTTCCAGAGTGCAGAGGTACCGATTCCGAAGAATGAAAAGACTCCGAACACAGTGGCTCAGTGCTGGCTGTACTTCTGTGCAATAAAAATGTTAATCTTGAGAAAATGTCAAACTTGGCATCAAGTATAATCCTCACAGAAGATTTTAATGACTGAGTGGTGTATGCCTGTTAGGGCTCAAGGCGACGTCTCTGCTTGGGTTGAAATACAGGACGTCACCGGATGAGGCCTGTACCATGAGACCCACTTACTTACAGGCTAAGTACCACCGGAGGGACATGCAACTATGGAGAGAAGTGCAAGTCGAAGGGACGGCCAGGGACCGGACCAGAGAGTGCTACCAAGAAAGGCCCCCGGGGGATTTGATGCTAAAAACCCAGACAGGCTGTAAAAGAGCCTCGAGCTTCAAGAGGCGCAGTGGCATTGCGAGCAATGGAACCTGAATGTTTCACGAAAGCATTCCAGCATTTTAAAGGTTAAATCTCAAACTGTCTGCTTACATCTGCGGTGCAGAATATGCTCTGTAATACTAATGGAGCAAACAAGCCTCAGAAGAGCATGGCGCGCTTCAACACACTGACTGCCACGCCGTACAAACCGAACAGGATAATTATATGAGTTTAGCTTAGACTCATTTCTCCCAGCTGTTTGGATTTTAAATATTCAAATTACATATACCCATTTAAATACAGCAGTATTTTATTCTCATGTAACCTGTTTCACCTAATTAACATTTATTGGATGGCAAGTCATCCAAGCAAAACTAGGTAAAGTCGTAATTTTTTTTTGTTGGCATGAGCGGGATTGATGCTTGATCTCTGGGAACACCACTGGAGAAAAGATTTTCACAAGGGGGGGGACACCAGGAGGGCTGCCACTGGAGAATTTGTACCCTTTGAATGCATATAATATTGGGACCCCAACTCCAATCCAATGATGATTCAAATTTGTTTGGGCCCTTGTAATTCAGGGGCACTTGGAATCATTCTAAATTTCCCACCCCCTTTATGAAACCCTCGAGCATCAAAACATCACCCATCCCCAACACAGTCAACCAAGAGTCAAAACTACACCGATTCACCTTGGTGGTGTGCAGACTGGCTTAATGTTACAAAAATCCTGAAAAAAATCCAATAATATGTCTGTGAAACTGTATATTCATAGTATTATGAATAAATAGTGGCTAAGCCCCTACGTCAGGCTTCCGGTGGGGTAACCTGAGGTCATGCCCCCTTCCCCATCTCGCACTTCTGAGCGGTCTCCAGCCTAGCTCGCGAACCTGTATGAGGTCGCCCACTCCAACAAGGTTATTTGACCCACAAGGTGACATGATATCATTGACGTGATGTGCAAATGAGCGACAGAAAACGGATCATGTCAACATCACCATTGAGATTTTTTGAGATTGGGGGGAGGGATTGTTTTTTAATCTTAGTCTCTTAGAACATGCTCCCAGACCCTAGTTCGCAAGCCCATGCTGCACTGTAGCCCAGTGGTCACCAACCCTGCTCCTGGAGATCTATCACCCTGCAGAGCTTAGTGCAACCATATTTTAACACACCTGACAGAGATAAGTATTAGAGCCAGCTATGTTGAAGCTAAGTTGGTTCTAATACTGAGATGCTGCTGACGGAGGCCTGATTATCTGTATCAGGGTGTTAGATCTCCTGGAGCAGGGTTGCTGCTGAAGTCCTTCTCAAGGCTAGATGCTTGTTTAATTTTCCGGTGTCAAAGACAAAATGGGTGTGATTTGCTCTCCCCACTCTCTTGTTAAATGCATCTCCAGTCCATCACCCAAATGCATCCCTTATTCCTTTCTCCATGGCTCTATACGCTATCTGGCCCAAAGCAAGTCTTACACAGAGGTGTCCTTCTCTCGTATTCAGATATGCCTCAATTATAAAACGCCATTACCCTAAACAAAATGAGATTTACAATAAATATGATTGCCCCCCCCCAATAAAAGACTCTTTATAACCATTAGGAAGAACACACTCCATCAAATGGGCTTTCTTGGCAAATGTGCATAATCAGCCCAGACAAAGTACTAAAGTTAGAAATGGACGGCGGCAGTAATAATTGCATCACATTGAGATGCATTGCCTCTAAGTGACTTTAGCAATTAAAACGGGATTCATGAAAAGAGGCACGTATGAGCGTAATCCCTGACAGTCGCGGACAGCCATAACTCAGAGTAATGTGCTTGGCGGAAGTGGGAACAGCTGTTCTTACACGATCCATAAAACACAGCAGAGATGTACTTTGTCGGAATGCGTTGTTCAGCAGTCATATAAGGTTTTTATTTGTTTTACAATCTTTAGTTTCCTTTGCTTTCCCTTCCTTTTCTCAATCAAAATCATCTCTGGAGTCTCTCAATACACTACATTTCTTAGCATAGAGCTCCCTGCCCAATTTACTCAGCTGTTTCTTAGTAAATTTGAACATAATGCTCCTTCACTTTTAATCAGTGTACTTAATTAAGGGATTTTTTTCCCCTAGATGTGTCCCGCTTTGTGAGACGTAACAACAAATACGCGCCTCGAACTGGATAAGCGTACTCACAGGTAGAAAAAAAACTACAGCATCAGCTACTTGTCAGTCATGAGGTTAATTGTTAAAGCGGCGATGCTGGGTTTCGCGGAAATCCTCGCATGGCTCTGCCACCCTAGCAGATGGCTGCCTGTCTGAAATAGCGGGCTGCTCTCTCCTCGGTGAACAGAGAAGCAGTGGCTAGGAAGCACAGGCGCTAGGATTAGCCTCAATTAACTTGCCACTCGTGATGAAGATCGGGGTCGGGAGAAGCAGTTCCTCTGGATGAGGGTCAGGTCAGTCGGCACACGAGGGAGCCGCACGTCAGCAAATAAACACCTGCATACATATTATATCCACCACCAGTTAACCCTTTCTACATCATCAATGGAAAATGAAAGTGGAAAACAGTGAAATTCTGGTGGCATCAAATAACGACATTTAATATTAACTAACACTCCCTTTATCATACAGAACAATCGCTTTGTTGGCTCCATAGCTCAGAGGTTTGCGCACTGGTCTTGTAAACCAGGGGTCGTGAGGTCAAATCTCACTGGCACCTTAGTTTTGGGAGCAGTGTGAGCCTGTGATTCCAAGGTTACTGGTTTGAGCCTGACCTTGGCACATCTGAGGGTCCTTTAGCACGGCCCTTAACCCCCAGCTCCCTGGGTGCTGCTATGGGCGGCTGTCCTTCATGTCCAGCTTGCTGTCACCTACAGACAGCACATTGGGGGGGGCGGAAAGGGAATTTCCCCATCATGATCACCAGTTTTTATTAAAAAAACAGTGTCTACTAATTTGAATTAGACTAGTGACCATAATTTTTAGAGGATGCAGAACTTATCATATGATTAAGCACTGGATGATTAAGCAAGTAATTGAAATAACAGTTGAATAAAGTTTGGCAATCTCTAAAAATTGGAAGTGTTTCCACAATTTTGGCCACTAGTATGCACTAGTGTGCACACAATTTTATTAAAATTTATACAAATATCATTGTCATGACAGGAACTCAGAGCACATGAATAAAAACCTTTATTGACTTTAATAACCATAGTCCACGACATAAGACCCCAAACTGGGTCTTCCATCCACAATACTAGATCTTTTGCACAGTGGCCCCTGAGACCTCAAGACAGCTCACTGCAGGAACCAGGTAACCTATGGAGCTTGGAGCTGCTGACTGGATGGGCAGCTCTAGGACGAGATGTACAAAATACAAACACAAGTATAGAGGACTGAAAAACTGGAACAGGAACCCAGACCCAGGGAACAGGAAGTGGGATTGAAACACGACAGCAGAATTATCACGACAAGCCTTAAGACAAGACCCTGGTTGTGCAGCGCACCAGCTGGGGAGTCCGGCTGCTAATCAGGACTATGATACCAGCTGAACAGGACCAAAAGACACCAGAAGTCCTCACAAACCATGGACCCAGAAACAAGATACCAGCGGCCAAAACCTCAAAGCTGGTGACAACTCCGGCAACCCTGACAAAAAAACAGAAATAACACAAATGAACTGAAACAAGTACCACAAACTAGTCTGAATCAAAGAGCAAAGACAATGACTGAGCAGCAAGCAATGAGATTCAGATTCAACTACCAATATCTCAGAGCAAGGTCACACAGGCTAGGCTCACTGGCCTTTGGACAATAAAATTGCATGTATTGTAATAGATCATTTTTTTTTGTATTTCAAGAGAACATTTTATTTCCTTTAACATTTCACAGATAAGTACAATTTATAAACGTAAGCATAATAAAGGTGATACACCCATTCATCAATTTCCCACACCACAGGATCATGAAGAGCCTGAAATCTGTCCTCGGAGGCAGGGGACACCCTGAATGAGATGCCAGACCACCGCAAGGGTAATAAGAGGGGCATAATTAGATACAATACATTTTTATATGGCTTCCATGCCAAATTAGTAACAGAAGGTAATATAGCAGAATGCCAGTAAATGCATGACTTTTATACAGTAAATATGGAACATGAAAGTACATAAGTACTGCATATTTATAAACAGTATTGTTGTTCAATTGCTGTGTTAGATAGAAAAATACTAATTCTGAGGACAAAAGGGTGATTCCTACATATCAGTAAATAATTTTCATGCTCGTCAAGACTAATTGGAATAAAGACTCAAGTACTGTGTAATTATCGTTTTTTGCTTAATTAAGTAAATTAGTGCTCCAGGCTAATCTCAGCGATCTGTGGGAAAAAAATTACTCTTTGGTATTAAAATCCTTCTACGCTCCTTTGCACACACTGAGGCCCAGGCAGGGCTGATTCTGATGTTTTTATCTGTATTTTACACTGTCGTCTTTAAATCACCCTCAGGTATTTCGCTATAGACAGCTGTTAGATAAATGGTTGTGCTTGATGGCACACTCCTTTGGTTGCACACAAAGGGAATCATTGATAAAAATGTGTGCATACAGCACTGTGCAAAGGTCTTAAGCAGTGAAAGAAAACTATGCCTAAATGATCATGACATTGGTGTAAAACTATGGTATTATGTCTGCCAAACTGTGTTAGACTGTGTTTCAAAACCACTCCTAAAGTTATCTCTTGTTATCTCTTAAAGAATCTCTTGCTGTTTTTCCATTGTGCTATTGTTCATTTGCATATACTCCAATGTTGAATTGTCTTTTTTCTGAGAGAAAATATACTACCCAGATAAATAGCCTTAAACATTTTCTTTGATTGCCTAAGTCTTTTGCACGGAATTGTATATACACGGATCCTGGAAAACTTCTGATCAAGGGAGGGCGGGGGAAGTTATATCCACTTGTCTGGTAGCTTTTGAAAGGGAGAGATATAACATTCTGCATCTTCATTTTCTAAATTGTGGAAACTGGCTCACCTTATGGTATACTTTTTTGTCTCACGATTCACATTGGATAAATGTTACATTTATAGGGCCATTTTCAATACGCCATTCCTCTCACCGCACAGTAGCTAAGGTGGTGACGGGGCAGGAATTTAGGAACCAGTTAGATATAGGGCAGGGGTGTCAAACTCATTATAGTTCAGGGGCCACATACAGCACAATTTGATCTCATCTGGGCCAGACCAGTAAAATAATAGCATAACAACCTACACATAACAAGAACTCTATAATTTTCCGTTTGTTTTATTGTAAAGAAC
>JAODJU010000014.1:11121955-11134676 GCA_026776725.1 Gnathonemus echidnorhynchus
GACCACAGGATGGGCTAACCTGTTGGCCACAGCATCCTCATCACTGTACTGGGACACTGGGATACACAATGACCACACAATGGGCTAACCTGTTGGCCACACCAACACCTCTTCCAGCAACAGCCCAGCTGTCCTACTTGGTCTCCCATCCAAGTACTGGGCAGGTCCAAACCTGCTTAGATTCTGATGGCTGCTCATATTTAGGTCTGACAGATTCAGGGAAGCAGTTTTCAGTCCTGTTCCTGGTATCACCCCCCCCCCCCCATTCTGGTGGGGTGGGGAGGTGTGCATGCCCTGACCTGGACTGTTACATTGCCACTCATAGGCTTTCAGGTTATATTCACATTGCATGGGCCATAGAATGATAACCCTATAATAACAACATTTATTCAAGGCCAGCTCTTGGTACATCCATCCATGACTGATGGCTGGTGTCTTCTGGCAGATTTTTGGGTGCCAAGGATCAAACAGCCCAGATTATTTCCTGTTGTCCAATTGTCCCACTTTATCTGAAGTCTCCTGCTATTTGATCTGTTTTAAGGCAAAAAAAAAGACCCACGAGAAGGAGCTGGGTAATGATTCTGAGTTGGTACTGACCTGTTTCATTCCAGCACTCACTTTTAATCTGCAGCCCTTATTTATGGCTTAACAATATCCCTGCCACACCCAGCTGACAAACCTTAATGGAACATTTGAGATGTATTGCTGAGAGGAGTAACAGTGGCTCTCAGAGAATGCATCCTTGTACAGGAGCTGGGTCACCCATTCAGTCAGATACACATCACTACAGCCCTCCCACATCTTACTGACAGCAAGCATTGCTGAAATTAATTCTGGTGCTGTCACTCTGGAAAGACACCCATCAGTGTCTGTCTATACACTTTGGCCCTCATGTGAACAACCTGCTACAGAAATCAACCCCTCTGAAACCATAGGTTTTGGGAAGATAGCCAATGCTATCTTCTGAGTAAGTAGTTTAATTTTCTTTTTGGTTGGTTGGTTGGTTTCTGCAGCCTTTTGCTGTTGGCGTTAACAGCTATATATCTTGACAAGCAATCTAATAGCACTGTATGGTTACTGGTACAAACATAATGGTGTTGTTTTTTTACCATAAACAGATCATCACCATGCGCTGCTTCCTACAGACTCGTCTGTTCTCAGGACCTAAACGAAAGCGATGCATCAACGTTGAGGAATCCTGGCGCGCTCGGAAATTAGGACAAGGATTGATTTACGCCAGCCAAGGTTGTGACATTGGGTTCAGCAAGAATGAAAGGCAAAGTCATTTATTCACAGCTAAAATAATTTATAGTATTCAATAACCATATGAGTGGTTATTACTTGTAGGGCAGAAATGCCACTGTATTTACAATATCTCATTTTATTAACTTCTCTGTGGGTCAGGGTGGAGAGGGGTACATATGAAATACAATATTAATTAAAAAGGTATATCATCGATATGAATCGTCCTAAGCCGTACCACGTCTAGGATCTAATTTAAGTTTCTAAATATTATAATGTTATTACATTCCGGCAAATTAACACATTTAATTATGTAAAATTGTCCTTCTACCTTTTTTAATGCCTAATAATGTTTTTACTCTAAAAAATGTAACTGTGAGACTGTCATTATCTATTATTACACATTCTATAATCAATTACTCTTAAAGGTACTGATTGTAATTATTGCCATTTTGATGCACTCCTTCCAAATGGATCACTTGCTTTACATCAGTGTTTGTCAAACCGGTCCTTGGGGATGTCCCAGATGGTCCACATTTTTGCTCCTACCGGGAGCTGGGAGGGAGCCAAAATGTGGACTATCTGGAAGAGAGCTGGAAGGGATGAAAAGACATGTGGACCGTCGGGGGTCCCGGAGTACCGGGTTGAGAAACATTGCTTTACGCACTTCAGGTGACACCAGGCTGTAAGTGAGAGCTTGGCTTTGACCTGTTAAGAGCTGCCAGCTCCACAGAAACCACTAAAACAGCTGTTTATGTGCATAAAAGAAGTAGCAGCGGCACTGAGTTTATTTTGATTGTTAAAACTCAAAATGTATTAAAATATGTACTTTCAAAAGCAAAACTCATAAAGAACAACAATAATTAAAAAAAAAAAAAAAAAAAACGATTTAGCCCCAGCGCCTCATGCTGGCTTTGACATACCAAGGAAGACTTGGGAGCAGTAATTGAGCTGTCATGCATGAAACGAGAGGAGAAGCCAGATCTCTGAGACGGAAGAAGCAGATCACACATCAGGGTAATTGTTGAGGGGGGGTTAAAAATGTCTTGAATGTCACAGAGCCTACAGCGATGCTTTTTATCATTTAATGCAATACTGGGGGACTGTCCGTCCGGCACATTCTGAGCAGTGATGAAACGCGCTTCACTGCATGTCAGGCCTGTCTGCAGACTGAATACTGAGAAGTGAAAATTCCTGATGCTGTTACACGATTTGCCGGACAACATAAGAAAGGCTAATCTATTTATACGAATCTGTAATTGTTTTTATCCTAAATCTACGTGAATTCGTATTACTACTATTCATTTATTTTACTTTTATCTCATTGTCTTTTATCTTTTTACTGTCCAGGTTTAGCTACTGGCTGAGTTTCTTTGGAAAATTACAGGATTTTTTTTTTGCTGGTGTTATTATTCAGTGTTATTGTTAGATGTTATTTATTGTTTGGCACTATTTAAAGTCTGGTGTTGTCACTGTTGTCTGGCATTGTCATTTATCAGTACTCTTTGTTAATGATATGATTACGTTAGTAGATCCACAGGAGGCATATAAGCATGTACAGTATATCATTATATAAAGAACACATGACAATAAAACATTAATCAGAATACCTAATAAAAACCTGAAACTGTAGGACACATACATTTTATCTTGAATATTACAGCATTTCCAAAAATGTTATTCCGTCTAGGGTGAAAAAGTAGGGAATCGTTTTTAAATGCCCTGAATTTTATCCAGGTGACTTCGGAATTGCCCTCACGTAATGGTGACAATGACCATAGCTTAGTATGTATACAAAATGCATTTTCTGAAGAGAGGCACGCAGCTGAAACAGAGCATTTTGAATGAAGGTGCAAAATCTAAATGGCCGGTGCTTCTGGATGATGGGCTGGTTCAAACAGGAGGATTAGCTCAGCCGACAGATGTTGGGATTTTGTACAATACAGACTACTTACATTGTCAGGACAGGCTGGGGATTAGGCACAGTGACAAAGACAGGGAAAGAGCCTTTGTGTGATGGTATTATGCAGGGGAAACAAACTTGAATTGAGTCTTTGAGTGGAGTCTTAGTGCCAGTTTCTGCTAAATGCTACTGGATATTTTCAGCTGCAGAATCAGTGAAAGTTGGGTGGGCTTTGATTCCTATAGCATGTCATCCTAGAAGAATCCAACTTGGGGCCATTGGTGGTGTTGGAATGGTTGGTGTGAGAGATGGCTTTCGAATTAATCCGTGGGATGTCCAAAGTGCGATCTCTGCAGTGTTTCTAAGCAGTGAGATACAAAGCAACTTCTGGCAAACAGAGGAGATGTAATCCCACCTGCAGATCACCTGTAGGTGTTCTTCGTTACCGCAGTTGTTGAAGCTCCTACGAAAGCCTGATATGAGGATGTGTCATAACTCCACACAGGAGGGGGTGGTGTCTTAGTCCTGGAAGACTTAGTTTATCAGTAATATCTTCAGGCTGAAATATCAGAATGTACATGTAACAGAATTTCGGATTTATGGAATCCTTCATGTTGATCCCAAGTACCATCCAAAATATGTAGGAATAAAGATCGGTACTCACAAGAACTATGTCTGTCATCAGCCTCCATTCATAGTATTTATACCATGCCTGTGCAACTCTGCTGCTTACATCAGGTGTGGGCAATCTTATCCACAAAGGGCCGGTGTGTATGCAGGTGTTTGGGATAACCTTTAGGTCAGATCTTCAAACCTAGGCGTGTGGAATCTTCAGCCATTCAGTCGTCTAATTAGTAACCTAACTAGGTAGTTGCAGTGAAAACCCGCATACACACCGGCCCTTTCTGGATAAGATTGGCCACTGCTGGAATACATTATTGCCTAAATTCTAAGCATTCTAACATTGTTAATGTTTACATTATGTGTTAATATTGTCATACCTTAATTGTTTTTTTTGTGCATCTGTCCTGTAAATGTATGCACTTTATGTATATATACTGTACCACAGTCCAGATGAACATTATTTCTTGCCACCATACATATCATACTGAATCTGGTCGGCGTGACAATACAGCTCCGCTTGATTTGACTCGACTCAACAACCTAGGCTCTCATGATTCCTAGGAAGTCTGACCTTAATGTGGATTTTCTTCTGGCAGTCACCAACTGTCTTTTGTTACTCGTGACCTAGACAGGAAATGTGCCCTTTGGAAGCGTTTACAAGTGACCTCAGAGGCACGCACACACTGCCAGATCAATGCCGATGACTGAAATCAATATGAGCAGCCGCAGGTGAGTCTTTGGGGGTCATTTAAATTCAAACAAAACACTTCCAGTGCCTGCTCAAAGTCATGCTAATGAGATCGCTCTAGTTTAGAGTACAGAGATGTGTTACCTTTTAAACTGAAACCTATATTTACCCCCAAGGTAGTTTTCATATGACAGAGAGGTTCTAGATCTTTCGTTAAAATATCTTTTGTTGGACCTATTTAAGGTTATGCATGAGTAAAAAAAACCTTTAGATGCACAATGCATCCCCACTGTCCCATTTTCTAAATTAGGAAATAAGCTACAAAGTGTGAGATCTTTACATGACTCTTTTATGTTTTACACTTTATTCAGGATTCACATCAAGTAGCTACAAGTATCACCTTGAACATTTCCTCTTCAGATCAGATGCTGACCTTATTTACTTTAATAATATTATCGAAGGCAAATCAATGGAGATCAGTAATAGAATTAGCTGTTAAAATCCCTCGATTCCACACTGCCTGCACTATTGATGTTCTGACACAGCACTGCAAATCCATCCTTTAAGCAAGTTAATTAAAAAAAAAAAGTCTCTGCTTTATTATCAAATAAAAGAAGATGATGCTGTAGTCAAATCCAGTGCGTTGCTATATAATGACATGGAAGCAAAATACTAAATGTCAAATGAAGCCCTTGTAATTTAGACAGGAAAATTCAGGCTTGGCATGAGAAATGAAGGGAGGAGATGTGGACATACATGGAAATGGAAGGCACGACTCAAACAGTGCAGCAAGATGGGGCTATTGAGGAATAACACGAACACACACAAAGCTTCAAATGCAAACTCAAGATATTCAAAACCTTACTGTCTACCTTCAGCCCAACTGAGGCTTTTAGGTCGGTTGTTATTTGAATCTCAGCCAACTGACTTCCATTAACTTTACAACGTACAGGACACGCGTTCTAGCAGAAAAGTTGGCTCAATAATGTGGGGGCTAGACCAGGTGAGGTTAATCACGCGAAGGTGATGCTTGGTCAGCAGGTCTGAGATGATTGTACACTCTGCTTCATTGAGGACAGAATTGCTTAAATCCCAAAGCTACAGTGATGGGCTACAGTCATGGATGCACAGCCCACTGTGGCCAGCAGGACAGAAACACCAACAGTAAATATCACTGTATAAACTACATCAAATACATTCCCTTTCCAACATTTTTACAAAGCTAATTATAATTCAATTACAATGGACAAGTATACAAGAATATGGTATTAACAAAAATAAATAGGGTTAAGTCGGGCAATACAATTAATGAATGGCACCATTTATACCACAGTGTTTCTGCCAGTGCTGTAGAGCTGCCTTTTTAACAGTAAAAAAGCCTAAATCAGCCTTAAAAGTAGCATTCATTGCCAATTCCCTTTGCTAGCTAATGTCTCAAGTATTCAATTTTTAATCTGTTTATTTGTAGCTGTACGTATGCATTGGAATAATGCATAATGCAGAAGGAAATTGGGCATCGCTCATTAAACGATACAACAAACGCAGCTGCAAAAAGACTGCTGGTATAAAGAGGCAGGTATGTTTATACAAGCAGCAGTTGAAATGATGATGCCAAGTACAGCTCTGCATGTCTGCCATTCATATATATCTCCATATGCCATTCATGATATTATGAATTCCCAATCCTTCTAGTATGTTTAAATATGTTTTACTTGATTGCCCTCTCCGCTTAATAATATTTAGATAACTGTATGGATTAATAATTAACATGCAGGCATGAGCTCAATAACAATGACATTAATGCTCTTCTGTGCTGGTCTATATTTATACCAGTACAATTCAACATTCCCAAAAAAATCGATTGTTAAACCTTACACAACAATTTGAATAGCAATACTGTAATTGGGTGACGGCGGGACAAACCAAAATAAGTGAATAAAAGCTGGCTCATCCTCTCTTAAATAAACAAAAGATGACGTTACTTTTTGAACTTTCGTATCCTTAATAGGTGAATAACATTTTATCTGAAGGCTTTGCAGTGACAGCAAAACATTTCTTTGCATTTCAGAGGTCAAAGTGACCTGCTCTTGACATGATAACAGTAAAAATAAGTATCCATAGGAGTTATATGCATTTTGCATCTAAATGGCACATAATGTAATGAGGGTATTTAATTTATAAAAAGTCTCCTAAGGATTTAATAAATATTTAAATCACACTTAATGCTTTTGGTTCCACTCTCAGTGCAGTGGAAATTGCTATAATGAAGTTGCCAGCATGCAAGTTAAACAAGACCTTAAACCTTATAATCATGTGACTCTTCTGCTGTTCTGTGAACGTCAGACAGATCCTACAAGATGTGGCAACCGAATCATATCTTTTGCAAAATAAGTCAGGTACTATGTTTAGTTCCCAGCATAACAGTATCTGTGGGAAAATTTGTTCCAGTCACTCAACAAGCAAAATCTACAATGCTTTTTGAAATATGCACTTCAGAGTAACCACTGGCTTGAACCACAGGGAGAGAGTTGACGTGAAGATTACAAGGAATCAAGCAATGTTTGGGCTGGGAACATGCAGGGACAGAGAGGACAGTAACCAACTTAAGTGCAGCTCTGTACTTCCTTGTCTACTCAGTTCAACCACTGGACCTCAGAGATTCAAACTGTTCTCCTCCCCGGTTCTCCTGCCCAGAGTCACCTCCTATGACATGTTTTATAGCTGCTGCCCTGTGCTACTTATCTTTTCAGGGACCTCATGCATTTCTGATGTTCTGAGGCTTGTTGTGTCACTCTGTCATGTCCTGCCCATCATGTCTACCTGACCCTCCTGTCTCCTCCCTGGCATAATCTTAATGAGCGATGCCTGTTACTTGTTTGTCTTACCTCTCATGTTAATCATCCCAGCTGCTTCTTGTTACCTCCTTTGTTTGTTCGGTATATACGTGCTTCCCAGTCCTGTCTTCCCCAGTCCAGTCATTGATGTCGAACTCTTGTGATGCCAGTGCCCTTTCTTGCTTCATTCATCCTGTTTTTGTCCCCTTGTGATCTTATTTCCAGTTGCTGTTCATTTGCTTTCAATAAACCTCCCTTTTGTTTTGCCAAAACACCTGCCCTCAAGTCTTGTGTCTCTTGTTACGTGATGCTCTGTTTATTTCCAGCCCATGTAATTGAAATGAGGCAAATGAAAGATCAATAAGGAATTAATGTTGTCACAAAAGAACAAAAAAAAAAATCACAAAAAGCGCCTTACTCTCACCCACATGGCAGAACACCCGATTTGCATCAGTAATTTTCCACAAATGCTTACTTGAAAGGGGCCCTATTATGCTCATTATCAATTTTCATAATTTTATTTTTGGGGTCTAGAATAGATTTTCATGCTTCAATGATCCAAAAACTTTGGGCATTAAGACTTTGCAGACCGTTTACATGCACATAAAGATACACAACACACTAAAGGAAAGGGGATCACCAGAAAAGCACAATAGGGCCTCTTAAAGTGGAGACCCTATCTGAGGCAGTACTCAAATAACCACACAGTAAATACTTACTAACAAATTTTATTAGACATATGTACCAGATTAATGCTGTGGACGAAAATTTATGGCCTTTTAATCAAAGCCAGCCTTGCCATCGTTTTCTCCTGTAAAAGTATCAGCAGTTTCCAAAATGGTTCTCTTCATAGTTTATGAATAAAGTGCAACAGTTTCAGCATGAGGTACAGATATATCCATAATCACCAGTTCAGCTTTGCATAATGACATAACAGTGTACCTGCTTGGGCTCACCCTTCAAGTTCATCCTTTTCCACCGATAAGTACATTTATTATTAATATAACATTTTTTTTTTTTTTTTTTTTTGTCGTACTAGAGATAGCTCTCCACGCCAGTGTGGGCGTAGCCAGCTAGCACCAGAGAGCCGGGCAGGAACAGGAGACGGATGTAGGATTCTGCCAAGACGGCCCAGGCCAATGGTAGCAAAGACGAAGAGCAGCTTCACAGCCCTCTGCTGCACAGCAGGATGGCACTGAAACTCGATACGAGTTCGGCGATGCTCCAGTCACACCAAGCAGAGGAACCCTGTTCATTCCTTACCAATTTTAATAAAAGTATTACCCAGTAACTGCTTACTTGCATTCAACTCCACTAGGAATTTAATGAACGGTGTAATGAATTTAAACCGGAAAAGCAAGCCTTTTATACCGCTAATAATTAAGAAATTGCAATATGTCTTTTGACGTAAATATACAACAAGACATCATTAGATATTAAAAACTATTTAAATACATTGAAATGAAATAGAAAAAAAACAAACCAATGATGTCAGATTAATAATCAATTGGTATTTCATTATTATGTGATTATTAAGCTCAAATAAGCTATGCAAATGATTACTGAGTGCTTATCCTCATGCCCACACACAGAGACACACACATACACAGACAGTATGCGTACACAGAGAGCTCATCTCTGCCTTGTGGCACACAGATTCTACATTGCTGAGGGTGTCAGGGAAAGAGAAGCCGAAGGGGTGGGGGGCGTTGGCGCACAGGCGACGTCTGGTGAATTAACAAACGGGGCCGCCGATGCCCACGTCAGGCCAAACGGCTGTCATGCTATGCCCCGCCACAAGAGCGGCGATGGTGCTCCATTGTCAGCCTCTCTGGAACTTTCGAAAGTATCAGCAGACAGAGCCAGTATCACCTTCTTCTAAACAAGGAGCAGCTCCGAGAGCTCTTAATTACATGGGGTTTGAATTGCAAATCCAAACGCGGGAGCAGCTGTGCGCATTTGCATATCACAGATCTGGCGCGTATGTGCGAGAGAGAGAGAGAGAGAGAGAGAGAGAGGGAGGCAGAGAGAAAGAGAGAGACAGTGTGAAAGAGAGGATGAGCCAGCGAACGAGAGGGAGAGGTGATAGAGAGAGTGAGAAGATCATTGTTCCACCAAAAAATGGTATCAGTTCTCAATTGCTATTTTGAACACTATTAAAATTTCGTTTTTGACAGTGAGAAACAGTTGGTGCAATCAGTACGAGTATACATGTGAATAAAGCTATACATTGTGCTTTTTTTGGCAATTCCTCATAGGCATGCATGATTGTGAGCAGGGCTTATACATTTAGGTGATATGTATGGTATTTATAAGGCCGGTGGTGCATGGTCAGGATTATCGGCACAAAATAAATGTAAAAAAGACAGCTATGTGAAAGAATTTTTTAGCAAAGAAAATGTAGATGGGGAATAATATAAGATACAGATTCAGAGAATATAACATACAAGTAAGAGAATATTTTAAGAAATAACAGGGATTAAATTATGCAAATTCATTGCATTTTCCAATGATCATTAACACACAACTTTAAAACTATGTAGAAATGAAAAGAAAATATTTGTAATACAGTTGATTCTCTTGGATTCACCACACATCAGCTGACATCCCAAAGCTCTACAGTGAAATGCAGTGTGAGGGGAAGACATTACCATACAGCTGATTCCCCTGGATTCAACACATATCAGCTGACATCCCAAAGCTCTACAGTGAAGTGCAGTGTGAGGAGAAGACATCAGCATACAGCTGATTCTCCTGGATTTACCACACATAGCAGCTGACATCCCAAAGCTCTACAGTGAAGTGCAGTGTGAAGGGAAGACATTAGCATAGAGCTGATTCTCCTGGGTGCATGTGTGAGGGAATGGTGTGTGAGTGTGCCCTGCGATGGGCTGGCCCCCTGTCCAGGGTTGTTCCCTGCCTCATGCCCATTGCTTCCGGGATAGGCTCCGGACCCCACGCGACCCAGTCGGATAAGTGGGTTGGACGATGGATGGATGGATGGATGATTCTCTTGGATTCACCACACATAGCAGCTGACATCCCAAAGCTCTACAGTGAAGTGCAGTGTGAATGGAAGACATTAGCATAGAGCTGATTTTCCTGGATTCACTACACACATCAGCTGACACCCCAAACCTACACTGAACTTTGTCAGAAATGGTCGTTGGGGTATATCTGACTTTACTGGCCCCTTGCTGAGTTCTCCTAGGTAGTATGGCTCCCTATAAAGATTTACTCAGCATATGATTTCTGTAAAAATATATGGGATCTGTCAAATCATTTACAACAGGGGTGGCCAATCTTACCTGCAAAGGGCCAGTGTGTATGCAGGTTTTTGGGATAACCTGTAGGTCAGCTGTTCAAACCCAGGTGTGAGGACTCTTCAGCCAATCAGTCCTCTAATTAGTAATCTAATTAGAGAGTTGCAGCGAAAACCCACATACACACTGGCCCTTTGCAGATAAGATTGGCCACCCCTGATATACAATATTGTTTGTCTATATAATTAGAAAACTTTACATATGAAGATCCTCTATACTGGTAAATATGATGAAAGTTGAATATATCTCAGCATGTAATTTTAACATGCAATTACTTCCTGGTGGTGTTCTGACATCTGCTACTCTTAACAGACGTGTGGATTACATGTAATGAAAGTCCATGGATGCTCAGTACTTAAATCACTCATTTCATGACTTTCATGACCACACCCAGATCTACACACATCAAGTCAAGCAGCATAAACGTATCGTTATTGGTATGGCGTAGCTTACCGTATCTTAGAACCAATGTAAATGTTCATCATCTGTTCATATGGCAACGTGGGTCCAGTATAAGTGAGCATCATCCTTAGATGATGTCGTGTGATGCTTAGATGGGGCATCGCGTGTTCAGAATAACTTGGCCACAGTTCTTACTGGAACCACGGGTCACAGGCTGCCGTGACATGCGCTGTCGCTGCGGACTAACAGCTACTGCCTCTAACTTTGTTTTGCAAAAATCGGCTCTCCGCGGCGAAAATCATTAGTGTGAGAGACGGAATATGCCGCATGTGCGGATAATTAGTCATTACGTTCTGATTATTACGGAGGATGTATGATTAAGTATGAATGATTTTATTTGGCACGTAGGCAATTATAAAAATTCATTGCAGTGCTATATAATATAATCCTTCTAAAACACCAATCAGCCGAATCACGCCTGGTATTCCTACTCTGAAAGCATTCTGTATAACAGAACATCACTGTATTGGGCACAATTGAGAGAGCGGTTATTACAGGGCACTAATGCCTAGGGCTTATCAATTAAGAGTATGAGTCGTGGCTAACAGGCAGCATGGGTGCCACTGTGGTACAGCCGAGTTTTTGCGATGCATTTGTCGGAGCGCACAACGGAGGCGCGGGGACTCCTCCGGAGGGACTTCCCGGCCGCGTGCGGTTTTCCAAACAAATACCAGCTCCAAAAATCAATACAAAGTCCGTCATAAATAATAAACCAACTTTATATATTGCCTTTTAGTCGGCGATCTCCTCACAGGAAAGTTTGCCTCTAAATAGCACTAGGAAATGCAAAGGTTTTTAAATAACATACAGATGCTAAAATGTATTTGGAAAATCTGAGATATAACGTGAGCAGCAGTCGCCAACCGCCTATTAATAATTTACTGCTTTCAAAACAATTCCGAATGAGACGCTTGATTCCGCTCTCATAACGATGCGTCAGGCTATTAGATAAACATGACAGCTCCCGTATTGGGATGGGAAATTTACGGCACGGTTTTTGAGTTTTAAGACGATCTCCTGTTTTGCTACAGGACGTACAAACAAGCGGTCCGTAATAAACAGAATGGAAATGCGCACTTCATATGCGCTGCGCTCCGGGGACAGAGGCTGCGATCCTACAGCGCAATAACAGACGGCGGCATGAACTTCCATTGAGCGCCGTTATGCTTTTTATTCATTTATTTTGCACGGGCAGGAGTAATGGTTCGGGTACATCTGCATGCTTTTAGAAACCCAAAATATCAGTCAGCTGTCACGGCCAAGAAGACCGCACATGCACAAGCAGAGCGAAGGTTAGACCAAGGTTATCAATACCCCGGGTTAAAGATAGACGCGTGAGGGTGGCACGGAGATTGATTTAGCGAGGTGAAATTCAATAGGTGTAATGGAAAAATCCTTTGTGTCTCCCGTTGTTTGTCATCTGTGGTAATGGCAGGTTCTCTAGGACGCCATCAGTTGTAAACAAACATGTTTGGAAGGTTTACAAGGGCAAGTCCTGTCTGGAAAGGTGATACGGTACCAAAACCGCTCATTAAAAACACATGTATGGTCGCTACGTGTACGGTGGTCTGTACTACGAAGCGGGGTTACTGGCTTATCGGGGTAACTTGTCGGATTTAAGGTAGTCTGGGCAAAATGTAAGTGA
>JAODJU010000014.1:11134776-11155013 GCA_026776725.1 Gnathonemus echidnorhynchus
TATCGGGGTAACTTGTCGGATTTAAGGTAGTCTGGGCAAAATGTAAGTGAGCGAATATTTAGTCCATTTAAACTTTGATAACTTAAATCCGACAAGTTACCCCGATAAGCCAGTAACCCTGCTTCGTAGTACAGGTCACAGTATTAGCCTAAACCTCTCATTTTAAATGTGACATTCCTCGATCATTCGTTACTGCAACAATAAATGAACATCGTAGCATTGCACGAGTGAAACAGGAAATGCAGATAAACAAATGATCAAATTGTTCTTAAATTAACATTGCTGAAAAGGATCGCGTGATCTGCAACACCAAACTATAAACACCAAACAGAAAGTACAACGGGAAAGTATACTACGACTATATACTGTATAACTATACACTATACAGCTATACAACTCAACCACCAGGAAAAAAACAGTAACTAATATACAAATTAATATACCAATAACAACACAAGAAGCAGATGGGGTATACAAATAAGGTATCAGTTGGTGGCGCTAGACCACACAGCAGCCAGCTCCCCAGCACTGCAATATTAAAGCATAACTTGTTGCCATGACAGTTGTAGTAAATATATTCCTGTACCTTTTCTAAGGGTCTAAGTAAACTTTTGAGGGAATGTTCTAGCCCACAATTCTTTATCTAAAAATCGTCTGTTGAGCCAGCGAATGATGCCATCGGTTAAAAAAAGGGACAGCATGTTTATCTCTAAGTTTGCACTTATTTAGATATGTCTCAGGGTTTGAGTGTAGTGCAGTTTAGAGAAATGAGTTTTGAGTCACTTTTTTTTTTTTGAGGACCCAGAGGGATTCCCGGAGGGGAAGCTCATTCGACTGAAAACAGACTCGACTTTGATTTCTAACCCTTCAGTCCCGGTGAAGTCAGATGGTCTGATTCTCAGTGCATTCCTATCATTTTTTTTCCCCGGCAGATTGACTAAGAGGATCTATAGCAGCTAAGGACCTGAACTCCTGAAGGTTGCTGGTTTACGTCCCAGGAGGGGTTCCCTTGCTGAGGTAACCTTGCGTAAATCACCATATCTGAATTTCTCCAAAAAAGTAGAGTAGTGTAATTGAGCAAATTTTAACATTAGTACTCTTTGCATAAATGTGTCAGTAACCTAAACATACATGTATAGGCAAGGCCCCATGAGCTCCTGAAGGTCCTTGGCTGGCCTCTTATCCACATACCCTGTTACTGAACTTGATAGACTCCATCTGACAACCAGAGACAGGACACCTGGAGGGCTGGAATGTTCCTTTATCGAGAGAGTGGTGTTACACCTATCAGGCCGTTATATTTTCTTAAAAGTAATTAGAGAACGGACCTCACATAGGAGCACGGGTCACTATGGGGCGTGCCCAGAGCCGATAGCTGCCTGGTCATTCAGCCCTATTGTCATCACCCAGAAACGTCTCCTGTGTCCCCCTCACTGCCGGGACGCTACTATCTCCGCTTGGTTTTGCAGACTTGGGCTCCTACCGCCAGCTCCAGAGAGAGCCCTTTTTCTATTATTGGCAGACGAGGATCCTCACATTGAAGAAGACCTTGCACAAAAGGAAGCACAAAGACACTTTAGGTTTCTGTGTGCCAACCCAGAAACCATAAATAAAACCAGTGAAGTCAGAGGGATTAAAGAAATGGTCTCTTGGCCAAAAAAAGTGCAGTTGTAAAGGCATGCATGCAATAACAGTAAACATACCCGGCAAATTACTAATTATTTATTATTACCTAACCTTGAGAGACGTAGACTCAGCACTGTAAACAGGCCACTACTTAGAACCAGCCTGGGAGAAGGATGCAACTGTTCAATTTTGATATTATTTTTTTCCCTTTCCGCTAACATTTTTTTTCTAAGATAAGCCATGCAATTTTGATAATTTGTCTTTGCCTTCAGGTACAATATTCAGATTGCTGCCCTATGTGCCAGAAGACTTGGGCTGAGAGGAGTGTTTCTGATTCCAGACAGCTCACCTCACTTCCTGTCAGTGCTACGAAAAGTGTGCGTAAACGCAGGATGCTTTGTCAGGGAGGTAAACACTGATACATTATACCAGGGCACATTTTCAATTGAATGGATGCTGACAAGATTTGAGAGATGGATTTAGATCAGAGTCTTTTGTCTTCATGTAGTCGCGATACAGTAAATCAAAAATGATCAGTGTGGCATCACGTCCAAAGCCTGACTGCTCTTTTAAGGATTCCCTTAAAAGCACAGTATCTGGCTGACTATCAAGCTTCTGGGTGCACATATTTTTACACAGGGCTGTGGATGTCAATGTGTTACTTAATTTTACATTTTTTCTTACATTTGCTTTCCCCTTTTTTCCCCAGGTTGAAAATATTTTTTTTACCTTTTCACTAATAAAAATATCTAAACACCAGTAAAAATCTGTTACGTTCTGCCCACCTGACCCTCCTGTCTCCTCCCTCATGTGGCCCTCATGAGCCACGCCTGTTGCTTGTTGCCCCTCATTAGTCTTTGTATATAAGTACCTTTTTATCTCGTCTTCCTCCGTCCGGTCATTAGTGTCGCTCCTCTTGTCAGCCCATGCCCATGTCTTCTCAGTTTGATCCTTTGCATTCCTGTTTCTTTCCAGTCTCTCTTTGTTTCATTTTATTTCAATAAAACCCTTCTGGTTTATCAAAAACGCCTGGCCTTGAATCCTACTTCCTGAAATTCAGGAAGGGTAGCAGGAAGGATGGTGTCTTACTTGCCTCCAGGTGTCCCAGCTGCCCCCCGTATGCCTCCAGAAATCCTGGCTCAGCCCTATCTGGCTTTAGGTGTCCTGGCTGCACCCTGGTCACCTCCAGGTATCTCAGTCTTCTTCTGTCCCACCGGCTCCAGCCCAGTCTCCTGATGCCCCGCTGGTGCCCGCGTCATCTTCTGTCATTGCCCTGGTATTGTCATCCCTTGCCAGCCGTCGCCTGTCAATCGCCCAACTCCCAGTCCGATGCCCAAGTCCCTCATTGCCTCCAGACCAGATTGGAGTGATCCGGAGGTCTTGAAGTGGGACCCCCTGGACCTTGCCCTGAACCCCATTCTGGGTCTACACCTCAACCCAAGGCTTCTGCCAACCTGGTCCTAGGTCCTGGGGCAGTCACCGGTGTCGTTTGAAGCCTAAGAGAGGGGCTGACTGAGTCTCCATCTCCCGGAGAGGGAGATGTGGGCACACCATGCATGCCGGCCTCCCAGGCTCCCATCTGCTCAACCTTGCCCACCCAGTACCCACAGTGCCCTTCCATTCCAGCCCTGGAGTCTCCTCGGCACTCATCTGTTCCTTCCCTGGAGTCCCCTCAATGCCCTCCAGCCCCACTGGTCCCTTGGCATTCTCCAGTCCCACTGGCCCTCTGAGGCTCTCTCGGGTCCTGTGATCTGGACAGGCTCTGCCTCACTGGTGAATGGTCACAGGAGGGTCCGCGTGCCCTGTTTGCCGCCAAGTTCCCCAGAGTCAGGAGGTCTTCCCGGATGTTCTCCACTCCCCCTGGTCTCGCCTGATCCCCCGTCCTGGATCCCTTTCATGTTGCTGTCTGGCCTCGGCTTGTGTCCTTTGCTTCTGCCTTCCATTTGTCCATA
The DNA here is from genome assembly GCA_026776725.1 of Gnathonemus echidnorhynchus. Taxonomy (NCBI): domain Eukaryota; kingdom Metazoa; phylum Chordata; class Actinopteri; order Osteoglossiformes; family Mormyridae; genus Gnathonemus; species Gnathonemus echidnorhynchus. The sequence continues at coordinate 11,138,355 of JAODJU010000014.1, forward strand.
CCCATCCATTTTACCCTGCTACCCAGTCTTTCCTCTGTTTTGCTGTGGTCTGTGTCCCCTCTTGTTCCTGCCAGTGTTTCTGTCCTTGTCTCTGTTCCCCTTCTTGTCTGCTCTATTATGGGGTGGTATGGTCTGTCGGTCTCTTCTGCCTCTGGTCCACATTGAGATCTGGTTTTTGTCCCTTGGATTCCTGGTCTGTTGTCCCTGGTGCTTGGTCCTGTCCTGTCTCTGTATGGTTTTGTGCGATGGTCTTGCTTGTGGTCCTGTTGGTCACTGGTCCAGTACCTGCCTTTTCTGTGTCTCTAGTTGTGCTGTTTGCCCTGTCCCATCCTATCTGGTGATTCTGTGCCTCTGGTCTTTTGTGGTGTCTATCCCATGTACCTTGTCCCGGGTACCTCACCCTATCCTGTCTTGTGTCTCATCTGTCCTTGACCCTATGTGTCCACCCTGTTGTTTGGTCCCTTTGGTCCCCTGCCCTGTACATTTGTTGTGCCCAGAGGGGTGGGGGGTGGTGCTGTTATGTTCTGCCTGCCTGGTCCTACTGTCTCCTCCCTCACGTGGCCCTAATGAGCCATGCCTGATGCTTGATGCCTCTCGTTAGTCTTTGTATATAAGTACCTTTTTGTCTTGTCTTCCCAAGTCCAGTCATTGGCGTCGCTCCTCTTGTCAGCCTGTGTCCTTCCTGGTTGTAGTCCTCTTGTTTTGATCATTTGTGGTCCGGTTCTTTGTTTGTTTTGTTTAATTCCAATAAAACCCTTTTGTTTCATCAAAAATGCCTGCCCTCAAATCCTTCATTGCAAAAGTCATGACAAATTACATAGTCCAGTTATGCATTCATACGCGTGCGAAACAAAAGACATTTTTTAAAAAGGACAAATCAGTAAAGCAGAATGCAAGTTATTGCGATTTTATTTTTGTATTTATAATATAAACAAAATAACCCAAATGCTACAATACAGAATAGGCCTTCATAACCGACATAGATGCACCTTCTGCATTTTTCCTGTGCAAACCCTAAAATAGCCTAGACCCATGTGTTACAGTATTTTTCTTACAGTTAATCTGTCCCTGCACAACTTTGCTTGCATGCATATGCACTGGACTAAGATTAATACCTCGTAGTGGATGTTTGGAATAAGCACAATGGGAGTGTGAAGATGGATGATTACTTAGCAGAAGACGGTGGAGGTATTGTGTTTCCGCATAACCTGGTCGTCATCCGCACACACATCCAGAGTGAAAGTTGTTTTAAAGTCAAATGGACTGTAATAGGACTCCAGGACACCAGCAGCAGCAAGGAATGTGTTCAACAAAAAAGAGGTATGAATAATTTATTAGCCTCTGTGTGCATTGCGGCTTCATTGCAAATGTATGTCCCGAAATCAGTGCGTTCAGTGACTTTGTACACGTGTTTCAGGTCTGGCTTGGATCTAAACACCATGAAATAAGTGACATTCTGCATATTCCACATCCGGCTATTTCCTTTCAGATGCTGTTTTTTCAGCCACATTTTGGCAAACTGCAAATCGCGTGAATCACAGAGGAACGGGTAGCTGATCTTTGGTTTATGTGATCTCAAATCAGTTAGTCTTTAATGATCTCAAATCAATTACTCTTTCATTTAAACACCCAGAGCAGACTCTCAAGAGGGGGGCCCTCCTGTTAATCACTGACTACAGCCTCTGTGTCTGGTCTGCTTGAAAGAAATGGACTGCTAAGATGTGCCGTGTCTCTTTTAACATTTTAACATCCATGAGAATATTCAGCCTAGGATCAATAATGCCCACAGACACCAGATGGTCAAAAAGTGTACTTTCTTAATGCAAGTTATCCTATTTGGTGGAACTTTTGGAATTTGGCAAGATAAATTGTAAGCTAAATAATATTAATAAATCCTGTAAAAAAAAAAAAAACAACACCATTTTGTATTTCGATTAATTAATATTAATCTTGCAAATGCGTGTCATATTATAGTGATAAAATTATGACTTATTACCTGGATAAATCTTTCATGAATGAATGGGGGAGACGACAAAGCAGACAATTCAGTTTTATGGAGTTTTTTTTTAAGTTTAAGATTTCTAGTTTTATATTTAGTTTCCTTTATTTTATTCCCATGGTGCAGACCGCTATATTTCAGTCGGCTGCGTGCAGCTTCCGCGGGCATGGATGCCCGACGGGGGTGAGGCAGTGAGGTGACAGAAGGGTGATTTCCGAGGGCGCGGTTACGTTCCGCCAAACGGGACGGCCTCCTTTACGGCGAGAAAATAAGGACAGTGAGGCGCTGGGCCCGGCTTATGTAGATTTGCAGACCTACTTTTGAACCTGCTGTAAATGGCGGCTTCATCTTCCCTTTCAGGGTTACATTTCTGCAGTCCCAGTGGTACCTATTATGGGATGCTAGGAGTCATTAATCACACCAGAGTACACATTTCAGTGCCGCGCTCATGCCCTGTTTCCAATACCCATTCATTAACACTTTTCACTGTATATCTTTTCTTAGCATATTCCTCTAGCCCAGTTACACCTGTGTGCCCCGGACTTGCCGCTTTTGCTGACGGACTCATTTCTCCCCTCCTCTTACGGTAAAGCAAGTTTTTTTTCCCCCTTTGTATCATTTTTCCTTTACTGCCCTTTCAACTCAGCGGACAAGCCAGAAATTCTTTGACCCTCACTGCGCTGCTGTCGGATGATATGCAATGGCTTGCTAATAGTATGCATTATGTCTCCTGTTGGGAACATCCTGTACCCAGGTTTAAATAGCGATTTGCAGTTTAAATATGTAAGGCTGTCTCTGAAATCTGCTCTGGTAGATGTGAAGTGGCTTTCAGTTCATGTGCAAAACAAACGTGACTCCGGCACGTGTCATTTATTTATTTTATTGACTTACTTTTTGAAAAACATTTCATTTCCATTTCATCATCGCAGTTTTTTCCAGTTTTCATTAAGATCAAAACCATGAAAACTAAAAGATATGTCTTGTCAACCAGCTGGGCAAGCAGAAATTCATAAATCAAATTATACTGTGACAGTGTAGACCCAATTACCACTTCGACAATAACATCAAAACAGGAAAAGTAAAAATACTTAATAAATAGTAACAAAATAGGACAATGGTATTTACAAAGCACCTGTGTGTGTAATTTGCACATTTTTACTGTGCTGGTGGGAGTTTTACTTACGCAAAATGTTCTGAGGACAGAAGGAAAAATGATTGGGTCAGAGAGACAACCAATCAGACTGTAGAAGAGGTGGGTCCAGGCAACTAGAAGCGATGGGACCAAGACATCTGATTGGTCGGTCCGACCTCTTCTAGTAACGTGGACCCACCTCCCACTTTTCCTTCTGCTGCCAGATCATTTTTGTATAAGTAAAACTCCCATGAGCTTTTCACGTAGGCCAAAGATATACAGTCAATGGTGTCTCTCAATTGGCCATCATGTGTGAGTATGAGTGCCTTGTGCTGCAATGACATCCCTTCCAGGGTCTTTCCCCTGTCTTGTATGCTGAGCTGCCTGGGATAGGCTCCAACCCCCCCCCCCCCCATTATCCTGTCCCAGATAAGTGGTCAGAAGATGGATGCATGGAATATATTGCTATCGTCATGTTTTCCTGCTTTTGAGCTTTCATTTGTTGCTGATAATAATCACATATTTTATTTTGAGTTAAGATATGTTATACTCACTGCCGTACATCATAAATTAGCCATGGGGAGAGTAACTGCCATCACAGTTATTAATGATCTTTCCAATTGTTGGGTTTCATACATGAATTATTGATATGTTTCTCCATTCAAAAGAAGGACAAAACACACAGCATATGAATGTATGTATGATGTCCATGATTGCCTTTGAAGGATCTTTGCTGATGTAGGGTTTTATGGCTCCTGCCCAGTTTATAGTTTTCCTTGGTTCATCTCTCTTGTTTTTGGGTAATTTTTTTTTTCAGATTTCTGAGGATTTTCTGGGTTTTCCTTCCATGACCTGATGAGACCTTGGACTACGATTTGGTGCTGACATTTTGGATTCATCTATCTGTCCCAAGGACTCCAACAAGCTCCATTCAGTTTGCCTCTGCATGTCTATCTGAAAACACCCCCTTCATCTCCACATTTTCATTTGATTTTTTTTCCTGTGCAAACCCTATCTAATCTCTATTCCTGTTTATTTATCTTATCCTCTGGCTTTGTTTGTTAAACCTGGATTTGTTGGAAATAAAGAGCATTACCACTCCAGTCTCTCCCAGGCCGTAAAGAAAACCTGATTTGTATTTTGACACATCTCTAAATTGAAAGATGGCCTTGTTGTCAGTGTTCCAAATTCAGTATGAAACAATGCCATGAAAAATGCAACGATAAACTAACAAATCAGACTTTCACTGCATTTTAGCAATAGACACACACACTCATACACATATATATTTATATTTACACTTATCTAATATGGAATGCAAGCTGTGGTGCCGTCTTGTAAGGATACTATCTATGCATCTATACCTATCTATCTATCTATCTATCTATCTATCTATCTATCTATCTATCTATCTATCTATCTATCTATTTATTTATCTGTCTGTCTGTCTGTCCATATATATGGTTTTGACATTAAAGTATGTGCAAATCTGCGCTAAATACTCAAGCAGTTATTAATATCTAGTTTCATTTGCTCTGTATTCATTCTTGATTCTTGAATTTCTTATATGTCAACCACTAACAAAGTGCATTTAATCATATGTATGTGTTTACCTGACAGACACAGCCAAGGACAGGTCAAGATGAAAACGATGGCTGCCATTATTATAAGATTGAAAAGCAGGATTCCACCAGCCTGTAAATTCTGTTATGTCTGCTGTTTGTTTCCACCAGCCTGTAAATTCTGTTATGTCTGCTGTTTGTTTCCACCTGCCTGTAAATTCTGTTTTGTCTGCTGTTTGTTTCCACCAGCCTGTAAATTCTGTTTTGTCTGCTGTTTGTTTCCACCTGCCTGTAAATTCTGTTATGTCTGCTGTTTGTTTCCACCTGCCTGTAAATCCTGTTTTGTCTGCTGTTTGTTTCCACCAGCCTGTAAATTCTGTTATGTCTGCTGTTTGTTTCCACCAGCCTGTAAATTCTGTTTTGTCTGCTGTTTGTTTCCACCAACCTGTAAATTCTGTTATGTCTGCTGTTTGTTTCCACCTGCCTGTAAATTCTGTTTTGTCTGCTGTTTGTTTCCACCAGCCTGTAAATTCTGTTATGTCTGCTGTTTGTTTCCACCTGCCTGTAAATTCTGTTATGTCTGCTGTTTGTTTCCACCTGCCTGTAAATTCTGTTTTGTCTGCTGTTTGTTTCCACCAGCCTGTAAATTCTGTTATGTCTGCTGTTTGTTTCCACCAGCCTGTAAATTCTGTTTTGTCTGCTGTTTGTTTCCACCAGCCTGTAAATTCTGTTTTGTTTGCTGTCGTGGCATTCGGGGCTGCTGCTGGCACACCTGCAGACCAAACAGATGGAAATCTCTGACGGCAATTCCTTTGCGTGAATTGTGCATGGCACTCTCCCCATTCTGTGCTGTGATTGGCTAAAGGACACCAATCCAGTTCTGCCATTAGCAGTAAACAACCTATGGCATATCAGCATGGAGAAACAATTTATTCAGTAGTTTGTTTTTAGGTATCATTCATCCACGTGACTAGCTAAGGGGCTATGAAATGTATGAAATTATGAAATTTAAATACTTCAATTTAAGACAAAGCTTTGAAATTGTTGAGATTATGCAGCTTTCCTTCAAAACATTTGCAGGTGAACACAGAGGTTTCCTAAGACACACAAAGCTATGCGTTTAGGCCCACTTAATAAACCGGATGAAATTGCCGCTGGAACTTTGGTGGGCAAATGAGCTCCGTCCCTTAAAGAGCTTCACAGACTCTAAAGGCTAATTTATTTCAGGGGAAGTTCAGAGGCTTGCAAGGGTTTCTGTGTTCCAGCTAAAGACACAAACGGCAAGATGGAGGACTTCACTTCATCTATTTGAATAATTTGCTCAAATTAGAGTTCCGTTAAATGCCGTTGTCGTTGCGCCGGAGTGAGGCACTTGAGGGTGAGGCTTTCGTCTGGCAGAGGACCCTTGTGGGTCTGTGGAAACAGAAACGGACAGGCGTCAAAGAAAAGAGGGAGGAACGCGAGATTGTGGAGGATGTTCCGGAGCGTTTCAGACACACTCCAGACCTGATTCATTATAGCCCATTCTCGCTGTGACATCCCACCAGGAGCTAGGGGTTTGAAATCACCGGGGAGACAGAAAGCGCTGTGTCCACATAACGAGAGAGAGCGCGAGGGGCCGCTTAAATCAGCAACACGCCATGACATGAGTCTGACTACTAATCGGCTGGAAGGGTGGGGTGTGGGGGGGTGAGGAGGGAGGGGCGCAAGAGGTGAGGAATCCCCCAAATTCCCTCTGCCGCTGTCATAGAGGACATTAAACCGAAAAGTTATTTGTGCAAGATCGCCGCTAATAATTTGTAGCCTGTTACTTCAAGTACTCTTAGTTAAGCTGTGTATTGATTAAGCGAGGAGAGGCAAGCGTGCCATCGGAGACGAGCAGATTAGATGGCCTGTCTGATGTGCGGGGCTAGGGCCACTTATTTACATCTACAGCCTGCCAGAGGGCTCATCTGTTAATGTAATTACATCCAGCTTAAATAGACGGTATTAAATAAATCTTAATTACATGCCATGTAAAAAAAAGGTACAATTAGCTAAGAACAGGAGGAATTGATATACGCCTTTGAATGTGGCTGTAATAACTTACAATTATGATAATAGACATACACTTAGATGTGCACTTTCTTCATTTGGGGTTCTGATGAGCTTGATGGAGAGCAGAAACTTTCTATGAATGTATTAAAGCCCTCCTGAGTCATGTGGATCGTGATAATCTTATATGTTAGTCGTTATGTTGGCGGAACGCTTCACTTCAGAGTGCTGACGGATGTTACCGAAAAACTCTGTTATTTTCATGTGCGCTGGTGGTTTATTTTTCCTTGGAGACAGAGATAGAGAGAGTGAGGGAGAGAGAGAGAGAGAGGGAGAAAGAGAGGGGGAGAGGGTTTGCAGGATCTGTCACGTTTTCCCCTCCACCTTATGTTCATGGGGGGATATTACTGTGCGATCTGGCCTCAAGCGTTTGCTCCCAGGTCCAGCTGTGGTCAGGAGGTCATTATCATGTTTTACTGTGTCGGAGCTGTTGTGTGTGGTCCAGGGGCTGCCCTTCCCCGAGGCCATCTCTCACCATTGACCGTGTGCTGACTCTCTGCTCATCCCCGTCTTGCTGTGTCGCCTCCCCCACCCACCCCCGACGAGCGGCTGGAACAGCATGGCTGGACTGTCAGCCGTTCCAGCGCGCAGGTCGCCGCCCTGCTGCTGGGAGTCCAGCACTGCGTCGCGCCAGAATCGATGGCAAAACAATGGTGCGATGCCACGTCTGCCTAGTGGTGCCTTGACTCCACAAGCAGAACTGCCAGAAAGCAGCTCAGGCTTCGAAGACATTCACATGCTCTGAGGTAATTACAAGCTGAATCCACGGTGCCCCAACTCCAGGATACAGGCACAACTGCATAATCATTAGGGGCTTTGATGGAGGAACTCAGAGACAACTACTCACGAGGAAAGGAAGGGAGAATTTATCTTATTATTTATATTGTTTAAATACCTTGTATAGAGATCTAGGATATAATTTAATGAGTTTCTAAAGCCCTAAACTGAGCGAAGTGAATAAAGTCTACAAAAGTAGACAATTGTAGTCTATCCATGGAGATAATTACTAAGAAAACTGAGACAGTAGATGAAATATTTGCTTTTTTCTTCAGTAATGTCTGCATATTTTTTCTAATTAAAAATGATATGTTTATGTTTCAAAACTGCTAAAAATAACTGTGAATGGTCACTTCAGAATGTACTGGCTGTGGGAATTCTACCGGGCATAATGTGTGAGCGTGATTAAGAGATCTTAAGACAAATGTCCCTGCAGTCACATGAAGAACATGAAAATGGCAGCGCCATTAGTCACCCCTTAGATTAAATTAATAGGACAAAACGTAGTATAGTGCAGGACTGTGAATAATGACAGGCATTGCCTGCCTTTTGTTTCAGAACAGAAGTTAATAACACTTGCCAATTCTTCAATAAATATCAGATGGGTCTGCGTCATTTTTGAATATGAGGCCTCATCTCCTTTTACGCTCATGACAGGTGCTATTTAATTCAGGTGTCACAGGACACATGACAGAGTAGCAGTGTCACTAGCTAGATCTGCGTAAATGCGGGGATGTTTTGGGGCACCTCTTTTCTCTGTTAGGATGGGCGTCACATCCCAGCGCCGCTCCCATAATTATCTTCCCCAGCATTTTTCCTGCCTGCACCGTCTGGATTTTGGAGTTTTGCTGTGAGCCACCAAGGGTGACAGTGTCTCCTCTGTGACGGTCACTCACAAGTCAATTGACCAGGGTGTTGGGCAGGTGGCTTCACCTAAAGGGGTAAAACACCTAGTCAAGTGACTAATTTCCCAAATAATTACTTCAATAAAACAGTTAAGAGCTGAAGTTGAGTGAGAAGCAGATACATATAAAGGGGCGGGGCCACTGGGGCACTGGTCCCAGCTGAAAGCTGATTGGCTCCCAGAGGTCCCCCATCCTGTCATTCACCGATTTAAAATATATCATTGGCTAATGAAAGATTTGCATTTCTGTATCAATTATGGCTCCTACTATGCTCCCCCCACCCTAAAAAAATCGAAGAATTGCCCTGGTGAGAAGCTGTTGATCTAGAAGAACCACGTTTTATTGCTAAAACAAAACCATAACAGTATATTTACCCTCTCAGACAGGTTCACTCATGGCTCTGGAAGAACAAAAAAATGTAGGAGCCCAGTTCTCCCTGAGCAGTCTGGCCATCTCCCTGTACCTAGACAGCGTGGCACGTTTACACATGAAGGTACGGAGAGTAGTCAGATCACTCACTCCGCCGTGGCGCCGGCGAGGGGCGTAGCCTGATCGCGCCCTTTATATGCGTTTATGATCGCGCTCGTTACAGATGCAAGCTGGGCACGCGCTGTCTAAACCGCTGCACGCGCTGCCGCTGGAGACGGGCAGGCACCAGCTTCGTGGGAGGAATGCCAGTGGCAGCCTTGTTCCCCAGAAAAGCTCCTCAGCTTATTCTACTACATGTAAGCGGCGAGTCACGTGTGAGCCGTGTGTCGCACCAGTGTCACGGCACTGCAGGCACGACCCGCGAACCGGGGATGTTGCGGCCCGTCGCTCGGGTGCGAGCTCTAGGTTCCCATGGAAATGAGCTAGACGTGCCCAACGATCCGTGAGGTGTCAGATGCAGACTTGGATTATTTAGCAGTGATTATTATTTTTTACAGTCTGGGAAGCAATGATCGACTGATAATTAAAAGTCTCTTAATTGGTATTAGTCTCCTACCATTGTGACTTTGTATTTATCCAGACAAGTCACATAGTGAAAGAAGTTAGCAGAAAGCATCCATCCATCCATCCATCCATCCATCCATTTTCTATAACCACTTATCCTATTCAGGGTCACGGGGGGTCCAGAGCCTATGCTGGAGGCTACAGGTGCAAGGCAGGGAATAACCCAGGGTGGGGCACCAACCCATCGCAGGGCACAGTCACACACTCATACCTCTGGGCAATTTGGGAACTCCTATTAACCTCAGCATATCTTTGGACTGTTGGGGGACACTGGAGTACCCGGAAGAAACCCCATGACGACCTGGGGCAAACATGTAGACTCCACACACATGGAGCCAGGGCGGAGACTTGGACCATTACACCACCATACAGCCCCCTAACAGAAAACATGCAAATGAAATTGTTAAAATTCCAAAACTATGTGTATGTACGACAAAGGAACAGTGTACGGCCCTCTGGCCTTGTGTCCAGTGCTGGGACAGATTCCAGGCACTCTTTGACCCTGTGTTAGATAAGTAGCTATGGAAAAGAGATGAATGGACACTGAAATGAAAATACCTACAAGTATATATAGGACAAAAAAGCGATATCAGCTGTATAGCTTAGCTAGCTTCACATAAATCAAAGGCTGGCACTGAGATCCAAAGGTGAGCCAAGCACTGTGCTACATGTAATATTAATATTAAAATGAAACCATATTATAATATAATAATATTATATTAATATTACTGCCTGTCCCACATATACATCTGCCAGGTGTTACAGTCTCCGCCTGCAGGTTGGGACAATGCCCCTAGATGCATAATTACTGCTTTTTTGGTCATATTTCCTCCCAGGTTTCCACGAATACAGAAGGTCAGATGGATCTAATCACTTCCCGGTGGATATATAACCAAAAGCTTTATCTCTGTTGTTTCAGAGGTTTTTCAAAACCTTATTCTGCGCCTTTTTTGTTTATTTTACTGACTTTTGACCAAGTTCGTTTTTTTTTTTTTTTTTTTTCCCCACCACGATAACGGTAGCTGGAGTTACTGCAGTTAGGATGACCTTGTCTTTCCACGTGGCCCTGGGTGCCTCTGAGTTTGGGCACGGTCCCAGTTAATCCACCAGCGCAGCTCTGCATCCGGGCTGCCACCATCCACCTCGCAGCAGAAAAGGCGCAGACAGGGAGTGGCTGCAGGCAGAGACGCAGACAGCTGGAGAGCGGAAGGGAGACTAGTTTTACAGCTTTACTTCTGTACTCACTTCAGAGCTCACTGAGAAGGGGCTGGAGATCCAACAGAAGAAGCAGTATGGCCTTCAAATGACTGCCAGGAAAATACCGAAGAAGCTATCCATCTATTCATTAGGAAAATGGAGATTTTATCCATTTTGGCAATAAGCAAAACACTTCTAGTATAACAAAATACTTAATGCTGGAAAGGGTTTTTTTCTACATAAAATACCACCTGGCTTTATTCTCTGTGCTTTTATTTACTGCATAACTGTAACACTCAGTATGTAAGCAAAATGCTCAGAAATGAATATTTATACTTCAGAGAAAATCCCATGAAAAAATGGTTAATTGATCGATATATTTGGTGGACAGGGCTTAGGTTTTTGTCTGCTATAATTAATCACCCTGGGTGGTAGAACATGTTCTAGCTGCTTATCTCGAATTTGACCCGAATGTTGGTGCTGGTAATACATTTTCACCCCTGTGAACCTCACATCCGAACGGCACCTTCTGGAGCGACGGCTCTGTGTTCACACCTAGCTTATTAAGGACTCTGCTATCCCTGATATCCATTCTCTCTGCCTGCAAAGTGGCCAGGTTTGTGGAATTCACACCACCGTGGCCTGGGTTTGAATCCCGGTCAGAAAAAAAATAACTCAGCCTTGCAGTTGGCACCATGGTGTGACGGATCAAGGGCTGGGCTTCTAGTTAAGTACCTCAGAGGTGATTCAAAGGTTGTGGGTCACATTTTCCAGAATTTCCTACTCGGAATAAATGAAATATGCTCATTTAGCTCCATGCAGTCTGTTGCTGGAGATGGATCCGTATTATAATATAGGTTCCATATCCTTTATTTACCTGGTTGTTTGATGGCATGTGTGGGGTTATAGAGATGTCTTTCAATTAAATATTGCCCACCCCCACATTTATCTGGCTGTGCAGCTGGGTGGTAGTCCCTTTATAATGTCCTTTGGGTGTTTAGATTCATTCTTCAGTCTCTCTTTATGTATGTGACCTAGAAAACATATGAAAAGGTATTTGACTTTTATAATACTTATAGGCATATAATATACACAGTATATATTATAGATTGTAACATATGAATTATTTAAGAGATCTCTTGGTAGTTTGCCATTTTTTCTAAGACTGTCACGACCTCATGTCAAACTTCCATGCAGGCAATTGTTGTTTATCATATTTTCTAACATATAGTGTCAACAGTAATGCGGATAATTCCACAGTTCTGCATATCACTTTGTCAAGGTGGAGGGTACATATATATGTTCAAATGTGCGAGTCCCTGGACTTTCCCTGAAAATTGCTGGCATGTCTTAAAACTCGACTTGCCAAAATCTACTTTCTAATGAAGAAACAGTAACACTGGAGATTTTTCTCAGGGCAAAGCATACAGCCACGGAAAAAATGTAGAGACCACTCTATGTTATTAAAGCAAATCTGCATTTTAAATCCTGGCTTAATCCTGGTTCTGCTGGCAGAAGGCTACACTGAGCAGCAGGTTGCTTCCAGGTTCAAAGTTTCTAAGACAGCAGTACCCAAGAATAAGGTGAAGCAGGAGACACTGGGAATGACCAGAAACCAGCCAGGTAAAGGGGGAAGTGACTTTCTAATGCCAGAGATGACCATCAACTTATTTGACAGCTTCTCATGAATTGTAGGATGACATCAAGTTCAACACCTTCAAAAGCAATGGGAAACATTAAGTGCAGGTGTGAAGTGCACTGCAAGGACAGTATATATTAGGTTCCTAGACTGAAATCCCATAAGGCAAGGAAGGAGCCCTTAATTAATGAGGAACAGGGAAGAGACAGGCTGCAGTTTGCAAAAAAATATGTATATTAGTCATAGATGCACACCCATAAATTGAGAACTGAGTGAAACAAAAAATTGTGCTGTGGTCTCTTAATTTTTTCCGCGCCTGTAAATACTAGATTTTTTTTTTTATATTAAATCATGTGAAATAAGAAGTCCATTGGAAAACATTTCATAATCTGCAATTTAATGTATTTATAGTGTAATTGTACACTTGCAAGGAATTGCGCGAATGTGCATTAACTAAATGTGCTGTGAATAAACGAATTGCTGGTCTTTGCCACTTCCACAATTTACCTCTGTGCGTTTGCTTTTATTTTTGTATAAAAATGAGAAGTTTCTCTAGAATAAACACACAAAAGGCACATATTTTTTAAAAGGCACATTTTCAGGCTTTATGTAATTCTATTTTGCAGTTTTATGTGATAGAGTCCAATATTCATGTATCTACTTTGTGATTACTAATCTCCTTACAGGGAAGAGCGGGTGAAGACATTTTCCTTTGTGCTGAAAATGCATACAGCTAAACCATGTGCAGCACAAAAAGGCACCAGAAAAACACATGAAATGTTACTATTTTGGTCTCAGAATTTGATTTTCAACCTGAAAGTTACCTTCGGTATTGAAGCTGAAAATCAGTTTGATGAAGGCCGTTCTGCATCGAAACAAGAGAGTTTATAGCCATGGGGACTGAAGAAACGGTAATGTTGATGTACAATTTATATATTATAAGTTTTGTAATACTTAGTTAAGAATGCTAAAATAAAGATAAAATGCAAAAGCGCAGAGATTGGAAAATACACTGTAAGATACACAGAAATCTCGTTGCCAATTAGTTTGTCCTGATTTTTTCCCATTTTCCCCCCATAACTGTTTTCAGAATTTGGAGATGACTGTTATCCACTGCTGATGACAGATGTTCCAAATCAAGGCAATAATCCCTGTGTTTTATTATGTATTAGAGAAGCTGCACGTCCTCTAGGCACAGGACCTCCCCGCGCTGGACACTGCTGGTCCAGATGGTGAAGCACCATTTATTATAGATACTGGGTGATGTCTAGCTGACTTGGGCTGTTTTGGTACCAGCTACTTTTTTCCTCTAAAGATGGAGCCAACCAAGACTACTGCTGTGTTTTCCTACCCTCATGCTTCCTGTTTTTTATTATTTAATGTAACAAACTTCAGATCATTTCCACCGGGAATGAGATCCCAAAACCCACTTGTTTTTATCCCGAATTACAATGCCATAGGAATAACGGTTCTGTACTGTATGTATGTACTGTATATCTGTATATTACCTCTATGAAAATTAGCTATAATGTTAATTTCATTTGCCATCCCTGGACAGGTGATGAGGTGGCAACCAGAAGGATAGCTAAACGCTGATTAAAAGACTAGTAAGATGCAGATGCTAAGAGAAAACAGTAGAATAGAGTAGACTCAAGTTTGTCAAGTATGTTTGTGAGTTGGGGAGGTGCCGTCTGTCCCTGGAGAGTCACGTGATCACATGGGTTAGCATCAATTTTCTCCAGCCTGATCTCTGTTTTCACAGGTTATTTATATGACCGTCTTTCTTTTTTCAGCTCATCACTAAGCCCAGATCTGAGCAAGGTTCACAATGGCCCCCATTCACAGTGTTAACACTCATTTCTTTCCCTCCAATCTTTGTCAAAATGGCATTTCCCATGTCACAAGATTCTGTCCTTGAGTCGAACCAGAAGTTTGTGGTTAGATGTCCGTTGTGATTCTAACCATCATTTTCTAAATGGTGTGTTGTATTACAGAAGTTGGTACTGAATTCTGGAGGGATATATTTTTTGAAGTACTCACTGATGACAAGATAAAAGAACAAAACAAATTGCCATTGGAAGAGGACATGTGCCGGGTGTCTTGTGAGATTCACAGCGACACAGAGGACTGTTCTCAGAAAATGTTTCTCTCCAGAGAAACATTTCTCTGTCTCTTTGGGCAAAATTAAGTGAACAATCCACATATTCTGATATATCAGTTTGGTTGTAGAACATCAGATGACCGTAACATAAACCCGAGCGACAAATCCACAAAACAAAAGTTGGTACTGTGTCTCTGTGTGTGTTTTTTTATATAAAAAATAAAACTGATAACAATGTCCCTATTCTTTTGAAAAATTGCTCTATCAACTGGGAATCATTATACATAAACTGTAAAGCATTTTATTCCTCTATTGAATTTTCTTGTATCATTCTCACTGAAATATATATTCCCCCCTCAGGAAAAAGAGCATGTCTTGTGACAGCTGCTGGCTGATTAGGTTATACAACTGAAAAATAATCACACAAACTTCATGATTATTATTATGGCTGTTTTTAATCACATCAACCTGAAAAGTAGGTCCCCCAAGTACAAGCAGTTGGTTAACGGCTCAACCAGAGAGGGGACACTATAGATCATCCATCATACTAAAGGATGCAGAGCCACTGGGGAACCCTGACCATGGTGCAACGATTTGCATTTACGTTTATTAGTTTAGCAGTTGCTTTCCTCTACGGCGACTCTTGCAAATAAATAGAGCTTTGCAACAGGCGAAGAGCATTAAGTCAAGTATAGGATGTATAGTAAATATTAATATATCTCATAAGAACTAAGTACAAAGCATTCAACCATTTTCTGTATCCACTTGTCCTATTCAGGGTTGGGGGGTATGGAGCCTATTCAGAAGACTATGGTAGCGAGACAGGGAACAAGCCAGGATGGGGCACCAATTAATCACTAGGCAAACACACCATTGGACCAGAGGTAGCTAGCAGAGTGAAAATCCAGACCAAGATTTTTTTGACACTAATACTACCTGAGGGGACATGAATATAGTAGTACACGCTTACTTAATGCATTAATCAACAAGTAACTAAGTATTTGTTAATTACTGATCCCATGTTTATTCATCATTAATAAATCATGACAGTTCATGTATTTCATGGAGAAACCTATATTAGTTCATGATTTGTTCTTGAGTAGTAAATGATAAAATTTTTTGCAAAGTTGTCTTACCATTATCAATTAATCAGTTAACTGTTAACTAATATAGTGCCTGAATATAATACATAAACTGTCATGATTAATTCTTGATGAATGAACATGGGATCAATATATAACTAACACTTAGTTACTGGTTAATTAATGCATTGAGTAAGTGTGTACTACTACATCTACCCTCAAGTAAAGTGTGACCATTTCACACCAATGGACAATTTGGTAACACCAACTGACATTTTTTCCTTTTTGATTTATGTGGTGAAACCCCTCAAAAACATGGGAGAACATTCACACATGGACCCAGGGTACAGACTTGAACCCAGGTCCCAGAGGCATTAGTCAGCAGCACTAATCACCACATCACCAAGTACCAAATATGCTCCAGCAATGTAAAACATTTTGGAAAATGTCATTTAGAATAATAAACTGCATCAGGGCTCAGGTGAACAATAGATTTGTATAAATGCAAGCAAAAAGTCAAAATTAGTCAGGAAAATAGTTTAAAAATGTTCCACTGTGTTGGGAGAGGAGATCCAAGGCTGCCCTGATTCAACAGTTTGAAACGTTATGATGGTTATAATGATGTTAATATTGATGAGCACATGGACAGGGACTCTTCGTCAACAATAACACACCATGGTCACCGAAAGTCACTGCTGCTATTTGGAAAGCTATCAACCAGACATAAAACATTACAGGTAATATACACTGAACAAAAGGTAGTAATACTTGCTGTAGCCTTTTCTTGGGATCCATCACTGACTACGAAAATGGAATCTCTTTCGCAGATACTGACTGCTCCTTGCTAACAAGCACTTTACTGTAAATGTGAAAGACTGTCACTGATCGCCACCTCGCCCCTTCATGCCTCCAGAGGTCTTTATCACCTTTCACCGCCCATCCTTCTCCTAACTGACAAGCCTGTAAATTCACGACAGCGCTCGCCGAAAGAGTAAGAGTTCCTCCAGCTTTTAACACAATTAACTGTGGAAGAGCAACCAACTCCGACCTGCCATGTCCCCGTTCCACCAAAGCACAGCACTATCCAGACAGACCAGGGGAGGGCAATCTTATCCGCAAAGGGCCGGTGTGTATGCAGGTTTTTGGGGTAACCTTTAGGTCAGCTGTTCAAACCCAGG
>JAODJU010000014.1:11155113-11174497 GCA_026776725.1 Gnathonemus echidnorhynchus
AGGTTTTTGGGGTAACCTTTAGGTCAGCTGTTCAAACCCAGGTGTGAAGACTCTTCAGCCAATCAGTCCTCTAATTAATGACCTAATTAGGGAGTTGCAGCGAAAACCTGCATACACACTGGCCCTTTGCGGATAAGATTGCCCACCCCTGAGATAGACCCAGTTTGGACAGATATAGTACTTTTCAAAGGTCATGGGAAGTCAGAAAATGTTTAAATCTATTCATATTTAATATTTGCTCAGGAAAAACACAATTTAACAATAGAATATAGTATATGCAATTAAACAGTTACGCAATAAAATATTACAAGAATTTCCTCTGATCTCTGAAAAGGTGCTGTTATCTTCTTGAATGGCCATCTGGAAGATTGCTTTGGGCCCAAAACCTCTCATGGCCAATTCATACTTTGCTTTGCCGCACGTGCTTTCAGTTGTGGATGAGAGTGACGTAAATTTCTTAATCAGGGGTTGGATGTGGATGGCTGTGGTCGGTGTTCATGTAGCACAGATTTTTATATCTAGTGGAAACCATGATTGTCTTTGACTATGTGAAAGATAATTGATTAGGTATTTCCAGTAGGTGGCAGCACTAACTTTCAACGATCAGCAGTCAAAAACAAAAGAGTAGAGGAAGAATAGCTGTTGCTGTTGTTGTAGTGGTTATGGTGAGCAGTTCTATGAGGAGGATCGAAGGTGCCTGCTTATCTAATTTTTCATACTGTTCAGACATTACACCGAGGTATATGGTATTTTAAAAAGCAACACTATTAAGCCATTTTGAAATATTGGCGATAAAATCTGCAGAGCGGGGGGAGGGGGGTTCCCGAATAATTTTGTCGGAAGGATTTCAAAATACCGTGGCATGCCTTATTACCGTAATACCGCATAAGCCTTGACGAATAACTTTAACATCATTCATAGAAGTTTACCTGATTCACTACGCTACTTATATTTGCGTTTGTTGCAGAACATCAGCCCTCTTCTGGTCTGGTGGAGTAACACTGCAGTATGCATGCATGAACCACAGGCATCTGCAGCCAAATGTAGTATGAACACAAGCTCCCGCGCAGACAACCGTCCCCAGCCAAAAAGCGCACATGGAAAAGTGAAGGATGAACTAGGCTTTAGCCATTCCATGGATTTATTTCACCACCAACTCACTTACTTAATTAACTCACTTAGTCAAATAACCTGATGAGGTATTGATTTTCCAAACGCGACATGCAAGTGGTCAACAACTATATGGGTATAGTGGATGGTTTCTGCAAATATTGGGGTGACATTGAATGGTTAAGCTGACACACTTTGACAGACATAATATCATAGTTTTACACCCACATGAAGATCTCTTAAACATAATGTTCTTTGACTGCCTGAGACTGTTGCACAGTAATGTGTATTCAATCAATCTTCAGACCAGCGTGGTGATTCTGTCTGTTTCAAACATATCAATATCATTCTATTCTTAAAATAATCATCTTTATTCCTGGAAGTCTTGCACATGAAAGTGCATCAGAGGTCTTCCAATCTGCTAGTGGCTCTATAACTCCATGGCTAATAGGTAGCAGGACACTCTCTAACCTTTCAGTCTGCCTTGCTGTTAGCATTGGAACACCACAAGGCTGCAAGATTTCAGTCCTGTGTTACTCTTTGTATGCTAATGACTGCGGCTTCAAACGCCCATCTGGAAAAATGCTAAAGCGTGTAAAGGACACCAGCCTAGTGGGCAGTAAAGGGGGGTAGCGGTAACACCATCTCTCTCTATGAATCAATGATGCCGACATCACCGTGGTTGTGTCTTTCAAATTCCTGGAGACAACCATTTCCAGAGCACTCTGATGGGACTGAGACCTCACAAATCATGATATAGAAAGGTGAGCGCTCCATGTTCTTCCTGGCCCAGTGAAATACTGAGTGTTATCCAACTTATGGTGCAATTATGCATAGCATCATTGTACCAGCACATCTTGCATCATTGTCTTGTTTGGCGCAACCTCTGCCTGCACCAAAGACAATGTGCTATCAAACCAGTAGAAAATGTCATAAATTGCCAACACCCCTCACTGAGCAACATGGTCGGTGCCCGTCCAACCCTGTCCTATGTGTCTTATCCCTGTTTAGCCAGCAGGTGTCGCTGGTCATCCTGCTTCCCCTCCCTCTAAGTCCTGTAGCCCTTCAGCTCCTAGTGTGTTACCCTACCTTTTATTTTGGTTTTATCAGTTTGGTTTTGACCCCTTTTGTTTTCAGTATCTCCCTTTCTGTTTGTTTCTGTTAATAAAACCCGGACTTGTTGGACCCGCTATGTGATTCGTCCCCCCTTCAGCATGCCCCACCATTACATAGCATGCACAACTCTAGGGTGGTGAAGCGTGATTGTCACCAGATTGTCACCAGTCCATCCCAGGCCACTCGTTAGTGATTTATATTTGGCTTGCACTTACTTGTGTAGAGTTTTTCATCTGTGTTTTTGCAGCACTTCACAATAATCAGTCGTCGCATTGCATGTTTGCATATATCTATTTGTCAATTACACTGCTGCATGCGAAGTATCAACTGATGGTGGTATGTTTTTATGACGATCAGCACAAAATGGATCAGGGATATTTTACGTACTTAATAAATGAAGTAGCAGCCGTGTGACTTTTAGCAAGCGAGAGACATAGAACTCAGCAGTAATATTTTATGCTTGGTGTACCCTGGTCTACAGTTCAATAGCATGGTAATCGTGGAAGAAAGTTAAATCGATGTTTGATTACAGCCAGAGGTGCTTTAAAAGGGGGGGGGATGATTGCAAGGGCCCCTGAGTGACAGGGGCCCTAAAAATCTGGAACATAGTTGGATTGGTCAGTGCTGGGGACCCAATATGATACCGTGTCATGGGGCCCAAAATAATATCTAGCAGTGCCCCTGATTATAGCACAATGAAAATGAGAAACACTGAACATTTTGAAAACTAGAAAATCCTGTGACAGAAGCGGTGCAGGGTATCTACAGTAGGTTGATGAGTGGCGTGCAAAGCCATGGAACCACAAAGACCATGCTGAGAAACGGAGAAATGATGTAAAAACAGACATGGCTCATATCACTTTAGATTATTACCAGGTTTCCAAACATCAATTTGCAGCCTTTTTGTGAAAATGGTAAATATAGCGAAAATATAGTGAAGAAAGACATAATTTTCTGCCATAGGATTAGAAAAAAAGAAATGATCGCTTTGTTTGAGGTTAATTAATTTGCACGTTTACAAATGAAGAATATCTCATCTGAGACATTGTTTCCATTTTGCGCAAGGAATGTTTACGTTTTTTAATTCATTTTGAAACTACACCACTATTTCATTCATATACTTCAACATTTGGTTTTATTTATACATGGTGATATTTATCTTTTGCTGAGGGATTCCCATAATCTTTGTAAATGAAAGGGCAAGACCTTTGCTTATTATTTTTAATTAGTAAATGTACTAGAATTCCTTTTGATACTTAGTGCCTTCATGTATTGAAGTAGTATCGTAATTTATGAATTTGCGTGGAACCATCAGCATTATTTATTACCATATTGTAATTTTTGGCAGATATGTTTACTAATCATTGGAAATTCCTTTTGCATTTTAAAAATGGCTTTGTTCTTAAATTCAAACATTACATTCTCTCACTGCTCAGTTTGTTGTTCATGGTACAGAGACAGGAAAATAGAAAATCTGAGTTTCTGCAAAGAGAAGGTAAAAGTGCGTAATAGGATGAAAGTGTCGCTGCAGCCTCACCTCCTGTCAGGTTAAATGGGTTTTTACCCACCCCCGCCCCTGCCCCCCCCTTTCTCTCCCCTTTGTTTTCCTTCTCTGTAGATTCACAAGCCAGTGTGGCATCAATAAATAAAATCATGACTGCCACAGCTGTATAGCTGGGCATTCCTGCTCAGGGTGAGCATAGATAGGTGGGCATTCCTGTTCAGGGTGGGCAAGGATAACTGGGCATTCCTGTTCAGGGTGGGCAAGGATAACTGGGCATTCCTGCTCAGGGTGAGCATGGATAGGTGGGCATTCCTGCTCAGGATGGGCATGGATAGGTGGGCATTTCTGCTCAGGGTGGGCATAGATAGCTGGGCATCCCTGCTCAGGGTGAGCATGGATAGGTGGGCATTTGTACTCAAGGTGGGCATGGATAGGTGGGCATTTTTGCCCACTAGCCACTTTATATGATCCACGCAATCTACCTACCTCTACCTCTATATAGTTCAGCTGATGTAACTATAACATTTCCCAGCATGATACATTACTGAAGTCGCCTATAATGTATCAATATGCTAATAATTTATGTATTGTTACAGTTTGCTAGCACGATTCCCAGTGCCTTTAAGCCTGCAGTCTCACAGAGGACTTAAAGGCTTGACCCTATTCCAATAACCCACCTCCCTCTCGGTTCGTCTTTGACAGGGGACACATATTAATCAGTCTTTAATATGGGAACTCATGGCCTTGGATTAATGAAATCGGTGACCCTACTGTTTACTTCCAAATTAATTGCGGCGACTTCATAATTGCCAGAGGTGCTCCAGTTGTGTACTCATGATCTTAGCATCATCACCGGAGCACACCTGCAGTGAATAGTCAATGTCTCATCATTCAGGGTGTGAGAAAACAGCTCCCTAATTTCAAGTATGATAAAACAGAAACATTGAAAATGTAGGCTATGATTATATGGTACCATTTCTCTAAATTTGCTGGGAAAGGCGCTGATGTTCCTTGTTATACTTGTGGAAGACTAAACGCGCTAATGGTCCTGCCCTTTCCACCTCCTCACAGAAGACCAACCCCCCCAACCCCCCGAGTCCTGTCCGGCCTCGCAGCCAATCCTGCCTGTAGGGTTGGCCACAACCTCATACTGAGCCTCCTCCAAATCGTCCTCTGCTAACCTGCCAAATCGTCTCCACTCCAGGAACTCTCCATAACCTTGGAATTCACCACACTGACACCCTGCTAAGCTGGCAAAAATCCCGGTGTTGCTATGGACA
This sequence comes from Gnathonemus echidnorhynchus, assembly GCA_026776725.1. NCBI lineage: Eukaryota > Metazoa > Chordata > Actinopteri > Osteoglossiformes > Mormyridae > Gnathonemus > Gnathonemus echidnorhynchus. The sequence continues at coordinate 11,160,124 of JAODJU010000014.1, forward strand.
CCGAAGCTCCTCTATTTCAAACGCGGCGCCGCGGCAATCCAAAGTCCCGTTCCTCTTCGGCAAACAGATCAGGAGAGATCCATTTGTTTCTCACTTCCCGCTCGACCCAGTCCGCACCAGTGCCGGCCTTCTTCGACCACTTTATTGCCATGTTAGCGGACCACCTTACCTGCGTGACCTCTATGTTCTAGATCATCCAGAAAAAAACCTATCCGTTACGTGCTACTTGGTAAGAATAGGCTTGCATTACAAGATACAACCAACTGCACTTTGTTTAAATTGCCAAACATTTTAACTGAAGCAATTTCGATACATTATCAATGGTACCAGAGCTGGACCTCCTGGGCATTTAACCTTCTGGATTATAATTAAGGCAAATTCTTTACCTACTACATTACCGCCATATAGAAGATTTATAAAGATTTATAAAGATCCGGCAGTTTTGTCAATAAAACACTGATGCGGATCTGCAGCCTATTAGCTCTCAGCTCCGTGTTCTTCCTGCATAATGGACAGAATAATTCTTTTACTGAGCTTTAATCTTCCAATGGAACCTAGCAACGGTGCTTCAACAAAGAGTCCCGTTTCATCAATGCTAAGTCACGGGATACTTAAAGCTCTTCTCCATACAGCTTTTACGACAAGCAGCTACTCCATCCCATTCACCAGTTGGCTGCCTTTATGCCGCTTCTGTTATAGGCTAATTTGATTACTCAAGCTTTTCCATGAAGTAGCAGTAGCAGGTGGTTTCGGCACTGACTGTGAACAAAACGTTCAGCTCAGGCACAGGGATGCTGGCTTGACTTCTCCCAAGGACACATTTGTCCTCTTCTTGTCTGAGTGCATCCTTCTATCCTACTTAAGTCTTAAGAATGAATTGGCCAATTCAGAAAAATATGCTTAATAGGTCACTGATTAAAAAAGAACTCCTCTTTCATCTTTGTACCTGTTTTTATTGCATGCAATAGCTACTGTTTCTGCTTTAAAAATGAACCACAACCTCATCCGCCCACAACAAATATCTCCTCTTTTAATTTTCTTCTTGGCCAAATTTTTTCGGCATTCTTTCAACCATTTTGAAATATGGGGAAAAATGCACGGCACGCTAACAACGGCTTTAACATGTGTTCACAAAGAAACACAAAAATAGTGGGGAAAAAACTTCTAACGGGTAAATTTGGGCACTCGAAGAGTAATTATGAAATCTGGTGAACCTGCACTTAGAAATTGCATTCTCTTACATTTAAGTAATAGGGGAAGAGGGACAGGGTCGATTTTATGTTTATGACCTGATACTTGACATTTACAAACCCTGTTGGAAAGGCTTAAAAATCAATGAAATGCTGGCCCTTTCTGGGTGTTGTGGTTCAGTAGGTAGCTCTGTTACCATATACCTCCAGCGTTATGGGTTTGAATCCCACCTTTCATGTCCTCTCTGGGTGTTTTGGTTGAGTGGGTAGCTCTGTTACCATATACCTCCAGCATTTTGGGTTTGAATCCCACCTTTCATGTCTTCTCTGGGTGTTGTGGTTCAGTGGGTAGATCTGTTACCATATACCTCCAGCGTATTGGGTTTGAATCCCGCCTTTCATATCCTCTCTGGGTGTTGTGGTTCAGTGGGTAGCTCTGTTACCATATACCTCCAGCGTTTTGGGTTTGAATCATACCTTTCATGTCCTCTCTGGGTGTTGTGGTTCAGTGGGTAGCTCTGTTACCATATACCTCCAGCGTTTTGGGTTTGAATCATACCTTTCATGTCCTCTCTGGGTGTTGTGGTTCAGTGGGTAGCTCTTTTACCATATACCTCCAGCGTATTGGGTTTGAATCCCACCTTTCATGTCCTCTCTGGGTGTTGTGGTTCAGTGGGTAGCTCTGTTACCATATACCTCTAGAGTTTTGGGCTGGAATCCCACCTTTCATGTCCTCTTAGGGGTTTGGCTGTTTTCACTGTGTCATGTGGATTTCCTCTGGGTACGCCGATTTCCTCCCACAGTCAGCTGAGCTCACTGGCATCTCTAAACTGCCCATAGCATACGATTATGTGTCTGTCTATGTGCCCTGCGATGGACTGGCATCCCATCTAGGGTGTACCCCAACCCTGTGCTGCCTGGCATGGATTCTGGGCTCCTCTGTGTCTCTGACCCAGATAAACAGAAAATGGATGACGTGTTCTTTCCAAATATCTATATATGCTTCTATTAGGCTGAATTTCCCATTTGCGGTCCTGGAGGACCAGTCTGCAACACATTGTGCAGATTTCCCTGCTCAAATATACCTAATTCAGCTCATCAACTAATAGCCAGGTTTAGTAGGTATGAGCAGGGAAATCTTCTTCTAAGCACTTACGTAAGTCGCTGTGGCTAAGGGCATCTGCCAAACGCTGTGAATGTAAATGTAAATCTGTAAACCGTGTTGCAGCCTGGCCCTACAGGATCAGATTTGGGGAATCCAGCTGTGAGGCATTAAGATAGAGGAGAAGCGTTTTACTTTCGTTATGGATAAATTCATCTCTGAGAGACAATTAAACAGGGGAGAAAGATACCTCTATTGTTTCAAGCAATACAGTACAAACTAAACATTAAGGAACTTCTGTCATTTATTTACTAAATATAACAATACTGAAACACTGATTGGTATAGCTTTTACATTAGTCTTTGTAAAATTATGGGCTTTTTAAAACATATTATGTAGTTATTATGGGAGAACAGTTCCTTGCTTAGGAAGCGGTTGCTTTGAGAAATGCTCCCTGAAAATGAGAGTATAATTCAACCATCCAGGTGTTCAGAATTGCAGGAGGTGCTGTTTTGTCACATGGAAGACATCTTCATCGTCATTAGAATTCATGAAACACAATGTAGAGGAAAATGAAGAAACCGACCGAGAGAGATGGCAAAAATTCACCACACAAAAGACAAAAAAAATAATAATAATTAGATCAGGCAATTAAAAAGGCTTGAACTGAACTGCAGCAGCATGGAGGTAGGAGAAAGGAGAGAGTGTAGCTCAGAAGTGTGGCTTCTTTAGGAGGTGAGCATCGGCTGTTCTAATATTAGCTGCCACTTGAGTCCATCGCTGGGGAGCTGCAGACCAGAAAAATCGAGATTTAGAAATGGAAGAATGAAGAAATGATAAAGGTGGTAGATGATAGGGAGCGTATGGGGGGAGGAAGATAGATGAGTATGAGGGGCACCAGAGTAGTATCAGGCCTTGGCCCAAATCTATAATATGATGCTTTTGTATAATAGGGATCAAAACTGTGTTTGTGTCATATAGGGCCAGTGCTGTAGCTGTGTTCCTCCATCTCCAGGGCAGAAGCTGCCGGAACCCAGGGAGAAAACAGTCAAGTTGGTCTGCGACTTGACGAGATGGAACAGCCAGTGTTTGGTCCTGACGCTGACAATATTTTCTACACATTGGTACATTTAGTGAAAGCCAGCATCCTACAAAACCTTAAATATTTAATATTAAATATATGGTTGTTTTGAAAAATTTGCTGAAACGACGCAGGGTGCTAAGGAGGTGCCATATGTCGAAGCTAATGATATTTATAGCTTATAGCACCCCCTGGTGGAGAGGAGAAACATGTTTTTTTTTTTTTTTTTAATTAGGGTTATGAAGGTTACTAAGGTTCACAGGCAAGTGAGCACAGAAGACAGTAATCAACAGGACCGAAAGCAGATAAATAAACTCAAAGAAAAGAGAAACAAAAGGCATTACAGAGAGAATCATTCTGAGTATGTGTCTGTTAGGAGAGAAGACATTTTCTTTGGGAGTAAGAACATAAGAAGACGTTGTGCTGTGCTGTGCTGTGTTGTGCTGTTTTACACATGCGAACATGAGCAACAGAACACAGCACAATACAGCACAGAACAAAACAGCACAAAACGGTCAAGTGCAAATCTTCATTCATTTCCTTAGATCGTGAGAGTGGAATCATTCCACAAAATAATCCGCGATCAGTGTGGTGGCTCTGTGGGGAGCCTCGTCACCACGCACCTTCATCTCTCGGGCTTTCGATGGCATCTCCGCTGCATGTTGGGAGCTTCTCACATTCTCCTCACATGGGAGCTTCCTCTGGGTTCTCTCATTACCTCCCACTGGCCAAAAACACAGCTCACTAGAAAGAAAACTCTTATTTTATGTGCTTTTATTTTATTTCATTAATCTTGGATCTATTTTTGTTGTTCTATTTCCATTTTTAATATTAATGTCTAACCCTACATGCTTTTTATTAATTCACTTAATTTTTATTCCCAATTTTGTCTTCTACGTAAAGTGTAATATGAGCTCTATAAATAAAATTGCCTTTTTTTAATTATAGTGTGTGTGTGTATGTGTGTAGGGCTGCACATACCCAGCAAAAGTCCGGGGTCCCTATCCTTATACACTATGCACCCTGCCATAAACTCACCCTGTAATGGATGAGTGGTTATGTGATGCATGCATATAAATCATACTGCACGAAAACCTTCATTATCTAAGCCATTTTTAAAGAAAATTCAAATTTTCTCATATTGGATTATAATGCCACTATTACAAAAAATATATATGCCAGTAAAGATCTTTTTATGTAAGGAAACCATAAAACTGATGCACACTGATTCAGGGTGTGAACATATGTGAAAAGGGGATATGACATATAAATAGAGGAAATTATATATAAACAGGGGATATGACATATACATAGAGGATGTGACATATAAATGGAGGATATTATATATATAAATAGGGGATATGACATATAAATGTAGGATATTATATATATAAATAGGGGATACAACATATAAACAGGGGATATGACATAAATAGGGGACATAATACATAAATAGAAGATATGACATATAAATATGGGATATAATACATAAATAGAGGTCTCCAAAGCAGACTGCTCCCACTTGTATTTTATTGTGCTCATTACCTGATTTTATATATTGCAGGCAAATTGTGGTCACTTTGTCAATGTCTCATTATTTCTGTCCTTAGCAGTGCGATGGCAATGATTAATTTCTAACAACCAATAAACAAAACCCTGCCTTCCAATTAATTAAAGGTAAAAAAAAAAAAGCTAATGTGTATGGCTGAAATATTGTTTTTATAAATAAGGATAATGGAATCCATGGCATTTCCTTTTTTCCGGTTTTTATCTTTTTGCTGATGCTCTCATATCACTTGCTGGTGTAACCAGGATGATTTAACATGGTCCTTTTGATTAAATATGAAATACATGACTGTGCTCAATAGGTCAGGCAGCAGAAGTAGTTAAAAGTGCTGCATTCTTGACCAGAGAAAGTTGAGGTCCATATACTACGAGGACTCTTGCAGTCACATCCTAGAGCTTAATTTGAACTGCAGATACGCTGAGACGTTACAAACAAAACACAAAAGAGCGAAAGCAGAAAAGCTTTTCTATTAGCAGCTCACAGTAAAGCACCAGAACGTAAAGGCCCTATCTGAATTTTGCTTTGTTTAAAAGAGTATATGATATAGTCACGTGGTTTTTCTTTGAATGCTTCTCCAAATTGAATCATTATGCTTGAAAATGCATTAAAGAAACATCTATAGAACATATATAATGATGAGAGCTTACTTTTTAGGTTAAAGCCTGCATAGAGGGAATTCAATTAACATGCTCAATTGAAGTATGAATTGCATAAAAGCACATGGGAGTTTTACTTACAGAAAAATGTTCTGATGGCAGAATGAAACACGGTTGTTTCAGAGAGACAACCAATCAGATTGTAGAGGAGGAGGTTCCGAACAACTAGAGGAGGTGGGACAAAGACATCCTCTAGTTGCTTGGATCCACCTCCGCTACAGTCTGATTGGTTATCTCTCTAAACCAATCATTTTTCATTCTGCCCTCAGAACATTTTTGTATAAGTAAGACTCCCATGAGCTGCATAAAAACCATATCCAAGGAGGATAGCTCAGGAGGGGTCTCTCTACAGATGGCCATGAGAACCATTTATAGGATTTTGTAAAAAAAAAACCTCTGTTTTTTAGCTTTCCTGCAGTGTTGCAATGATTCCCTCATTCAGTTCTCTTCAGCTGAAGACTGTAATCTGCAAAATCCGCAGGCCATTACCCTGCATGTATCCACAGGCATGTGGTTGTTATCATAAAGGGATCTTTTGCTGTTTTGCACCTACAAGTTACTGCAATAATACCATCCGGGCCGCTATCCCTGCCTGCATGTCAGAAAGAGGTTCCCCGGCTCGCGGCTTGTGTGGCTTAAATGTAATACCGTTCGGATTTCCGGCGCCACAGCAGGTGAAATTTTTGTGACGCAAGCAGGCGATTTATGACAGAATGGGATGCCAAGCAGGCAGCCTACAGACCCACTCCACCTGATCGTGCAGGTCAGCCATACACGCTGATGCGGGCCAGTTTGGGTGCATCCCCCCATGATCAATAGGGACCGTGCTGCCGATTTCAGCCTTGGGCACATATATTTCCTTTGGGAATGCTGTGGTGACAGACAGACAGCGGATTTTCATTTTCTAAAAATAACTTGGTGAAATGTGATTACTGCTATAACATACCTTCAGGAATACTGAGCGGGGAAAAAAAAAAAAACGTAAAAAGTATCGGGGAGAAGCTATTTAGAGACTGGAGCTGGCAAGAGACCTCAGAATGAATTCAAACTAGAAAAATATTAAATACATAAGTAAATCACCACGCATAATCCACAGTGCATTGTTTTAAACATCACACTTAAGATTTGGCTCCCTAAGCAATTCTACACTGTTATATTTAAAAATCTGAAGTCAGTATTATATGTTTTATTATATAATAATAATTACAATATAAACAACAAAAATGATACAACACTAGGGAAATTTCTAAGGGAAACAACACCGTTCTGGATTTTTCTTGTACTAAATGTGAAAATAGTAGCTGTCTTCAGCTGCCCATTTCCGTTCCGATGAGCTCAAGGTCTGTTCGAGCTGGATATGAGGCCGAATGCAAGACAGATCTATCCTGGAATCCAGTGAATGTTCTGAAGCCCTGCTCAGGAAGATGTGTGGACTCAGCAGCGGGCTGGGGATCTAAAGCGGGCAGGTCCAAGATAGAGAATCCCAAAAAAAGAATCAGACACATCGACTGTCCTAGATCTCAAACCAGAAGTTGCATTGAGTGCTGGGCCACGTTCATGCGTCAAAAAGTCCACAATCATCACTGTTTCCAAACTCACGAAAACCTTTTACAATGATAATGGATATTAAATAAGCCTTCTACAGAACCCAGTGAGACATTTCAGTTTCTTTTATGCATTTTTGCATGTAGATATTCACACGCATTCAAGCAGCCTGGTAACATTCTAAATGCAATGCAGTTGAAATCCTCACATACACGTTATAAAACACCTTCATATTACTGCCAGCAATTGAATCTCACATTACCTTACAATATTCCATCAAAGCTGATTGAAGATAATAAGACGATGACATGATAATGATGGTTTTCGGTCTGCTCTGTCTGAAGAGCATCTTCGCAGCAGTCACGTGTCCGACCTTGGGGTTAACCTTCCCGTTTGGTTCCTCTTTTCAGATTCATTAATGGTGAGGACAATGTTAAACCCCCTGGTCTCTCTCTGAATGGAAACTGTGAAATGCCACGCCTGTAGCAAACATAGTTGCATTATTTTTTTGTCGTAACTTAACCCCTAGCTTGCCCTTTGCGAAAAAAAAAAAAAATCTATGAATTCCTGTGATAGTTTCCTCGAAATAGGTACATGTTTCCGAATCTTAACCAGGTTTATATATTTTTTTTTGTCCAAATGTTGGATCCCTTTCATTCTTTATTTTTAATTCATTGTCTCCCTTGATAAAAGCCCCTATCACTTCCAGTGGCACATATAAAAAGTGTTGTCAGTCAGTTGGCCCCTTATCTGTCCCTGCACCCTGTCATAGCCTACCCTCCCCCCACCCCCCTGAGCTTGTTTGGACACAGGTTGATTAAGAACACCCCCCAGACACAAAAGAGCAAACACACTAATCAGATACAAGTCGAGAAAAATGACCTCACCTCAGACCACCTCTAACCATTTTTTTCCTCCATTTTGGGGAGAGGGGGATAATGGCAGGGAGGTGTAGATAAGGGGTGGATGAGTAACACCATGTCGAGATGGCAAAAGATCAATGGAGGGCGTTTTTGTCGTCCTGAAGTTTAACAAATAATAAATTACCCTCGATCATTTAGTGTGACTCTCTCACGCCTTGTGAAATTAATCATTTTGTATGTTTAGGAAGGCGTTCAGTAGATTTTCCTTTTGAAAGCCAGGGCATTTCAGGTCCGGAAGCTGTGAATCCAGACTGAGATTTTGTTTCTACCAACCAGTTGAGTACTCTGTGATTGTGACTCTTTATGCTGAACTGATTAGTAGAAACAAAGTCTGGATTTGAAGCTTCCGGATCTGAAATGAAGAACACCATTGAAAGCATCCGTTTTTCATCTACGTATTTATTTTCCAAAGTGAGTGCATTCAAGGTAAAAAACACAAACATACAAATATATATATATATATAAAATATATATATATATAAAAAACAGAATGAGTCATCTCAGAATGACCATGTCTATTATCATTATAAAACCACAATCATGTTTCATGGAACTCTGCCTACATTTCCTTGGTGTCATTCTGGGGATTTTCACTCCATAAAGGCTCCGAAAGTCAGCTCTAATTCTAATGACCTCATACCGTGAATAACAATTATCCTGGCCCATCATTCTGTGTATACATTGGATTTGCGAATAAACATATTGGAAGATTAGAGGATATGCATATCTTATTTTTAAAATCATAACGGTAGCATAAGAACTTATTTTGTACTTCTTAAATACTGTGAATCCTTTGTAGTGATCTGTTAGTCATACTGCTTAGAGTTCCAGATCCACCATTCTTTTAATACCCCTGGTTGCATATTTAGACCAATGCATACAATATTTACAATCACTATCTGACGTGATCTGCAATTTCAACAAGCTGTCAAATGTGTAACACGACATTATATTTGCTGCTAAATAAGTGGCAACTTTTCACATTTCTTGCACGGTTCTATGCAGGAGGCACACAACATGTTTCTTAATGTGAATGCAATATTTATGTTGGGCAAACAGAACAAAGCCACCTTGAAATGCATGATTTAAATGAACGGGGGTTACTGAGTGTTTATGTGAGTGTGTGTTTGTGTATGTGAGTGTGTGTGTGCGTGCATGTCTGTGAGTGTGTGTTTGTGTATGTGAGTGTATGTGTGAGCCCTGTACATTCAAGGATAGGATTTCAGTGGGTCACCAGTTCAAACCCAGCCTCAGCATGTCTGCGGGTCCTTGAGTAAGGCCCTTAACCCCCCGCTCCCTGGGCACTGCTACGGGTGGCTGCCCTTCACAGACAACTTACTCTACAAAGAGCAAGTTGAGGGAGACGTAAAGATAATTTCCCTACGGGGATCAATAGTAAAGTATCGATTATTATTATTATTATTATTATTTGGAGCCCTGCAATCCTGAGTAAAACACATGGGCACAGAAGATTGATAGATGGATGGACGGATGGTGTTTAATATCTAAAAAAACATCATAATTCTGCTTATTTAGCAGATGATTGTATCCAAAGCAACACACTGTTTTATTTATTTTGGAAAGAGCAGAGTCAGAGAGTCACTGAAGGTTAGCAGTCTCTCAGGCTCAATGGTGACATCACTCAGCTGATGCTGGTATTTGATCTAACAACATCCTGATTACAACCATGACATACTAACTTGAGCCACAAACTGCTTCCAACTGATGTACGGTAGTCTTCCCGTCTCTGCGGTTACTGTCTGTAGTTTCAGTAACCGCGGTTTCAGTCATCCGAAATAAAAAAAAACTGTAAACTGTGTAACAGTATATTTCTTCATTGTTCTTTCATTCTTTGAGGAGTATTAAAAAGCAAGATTTTCATTCCATCATCCCTTGATTGATAATATTTTTTCATTTTTTTTTTATCATCTCTTGAGAATTAGCCTAAAACGTCAGAACCTCTTTCATTTGAGAGTACAGTATTGTACAGTATTGTATAATAATGTACAATGCCTTAATTAATGTGTTAATTAATGTTGGTAATGTATTACTGTGAGTCATTTATCAGTTACCGTATGTAAGTACACAACAATCATGTTATATATGTGGTCCATAGATAGTTCGCAATTATCTGCAGTTTCGGCTATCTGTGGTACGTCTTGGAACGTATCACCTGTGGGAATAGGGGGACTGCAGTATAATATTTTCTACACATTATTAAGACAGCCTGCAGGATCTTCCCCTTGTTCCTAAGTTATGTCACTTGTGTGTTATCCTGTGTTATCTTTCCTCCTGATGCGATGATATTGCCTGAGGGGTCATTGCCGCGCGTTCGCAACAACGTTTGGGAAACAGCGGAGGGCGCCGTGCGTGGCGAATTCCTACTGCCGCCACATGAAAGGAACACCCCGAAACGAGCACGCACTGTCACCGCCGTGACTCCGCGTCTCTAAAAATACGAGCGAGCTGGCGGCAGCTTCACAGGCTGTGCCGAGACGCGCAGGATTTTAATTTGCTAATTAAGTGACGAGCAGGCTTCCTTTAATAACACTCGAAAAATCACAAGACGCCGACGCGCCTCTCTTGGCATGAAAAGGATGTGCGGCTCTCGCTCCCCTTCTGTTAATCTTTGTCTTTCACCACCGCGGAGCCGTGCGCATAACAATAATCTCTTCATTCGCTAAACGCCGCCTGGCCGCTGCCGTTCCGGCTAACCTCTCGCTTTAATGCATCCGTCACGTGTGGAGCGTGCCCGCAGAGCGCGTGAGCTCTCGTTTAGTGCAGGACACCGTGCTCGTGATCTTGACAAGGCCCCGGTGCTTTCGGCAAAATAACGGTCATACTGTTCCTCGGGAAATTCATGCTGACCTTTTAAGTGAAAAATGACATGTTGGTGAACTAAATACAGGTAGAGTTGGTGCTACAGAAGATAAAGAGAGGCCATAAACACATAGACAGACATGCTGGCTAAGTGCAGCCTTTCAGCATGTGGTGCTTTGAGGGAAAGCAGCCTAACAAGGAGTGGATCTATTATGTCTTAACATCTCAACAATGTCAGAGGCGCATTAATCATCGGCACACGGCCGCAAAGGCAGAAAGACAGCAGCTAAGAAATAAATCAATTTTATGAACAAAATATGCCGAATGAGTTGTTGTTTTTCCAAAGAAATTAGCCTCTGTAACACCTACACTCAACGGCCATTTATTACAGACACAAGCAGCCTGATCCTCCAAAGAGTAAAATCATGGTGCTGCAACTGCATGCAGACAGTCAGGAGTGGTTCACATACTATCCAGCTAAAATGCCCCATCTAAGTGATTTTTAAACATTGCTTGTGCCAGACCTGCTGGTTCCAGCACCTCAGAAACAGAGGTCCTCCTGGGAGTTTCACGTACTACGGTGTCTGGAGTTTACAGAGAATGATGCAATGAACAAAAAAAAGTACAGTCAGCAGCAGTTTTGCTGCTCGAAAACATCTTGTTACCTCGCCAAAGCTAACAGGAAGGCCACAAAAATAACAGCTCAGTACAACAGTTGTGTGCAGAAAGGGATCTCCGAACACCAAGCTCATCAATCTTTGAAAGACTTCTAGAGAAAAAAAGGGATTCCTGTGTAGTGCCACTTGCGGATACCTAATAAAGTGGCCACTGACTATAGACGCAGTAGACATGACAGGGCTGCAGTTTTTGGTTCTTATTGTATAACTATTTTAATCATTGGCAATTTATACTATTTGAGTACTTCTTAATCATACAAGAGCTGAACCCTCCTGCGATGTGTAAATGACAACCAGGTCTGTGTGACATGTAAGTAATCCTAAAACCTATCCTATTTTTGATATGCAAGAGAACTATAAGCATATCGCCAGATGTTCTAGAAAGCTTGGCATTCATTTTTTATTATTGTCATTTAATCCGTCATTTGTCATACAGTACTGTCTCGTCTCATTATGCACACTTAATGTGATGTCACATGCAGTGTCATCTTCAAGCGAGCCCTTTGACGGGGGCTGTCCTTAATGCATCAAATGATTTACACTGACGGATGTCAACGATAAATGGTTGCCATCATGGTGCAAATATCTAGCTGAGAATTGTCTACCGGGTTAAATGTCGCAAAATGTGCCTCTCCCTTGAGTTGTTTCCAGGGACTCGAGGTACGACTGAGAGCTTTGTACTGAAGGTACATCTCAGGGAAGCCTAACGCGGCCTTTAATTACGCTGCGGGTCCTTGTAAACAGGGCTGTCGGCATCTGCCCGGGACTCAGGCTCGACAACGATTATCGGCGACCGTAAAATTTACAGGCCATCAGAAACCAATTTAATGCCCTGCCTTGATGTTATTTTAAAAATGCACGGCATTAATGAAGCGCAATGATCAGTTCGCCGCCCGCGTTTAGGAACTGCAGCTTTCGAGTCAAACGCATCGCATTAATTTGGTGCAGGTAAGAAACAGCACAGTAATAAACTGCCTCAGCCTGGTCATCAGTCTTATCTCAGCGGCTTTTTTAATTAACACGTTAATAAATGCCGCAGCAGATTTAATCTACTCTGACATTTTCGGCTAAGGGACGGAATCTGATACGGTGCAGCAAATTTGTCACTCGTTAAATGTGTTGGAGCTGTTGGATTTTGTGTATTACAGGCCGTTATTTATTTATTTTCTTCTTGGGGTAGGGGAGGGTATTACCGCCCAACGAGAAAGATTTAAAACTTTCAGTTCGCAAATTATCCGCAATTAATGGCGTGTTTGCACAGGTGCTGTACGTTACGCCCGATTGGGCCGATCCGCGGGTCAAACAGCTGACAGCGCTTGGTCAGCGTGATGGATTCGGGAATTGGATGGGGCATCAGTCAGCCTCAGATTGGTTGTTTGCCCGTGTCTCGCATTTTGCTGAGGGAAGGAGAGTTTGATTGCCTCGGTTACTCCGCACATCCATTCTCCGGCCCTGACAACGAGACGCACATTTCACGCGCAAAACGCTCGCCGACACCTCCGAGGGGCCCGGCTCTCGCCGTGACGCCACAGATGTGTCACTTCGGTTTACCCACAGTCCTCCACAGGTATATTAGTGGAAACTCGCCACGGAAGAGGTTTCAGGTACAGCGAAATTGCCGGCGAGAGAGGGGAATTTCAAAGGAATGGGGGGAGACTGCAGAGTCATTGGATTTAGTGAAACACAAGAGCACATCATCCTTTATGAATACGCTTTGTTGGAAAGAATACAGGCACAATCTGAATAAAAATGAGGCAAAAGAGAGAATTTTCCCTGACAGTTTGCTAAGGGTTCCAGATCTCTGCTGTGCCATTTATAAAGATCTAAGGTGATTATGACATTGTCATATCTACTCTTTTGAATATAATACTTCAAATTGTAGTTTCAGGACAACACAATAGAGTACAGTTACAATACATCAACCAAGTGCAATACGATGTAATTGTATATATACAGTATATGGTTTCCTGCCCCACTGTACAGCCCCACACACTGTCTTCCAGTTGGTTGAATTGTATAGGAAGTGTAACAAAGCACCGGGGCACAGAGTGGAGGGAGTAATGCACCGAACTCTGCGTGGAAAGACGCTCGCGGATGAGCAGACAGGAGTGCAGACGGAGCGATCCGTCTTCATACAGCCCCTGTCAGAGAGGGACACGGCGCGAGGTCAGGGTTTCTCGGTAATGGCAGTCGGAGCGTGGCAGGCAGCCTGGGCGAGCCCTCTGGCAGACAGACGCTTCGTCTGGGAGTCAGAAGGTCAGCTGAGGTCTGGCTGCGTAAATGCTTCAACTGGTCCGGTGTCAGAGCCTTCCTGCTTCAGGTTAACGAAAAAAATAGGTGCTTTGGTTTACCTGCAAATGATCAAGCAAAGTCAGAATCTGGCCTGAAACCTATAAATCCAGACAAAGCATAGAAGAACCAACATATAGGAGAGCATCATTCTCTCTGCTTTGTGCCTCCATAACGTACATCCATACTGCCCTTCTCCTTCCTATACACACAGTCTGTAATTCAGAATTGAACTCAGTTCACAGCTATACATCTATAATAATTACAGACGTTCCCCAGATTACGATGGGGTCACGTTCCGATAAACCTATCATAAAGTGAAAATATCATAAGACGAAAATGCCTACCTTAACCAACCTTAAACATGCTTAGAACACTTACATTAGCCTACAATTGGGCATACCCATCGTAAAGTCAAAAATATCGTAACATGGACCATCGTAACCTGGGTGTCACGCCCCGCTCCGTTCGATCCTCCTGTGTGCCACGCCCACCTCGTTACCTCGTGTTTTTTGCCTGATTGT